>JAKTPW010000011.1:0-350971 GCA_030556345.1 Oligophagozyma castellii
CACTGTCCACTGAGTCTTTAAATGATCAAAAAGAGCATGAGAAAGTGACTCTGCAATCACCACACCGGTTTTCGATCCTTGTTCATGTTTGGAGCATTTCACATTACAGATAAAACGTTCAGACATCTCTTGGCTCCGATCACGCGCGAGTTGCAAATCAATCTAGCTGCTTGCGTTCTCAACATTGCTGCAGAAACGAGTGGGGGATGGATTCTAGTCTATATGTGTCACCTGCACTACAGACAACTATCACGAGACAACTATCTACTGTTCTTGTTCTACCAAAACTGCTACAAGGAAACCTTAATTTCGAATTGAGATGAGATCTTTGTTCTGATCTGTCCTTATATACACATAGACTCTGAACAAATATTCACCATCAATTTTTTTTTCTCGCTTTCTACTGAATTCTGCTCCTGCTCCTAGCCGGGCGGGGGGCGTAAACGGAGCTGGCATATTAACGTGCACATGACCAGGTTTTGCCGCCGCAGCGGTACCGGCGCTGCTCTTGTTTCAGGACGGGGTTACCCGTTCCGGAGGACTACTCTAAAGGGTAAGTGGATGACTCACGCCGTCGGTCGCGACATTCCGTTTGCGGCAGCCCGTTCCGGTGTCCGCGATGTACCGATGCGGCCGCCGGCGGCTGGCGGCGCCAGCGCCACACAGTGGCGTATGCGTGTGCGTGTGCGTGCGCGCCACTGTGGTGGCGGCTAACTGAAAAAATTCCCCGGAAACGCAACCATCGTTGTGGCGGCGGCTGGACTGCAGATCGTTCCCAAATCCACCACCACAAACTGACTCGTTCCTGTGGACGGAGGCGCCCGGAGGGGCCGGAGGGGAGCTCGGCTAATTTTGCAAATCGGTGAATTTGCAAAAAGTTTCGAGATGGGATATAAATACCCGATGAGTTTAGGGAAAAAGATGGGTTACTTCACCGTGCTAGACACACACGCAGCTCAGAGAGTAGTAGTAGGTTAATTAGTTCACAGTGTCAAAGCTGTGTGATTGGTATCTGCTTTACACCGCGAGAACAGGGTACAGGACACACGTGTAGGCACGGTTTCTGTGGTGTTCATTGTTGTTGCTCGGTATATCTGGAAGCTAGAGTTCAGGAAGCCTCGTGTGGCCAAGAGCGAGTTCCAGGCGCAGCCATCCGTCACCCATCGCTGACCGCACAGAACAACATAAAGAGGTTATGTCCGAGTTCCTGTACAATTTGAAAACGAACATGCCGTCGTTCGGCGGCAAGGGCAAGTCCGGCGCGAGCAAGAGCGATGAGAAACTTGCCCCGGAGAACAGTGTAGGCAGCAGCGCCGCCAGCGCCGCCGGCTCCGCCGGCAGCCCCGGCTCAGACGACGTCGAGGCGGGCCAGCAGTTCATGACAGCCCTCGATAAGGGCGAGAAAAAGATCGGCCTCGCCTCGAGCGTGTTCCTCATCGTCAACCGCATGCTTGGAACAGGTGTATTTGCGGTCTCGTCCACCATTTACACCCTGTCGGGGTCCATAGGTCTCGCGCTCATCATGTGGGCCATTGGAGCCGTTATCGCCCTCGCGGGCCTGTATGTATACATGGAGTTCGGAACAGCAATCCCACGAAACGGAGGTGAAAAAAACTACTTGGAGGCCATCTTCAAACGTCCGCGCTTTTTCATTACCTCCATGTACGCATCATATGTCTTCTTCCTCGGTTGGGCCGCAGGTAATAGTGTCAACACCGCAGTCATGTTTTTGACGGCCGGTGATGCAACTGTGACCACTTGGAACCAGAGAGGTATCGCAGTGGCAGTCATTTTCTTCTCCTTTGTTATTAACTCACTCAATGTTAAAGTCGGCCTGTTCATTCAAAATGCTCTAGGAGTCTTCAAGGTTGGAATTGTTGTCTTCATTTCCGTCACTGGCTGGGTTGCTCTGGCAGGTGGCTTGAAACACGGTTACCAGTCCCACAATTTCCATAACGCATTTGAAGGTAGTCGGAATGCAACTGCTTATGGTGTTGTTAACGCTTTATACAACGTCATTTGGTCGTTTGTCGGTTATTCTAACGTCAACTATGCCCTGGGAGAAATAAAGGATCCCGTGCGCACCTTGAAGATAGCAGGACCTGCATCTTTGATATCCCTGGCTATCATTTACATCTTTGTGAACATCGCTTATTTTGCTGTGGTTCCAAAGGAAAAACTTATCTCGTCTAAATTGGTCTTGGCAGCTGATTTTTTCGATATCGTTTTTGGTGGTAATGCTAAGCGCGCTGCAGCCGCTTTTGTTGGGTTGAGTGCCCTCGGTAATGTCATGTCTGTAATCTTCTCTCAAGGTAGAATCATTCAGCAATTGGGAAGAGAAGGT
Organism: Oligophagozyma castellii; assembly: GCA_030556345.1. Classification (NCBI taxonomy): domain Eukaryota; kingdom Fungi; phylum Ascomycota; class Saccharomycetes; order Saccharomycetales; family Saccharomycetaceae; genus Oligophagozyma; species Oligophagozyma castellii. Next base: position 2,345 of record JAKTPW010000011.1, read on the forward strand.
GTGCTACCATTTTCCAGTTTTTTCGCTACCTCGAAACCATTCAATTCTCCTGCAGTGGGTCTATTCCAACATTTCATTATCTGTATGATCACTATCTTGGCTCCTCCTGCTGGTGATGCTTACAATTTTGTCTTAAATTTGATCTCGTACCCAATGAACATTGTCAATTTTGCAATCAGTACTGGTCTGCTTTGGATATACTATCAAAACCGTATTGGAAAGTTACAGTGGAACCCTCCTATCAAAGCTGGTGTCGTGGTTACTTCATTTTTCGCGTTGGTAAATCTATATCTGATTGTGGCTCCATATGTACCGCCAAGCAACGGCGAATCAGTCTACAAAACTCTGCCGTACTATATCCACTGTGTTGTTGCTTGGGGCATTTTTGCAATCGGTGCCATGTACTACTTTGTATGGGCTCAAATATTACCAAAATGGAGACATTACAGATTGGAAACCAAGGAGATTTTGGGTGAAGACGGATTTTGGAGAACTCAAATCATCAAGATATATGATGATCCATCGAAAAACGTCGTCAATGAAGGTGATGATGAGGACTCCTCGAGTGAAAATAGAGAGTGTGAATTCGAGCATCTAGACAGTAATAAAGACACTTATGAAACGGGCACTAAAACTTTCAGAGAATAGTTCATATCTATCGCCTCCACCTGGAGTTTTGGTAATGTTGCCTTAATAATTTAATTCGCAATAGAAAACTGCACGCACACTCATTCTTCAATATCTGCATTTGATTTCGTTTCCACTTTCAACGTTTGTATTTATCGAAAGCGACGATATCTCTATGAAATGATTCACATAAACTAATCACTAGTATATAATCTGCATATTCTAATGTCACTAATCAAACCGATCTAGTTAGTCTCTATTAATCATCAACGGTAACTCCTCCCTCTTGTTTGATTTATATTTAAATAAATCTTGATAACCTGATTCCAAAAAAAGTTAAGGTCAATTAAATCAATGTTTCAATAACTGGCGATGGAAAATAATGGATACAGAATCTGAAAATTACCGGCATTTCGCAGGTCGTGGACGTTCGGTTTACTTTCATACTATTGATTTGAATACCAAAAGGTATGAACGTGCGTCAAGCAATAGTAGAAGAAAGAAATAGCAAGGAACCAAAATTCATACATGTCAATTTCAACCAGGATGATTCATGCTTTAGTTGCGCCACAGAAAATGGTTTCCAGATATACAACACCTATCCTTTGTGTCTCAAGCTTACGAAAATATTTCAGCCGGAATCATCAGCTGACGGTGGTGCAGGGTTGGGTATGACCTGCATGCTTCATAGAACGAATTATATCGCTATAGTCGGTGGAGGTAAAGCACCAAAGTTTCCATTGAACAAGGTCATAATTTGGGATGACTTGAAGAATTCATGCAGTAAAACATTGAATTTCATGTCCAGTGTGCGGAATGTTTTCCTCTCGAGAACCCATATTGCGGTTGTATTGGACTCAAGTATTGAATTTTTCCTCTTCAACAAAGGTACACAGCATTTGTGTCAGGCACTGGAGACTTACCCACGTGGTCCCGTTGACTTCAGGGTCAGCTCTAATGCAACAAATGGGGCTTTAGGTGAGAACTCTCTACGCGGAATTTTGGCTTATGCGAACCCAAAACATGAGGGTCAAATCAACATTGCTGACTTAACACAACTGAAAGAAAATGACCAAGATCCAGACGGTACTAAAATTCTTCCCACAACTGTAATCAAAGGTCATAAAAATCCTTTAGCCTTGATAAAAATAAACCATCAAGGGACGATGGTTGCAACATGTTCGGTACAAGGGACACTGATTAGGGTGTTTAGTACTCAAAACGGTTCTTTACTTAGAGAATTTAGACGAGGAATAGAATCAGCCCAAATATATGACATGTCATTCAGTCCAGAGGGTACTAGACTCGCTGTTGTTTCTAGCAAACAAACCTTGCATGTTTTTCAGGTTTCTGAGGATACCCAACTTAACTCGAATACCGCCAGTCGAAAGAAAAGTATACGATCCTTGCGTCGCATGGTGCCAAATTCACTACAAGGTAATTATCTAAATTCAACGTGGTCCATATGCAAATTCAGACTATCAAATCCCATGCTCAGAAGAAAAGACTTAGATCCGGAATTTGCCAAGGATCGGTGCGTCATCGGTTGGTGTAAAGATAATACAGAATATACCGATGAGGACTCCTTAGTATTGATTTGGCCAAAGCATGGAATTTGGGAGAAATATGTTATAATTGAAAAGGAAAACGAAGAAAGCCATAACTCTACGGTTGACAAGATTCAGTGGGAGATATTGCGAGAATCATGGCGCGAATTATAAAATTGTAGTTTATAATTTCAGTGTAAAGACGTTGCTAACAGTTGTTATTATTCATCAAGAGCAATGGGTCTTGTAAACCTTTTAACATATGCGAATAGGTGCCAAAACATGATGATCGAATTGGAATCCTAACTGATTTATTTGTCGTTTGATCTACCATTTCTTATGCAATTTAGGGTACCTTGAATGGCATTCTTTAATTTGGTCTCGTATACATTAGAGCTCTTTGTTTTCGAACCATAAACGGTTAGTTAGGTAGAGTTTTGAACAGAATTCAGATTCATAGTTTAATCGAAGGATTTGACCATTTCTTTTTGGTAAGCACTATCATATTTTTGTTGACTTAAGAATATGCTCGTTCTGTTTAAATATCTACTGACCATATTTGTGTGAACTTTTGTAATGAAACGTTTTATCTTAAGATGTCATGTTTCAAAGTTCCTTTTCTAGGAGGTTTCGCTTTTGCCAGATAGGTCAATAACACGAGATTGGATAGCATTTTATCTTCATGGAATCGCAATATTGCTTACAGGATCGATTGAATGTTATGGCTACTCGGATACAACATACACGATCGAGGACTGCCTGAAATCTACTTCATATGTAAAATATTTTACTCACTACGCAATACTAAATATCTTTTACATCAAAATCAGCATCGATAGCTTATACATCCCTATTTCAATATCAAGGACTATATAAATGATGACTTTGAACCGATTTAGGTCATAATCTGGCATAGTTTTGTTCTCATATGGCATATTTGCTATCAATAAAAGATGTTGTAATGAACGTGCGGAACTCTTTTCGCAGTGTCTTTGCAAAAAATAGTACAGCTTCTCTCTAGATCTTGAAAAGCTGCTGTTACTGACCAGGAGATTCGATTTTTTACAATATATGAATGCAGTAACATTCTATTGGCAGCGGTTATTATTTGGTTGTTTGGCCGAGCGGTCTAAGGCGCCTGATTCAAGATTAGTTTCTTAACAGTGGTTAACTACTGTGAGCACTCAGGTATCGTAAGATGCAAGAGTTCGAATCTCTTAGCAACCATTTTTTTTCAACTATAAATTCAAAAGTTATACTGCTTAAGAATAATGATTCTCGATCTGGCCAATTTGATTACTTTTTCGTCACGTTTTTGATGTGTGATGAGCTTGAACTTTGAGAACAGTCATTGCAATCTGATACGACAAATTTGAACGTTAAAGCTGCCCTGAATATAAAGGTGTATTGTTTTTTAGAGTGATCAAGCATCGATGTAGAGTACAATTAGATTTCGGGTGTCAAGTTTGTAATTCTTGCAATATCAAAGAATATAACATCATGCATATTTGGTTGCGCAAAAGAAACAGTACCACAAATGTTTACTGGAAACCTCTTCTCCAGTGCTCTCGTTAAGATCAAAAGCTCTCTCAATCTCCCGGTCGAGTGCTGTTCCAGTTAATGCCTTATATTTTTGCCCTTCCAATATACACTTGTAGGTCAATATATTCTCCTCCACGGAGTTCTTTATCATAAAATTCCACACAAAGGTCTCTCTGGTCTGTCCGATACGATTATTTCTGCTCATGGCTTGAAGTTCGTCTCCCTGGTTTATAATAGGATCCAAAAGAAAAATATGCTGCGCATTAAGAAGATTAAGTCCTGCTCCTAGTGTCTTGACATTCAGAAGTAGGCATGTTATATCTGAGTTAGTCTTGAATTGGGAAATCTTGTTGCCCACATTTGCTGTATTATTCATCGTAGTCAAGTGTTTTATTCCATGAATATCGAGAACTTTCGAAATTACGCTCAAAAACTCGTAATTTTGGGAGTATAATACTATTTGAGTTTTAGACTTCAAATTGGTCCTTGATTCATCTTTCAATCTGATAAAGAGAATACTTTTAATGATAAAATCAATTTTCGAGCCAAAGTTGTCTTTGATAGTTATCCTATTAATATCATCGAAATCGGGGTGTAGTGTATACTTTTGACTCAAAATTGACCTGGTAGAAGTTGCACCAGGGCTTCTAGTATTTTCTGACCTTCCGGGATAAACAGAATCTCTAGTCATCATTTTATCACTTTCAGATTCGTTTCTGAACCTAAAGGTATAGATTTCCCTGACATTTGTATCAATCTTGCATATAGGGCAAGTACTTCTAGTGCGTAGCCAGCTCAATATACATCTTTGGCAAAAGTAATGTCCACATTTTAGCATTGCACCGGTATTTATTTGTCCAAGGCATATCGTGCAGAAAATATCCTTATTTTCTTCATTAGTATTCTGTAGCATCATCAGATTGCTAAGATATTTGTATCTGGATTCTATAGTTGCTATTCTTGAAAGGTTTTGTTGGTATAAGACATTACCCTTGACACTTCTTATTATACCATTTCTTGAAGGTGTGTCAAGTTCTTTTAAAGATATGAGAGAATCGGATATTTTCTGCAAGTCACTATAATACTCAAGTTTGGTATTGTAGATAGTATTGATCTTTTTGATTGATTCTCGAATTTTTCTATTTTCAGTTAGAAGTTCAGGTAACAGATTTTCATAAGAGAGCATATGTTCAATAAAGTTTTCCGAGTTTCTTTTATTTTGATGCTGGGCTGAAATAGTCTTTATCACTTGAACATTTCTCAATTCCATGAATACAGATTTAAGCGTTGTTCCACTCACTAATTTTAGCTGGCTCAATAACTTCGCATAGTATTCAGATACATCCTGATCTACCGGTATTAACCTTTTCGGTAGTATCAATTCCTCTTCAGACTGGATGAAAGTCTCCCTGTTTTGCAACAGCAGCTCAAGTGATGCTAGAATTGAAAATATTTCATCCTGCTCTTTGATGGAAGTTGCATATTCTTCGGCTTTCTTATCGTCATCGCTTCCATCATATTCTTTGATAATGGGTTTGTACGCTATATCCAATAACCTTCCCATCAATTCGTTAAACTGTAAGGACTGGTCATTGAGCTGATTCATAGCCTTCTCTAGAATTGAAAATAATCTTGTTTCATTGAAATTCGAGGTCAGTTTTGCATTTGCATATAGTTTGAGTATCCTGAGATCCACTGGATACATCTCCTTGTTATTACGTAGAGCGGATTTGATGGAATCTATTGTTTCAGTAACTTTTTGCAGTTGGGTGAAAAGTATCATCTCTCGTAATTTTTCGGCAGTTGTATAATATTCATCTTCCTTAATTTGATACTGTCTCAAATTAGCCATCTCTTCCTCTTTCAGGCGTTTGTGGTTGTCAAGTGTCTTTTTGTGATTGATTGTTAGATCAGTTTCATCAGCTTTTTCTTCTTCTTGAAGGTCTTCAAGTTTTTTGGTGCCCAACATATAATAGGCAGTAGCTGTGAAAAAAAAACATTGATGCAGTAGTTCAAAATAAGAAATGAGCTTGCTTTTTATCGAAGACTCTGTCAAAGCACTAATCTCATTGCTTGTATCTTCACTCCAGTCCCTGGCATTATAATCGTGTAAGGTAGCTAATTCAGAGTTCAATGCATTTTCGATGTGAAACTTGTCACTGAGTATTTCCAATAGATGGATTTTAACATCTTCAAGAATAAGTATAGCGCCCGGAATGTTCTCATGTAGTTCCATTTCGCACTGTGCGGATCTGATCAATAGTTGATAATTTTCTCTTCTCAAAGAGTCTAACTTCTCTTGTGTTTCATATGTCATGAATTTCAGTATATCTTGCATGTTGTACAATGTAGTTCCTTTAGAGGAATGTGAGCTTTTACCATGTACCTTTTTTACGTTGTAGTATTCTGGAATAACTGCATGACAGCAGGTATAACGTAACTTCTCAAGCCACGAATTTAGCTGATTATTGGAAAGCCTCGTTGTACCTGATCCATCGGGAGAAAACCTTGATATACTCAAAAAGTTTTCCCAAAGGTCTAAATAATTATCCCACTCTACTGGAGCAAATTCCAGTTCTATCAGATAATTATGCTGTTCGGGTATATTGATTTGAGATGCGACATCAGATTTAGAATGTCTTATGCATAAATCGTATTTCATAAAAATATCCAAAAGATCAGATATGGTGATCCTCACCCCGTGAATCAACTGATCATAGTCACTATCATAAACTCCCTCTCCCGGAGGAATAATGTAGTTTTCCTGTATCCTCCTTGACCTTCGATAAAAATGCTTGTCAACAATATTTATTATGAGCGGTATATCAACAAAAGGATGTATTTGTAGGTAGTACCAAATTGTCTGAAAGTCTGATATTTTGTGCACAGGTGTTCCTGAAACTCCCCAGGTATGCAATCTATGTAATAGACTGGTGCATTGTGCCGCCTTAGTACTGTCACTTCGAAGCATTTGAACTTCATCCAAAATTATTCTCATGAACTCCATCAATGATAAAGGTGAAGAGTAGTCATACTTTGGACCTTGTTCATTTCTACGCGGTCTTGTATTCACGCTGTATTGAGCGTAATGGACCTCTGATGCCACAACAGAATATGTGGTAAGGATTATATCGTATTGTGAAAGAAGATCAACCAATTCTGGAATACTCTCGGTCTTGAGCTCTGATTTGAGCCTCAAGAACCCTTTATAATGAAATACTGTTAAATTTTCGGTATGCATTTGAATTTCGTTGAGCCATTGCTGTAAAATCGAGTTTGGGCAAATAATGAGAGTTGTAGCAACCTTTTTGATTCGGCGGTTTTCCAAAGAAAGAAAACCATCAGGCGAACGATCCGGTTCCTTTCGTTTGTTCAATAAAATCAATGACAGTATTTCGATCGTTTTACCGAGACCCATCTCTTCGGAGAGTAAGCCTGATGCTCTTTTCTGTCTATCATTTGAAAAGCTCTCGTATATTTTTTTAGCCTCCTCCATCGAAAGCATATAGCAGGAGAATTTATTCCAATATACTTCAGAGTTCAAATTCACATAACCATATGAGACCTTATCGTTCAGAAATTCAAGGACCTTGTCATCATAGGTACCATCAATCCCTGATTCGTGAGATAATTCTGGATAATAGCCCTCTTTATTCAGCATCCATTGTACTGAGTCTCTTTGAAAGGGCATAAGGGTAACATTAAGATTCGGTAGATTGATAGGAATCTGCAGACCTAGTGACTCCAATGCTTGATTCAATTCTCGTAGTCTGACTTTGGAATAATTTATAGTCTGATGAATAAAATACCTCTCAATGAAATTGGTGTTAAGATGTAAAACCTTATCTTTCTGGATGGCATCGTTTGTTGCGTGACAGAATGTATGGTCTAAGAAGGTCCTTGTCTCGTTCGCGAATTTATTAAATGCATCAACAACATAGAGTAGACTAATTGTGGTTTCTAAGTGAAAGACATTCTGTTCAGAGTTATACGCTAATTTCAATTCGGACACTTCGAGGTCTTGAAATTTGTTTTTCACGAAGCGCGATTCTGCATTCATAAAGTTATTGTTCAAGTTTTTACGTCTCTTTTTAGTCTTAGGTTGAGCTCTTGTAGCCTTCTTTCTTGATTCAGCAATACTCTCTGCGGTACATTTGTGATCTACTATCTGCACGAAACATAATTTGGATGGCGACAAATCATTTGGAAGTGCAAATCTCATGAGCGGCGAACCATCTTCTTTGTTCAAAACACTGATTTCCAGTGATTTGAGGGCTTCAGTATGCTCATTTGTGATCTCATGCAATTGTAGATGCACACTGAGGTTGCACCCGTCTAGCATGGATTTTTCCATTTCCGTCAATTCTTGCATTCTAACGTTCAAATCCAGAGTGCCAATCTTGATTGAGGATTTTGAATTGCGCTTGGAGATATGAAATTCATTTGTGAAAGAGTTTTCTTTATTGGACGACAGTGATGCTGAGGCTACCGTTTCAATATCAACGAAATTTACGTTGGTTTGAGCAACATCAACTCTAAACATTCCTGAAACAATGTACACTAAAAATTGAAAAAGAAGTATCTAGGGTAGTTCTCAGTGAATGTATAATTGTTTACATTTATTGGAACTTCGGCGGTAAAGGACTCCCCTTCAAAGTTAGTTACTTTCAGATTTCGTTCTTTGGGATCTAAGAACAGGCGACAAATTTTGATACGAGAGAAGCAAATGACAATTACCCGGCTATTCCTGCATGAAGACGTCAATTCTCGGGAACAGTCGCGGAATATGATGCAGAAGAGTGCTGCAATGGCGCTGCGTTTGCAAGCGTCGTAACGTTTTCTAGGGAGTTGAAGGTAGAGTCAATCATGCTGTGGTCTCATCTTCTATATGAGCTCTTATTTCGGCAGTCGTAACTAGTCCGAGATAAAGAGTTCACGATCACACACCCAGGCTAGTTGAACATACCAAATTTGATAAATGACTTCAGATAAAATTTACCTATAGTAGTCTGTATATATTGATACCCAATACCAGGATCTCTTTGAGCTAGGTTATAGGATGGTTTGTTCACCGTAATGCGACTGTGATAAACTCCGGCGAAAATTTTGAGATTTGATATATAAGTAAAAAGGTTTTGATATTGAAAACTTCAATGTTAGCACGAACCTGATCAATACGAACCCTTTACTGTATTTAGTAGTTAGATTAGTACTTCAATACATTAGAACTCACTGCATATATTTGAACATTTTACTGGTTGCGGATTAAGGTTGTAGGAAAAGCCGTGAAGTTTGCGCAAGAAAGAGGGATAACAGGCCCTAGAAAGATCCGATAATGAACAAAATAAAGGCGATCTTCAATAAAAGAAAGACTGCAGTCCAAAGCGATGTTCCAGAATGCGGAAAAGATGTCGATATAGAACAACAGGAAGTAACTCACTCTTTGGTGGAGGATATAAATATGGACGCAAGGCACCCTGCACCTGCCACCACTCCTGCTCCTACTAGTGCTCCCAACACAGAATTCGCTAACGTACAGATGAAGAGAGATGTCGACATGGGGCTTGAGCATCATGTGCATATGGCTGGGCCGCACAACGAGCTCATCGGAGCTATCGGTGTTGGTGGAGTTGAGAAGGAAAGTCCTCAAGCCTCATCTTCGTATATCTCTCACTCTAGTTCCTTGGGTTCTGCTATGACAGACAGTTGTGATGAATCTATTGATTCAGAAGACAGTAAAGAGACCTCTGACGACAAGTCTGACGGCATACCTCAATTTATTGAGCAACATGAGCTCAAAGGTTTCAAGCTTTTGGCAAAGATAGGTGAAGGTGCTTTCTCCAAAGTTTATTGTGCTAGACCTGATTCTAATGGCGGTAGTTCGTTTCTAACAGAGAATTATCAGCGAGTTGCTGTGAAAGTGATTAAGAAAGAAGCGCTGGTAGATCCCAACGATCGGACCACGAAAAGGCAAGAAAATGATAAGATAAAGACCTCAAGTAGAGATCAAGTTTTAAAGGAAGTTACTATACACAAAACCGTTTCCTCTGGTTGTAAGCATATTGTTGGTTTTATAGATTTTCAGGAATCAAAGCATTATTATTACATTGTTCAGGAACTATTGAATGGTGGCGAAATATTTGGAGAAATTGTTAAATACACTTACTTCAGTGAGGATTTATGCAGGCATGTTATTAGACAGGTTGCTTTGGCAGTAAAGCACATGCATCAGTTGGGTGTGGTTCATAGAGATATCAAACCGGAAAACCTTCTGTTCGAGACAATTGAATACATACCATCTAAGCAGGTGAAACTACGCAAATCAGATGATCCAGCCACAAAAAAAGATGAGGGTTTATTCATTCCTAATGTTGGTAGTGGAGGCATTGGCGTGGTAAAGTTAGCTGATTTCGGACTTTCGAAACAGATATTTGCTTTAAATACCAAAACACCTTGTGGTACAGTAGGTTACACAGCCCCAGAGGTTGTAAAAGATGAAAGGTATTCTATGAAGGTCGACATGTGGGGACTGGGATGCGTGCTTTATACAATGCTCTGTGGGTTTCCTCCGTTTTACGATGAAAAGATTGATGTGTTAACGGAGAAAATATCTCGTGGTGAATATACGTTTCTGAGGCCTTGGTGGGATGAGATCAGCGATGGAGCCAAGCAAGCTGTTCGGAGGCTCTTGGAGGTTGATCCTGCAAAACGTTACGATGTGAACGAGTTTTTGGCCGACCCTTGGTTGAACTCGTACGATGCTTGTGTCGAGATAGAAACTACGAAGCGTCACATGAAGCACCGCAAATCACGGGCACAGAAGCGGATTGCAGCACAAGGTTTGCACGACTATAATTTGCTATATTCTCCAGCAGCAGTGGCTATGCGGGATGCGTTCGACATCAGCAACGCTGTGCAGCGTATAGAGGAGGACAAGCGCTCAAGATCACTCATACTTGGAGCACTGGCTGAAGAAGAAGAAGATGAACGCACAAATAGGAATCAGAGTGGTGTAGCTGCCGTCGTCCAGCAACACTATGATGTTGGCGTTGGGACGTCTCCCGGGCAGGAAGTCCAGCAACTGGACCAGAGAATGTTCCAGCTCAGGCTCAAGTCGTCTACGATCATCAAGCGGCGCCAGAAAAATCACGGTGCACCACCAAATACACTACAGGTGATACCAGAGCCGGCAGAGCAGGCTGGTCAGGCATAAGGGCCATTTCGAGCTCCATAAATATAAGCATATATTCGTTGACCTATGTTTGTATGTACAAATCCTAAGGTTTTTGATGTTACGGTAACTCTGGTAAGGCTGTATGTGCCTGCAAGTGCAGCCCAATAATATCTACGCTATACACGACTTGAACTCCATTCGTGACAGACACTCTACAGTAATAAATATATCCTATCCATGTAAAACCGTGTTGAATGCCGTTTTACGTAGCATTTGCGGTACCTTCTAAAGTTCGGAGTTCGATGCAGACGTCGTAATAGATGAGAGGAATTCGGTTTGTCTGTCGGTTACCCCATATTCTTACATTAGGGCTGGATGACGTCCACCCCTCTTTCTTTCCCCTAAGTTCTTACAATTAATGTCATGTGCGAGTCATGTGACTTGAACCCTGTATCACTCACTAGTCACGGTACTGTACGGCTCCGAGCGTAAGAGTGTCCGTCCGTGAAACGTGATATCGTACTCTTTCCCGACGCTTGGTAATAACATCCGAACTCTTACCCGGCCTAACAGAATCGGTTGCAGCACGTGCATCTAGCGCGAGAAGGCGAATCGAGACATAAGTGTATTTATATATATACCCTACCGGTCTCTTATGGCGCTACCGTTGTGGTCACGGGCATGACCGGCAAAATACGCAAAGGTAACTGCAACGAAGAGATACGTAGAAATTAGCAGACAGTATAGCAGCCTCTGTATGATCGGTTTATTCTGTTAAACGCTTTAAAATTGAGGTGTATTGAATTGCCGATTTATGCCGAAACTATAATCTGCTGTAAAATTTTCACGTATTTTTCACAAATTTTTTTCACTCTCAACTACGCTTAGTTGGCCTTACTTTGGCAAAACTTTTTGCTTTTATTACCTTTAATAAGTAAAAACTGAAAAATTTTTCAGCTAAAAACCCAGTACGGTTTATTCGATGATATTGTATATATATATATATATATATGTGAAGCCTTCGACCCACTTGTTCTTCTTACACTCTTACTTTGTTATCTTGTATTCGCGATTTTCGTTCGTATTGAAAAGGCTACCACACACTCTCATACAAGATGGCTGATTCTGCACAGTCGTTGAAAGTTCTGGAAGAACTTTTCAAGAAATTGAGTGTGGCCACTCCTGAGGACAGAGGTGAGGTTTCCGTCGAGGTTGCCTCCTTTTTGAACGGAAACATCATTGAACATGACATTCCTGAGAAGTTCTTCGGTGAGTTGAAGAAGGCTATCGGCGACAAGAAAATTGCGGCCAACTTCTTGGAGGCTGTTGCTCACATTGCTTCCGTCAACAACTTGTCTCCATCCGTTGAGCCATTTATAGTTCAAATAGTTCCTGAGATCTGCGCAAAATGTGGTGACAAGGACAAGGATGTTCAGACTGCTGCCTCCAAGGCTTTGATTGCTATCGTCAATGGTGTTAACCCAGTCGCTATCAAGGCCTTGATGCCTCATTTAACCAAGTCGTTGGAGACCACCAGCAAATGGCAGGAGAAGGTCGCTGTTCTAGCGGCTATCTCTGCTTTGGTTGATGCAGCCAAGGAGCAAGTCGCTCTTAGAATGCCTGAATTGATCCCAGTTCTCTCTGAGGCTATGTGGGACACTAAGAAAGAGGTCAAGAGTGCTGCTACTGCCACTATGACCAAGGCTACCGAGACCGTGGACAACAAGGATATCGAACGTTTCATTCCAAGTTTGATCAACTGTATTGCCGACCCTAACGAGGTCCCAGAAACCGTCCATTTGTTGGGTGCCACCACCTTCGTCGCCGAAGTTACTCCAGCTACCTTGTCTATCATGGTTCCTTTGCTAGCCAGAGGTTTGGCTGAGAGAGAAACTTCCATCAAGCGTAAGGCTGCTGTTATCATCGACAACATGTGTAAATTGGTTGAAGACCCACAAGTTGTTGCTCCATTTTTGGGCAAATTATTGCCTGGTTTGAAGAACAACTTTGCTACCATCGCTGACCCTGAGGCTCGTGAGGTTACTTTGAGAGGTCTTAAGACTTTGAGAAGAGTTGGTAACGTCGGTGACGATGACGTGTTGCCTGAGGTATCTCATGCTGGTGATGTTGAGACCACCATGGGTGTATTCCAAGAGTGCTTGAAGGGTACTGAAGTTCCACCAAGATTCAAGATTGTCACTGAGTACATTGCCGCAATTGGTGCTGATTTGATTGACGAGAGAGTCATTGACCAACAAGCCTGGTTCACTCACGTCTTACCTTACATGACTATCTTCTTGCACGAGAACCAATCCAAGGAAGTTTTGGATGAGTTCAGGAAGAGAGCAGTTGACAACATTCCTGTTGGTCCTAACTTTGATGACGAAGAGGATGAAGGTGAGGACTTGTGTAACTGTGAGTTTTCCTTAGCCTATGGTGCCAAGATTTTGTTGAACAAAACTCAATTGAGACTGAAGAGAGGTAGAAGATACGGTCTATGTGGTCCTAACGGTGCTGGTAAGTCTACCTTGATGAGAGCTATTGCTAACGGTCAAGTCGACGGTTTCCCAACCCAGGATGAATGTAGAACGGTCTATGTCGAGCACGATATTGACGGTACTCATGCTGAGACTTCTGTCTTGGACTTTGTGTTTGCTGGTGATGTCGGTACTAAGGAGGCCATCTCTGATAAGTTGAGAGAGTTCGGCTTCTCAGACGAGATGATTAACATGCCAATTGCCTCTTTGTCTGGTGGTTGGAAGATGAAATTGGCGTTAGCAAGAGCTGTCTTGAAGAATGCTGATATCTTGTTGTTGGATGAACCAACAAACCATTTGGACACTGTCAATGTCGCTTGGTTGGTCAACTACTTGAACACTTGCGGAATTACCTCCGTCATTGTTTCTCACGACTCTGGTTTCTTGGACAATGTTTGTCAATATATTATTCATTACGAAGGTTTGAAGTTAAGAAAATACAAGGGTAATCTATCCGAGTTTGTGAAGAAGTGTCCAACTGCCAAGTCTTATTACGAGTTGGGTGCTTCTGACCTAGAGTTCAGATTCCCAGAGCCAGGTTACTTGGAAGGTGTTAAGACTAAGCAAAAGGCTATTGTTAAGGTCAGCAACATGACCTTCCAATACCCAGGTACATCCAAACCTCAAGTTCACGATATCTCTTTCCAATGTTCCTTGTCTTCAAGAATTGCTGTTATCGGTCCAAACGGTGCCGGTAAGTCAACTTTGATCAACGTCTTGACCGGTGAGTTGCTACCAACTTCTGGTGAAGTATACACTCATGAAAACTGTCGTATTGCTTATATCAAACAGCATGCTTTCGCTCATATTGAGTCGCATTTGGATAAGACCCCATCTGAGTACATTCAGTGGCGTTTCCAAACAGGTGAAGACAGAGAGACCATGGACAGAGCCAACAGACAAATCAACGAGAATGATGCTGAGGCCATGAACAAAATCTTCAAGATCGAAGGTACTCCCAGAAGAATTGCCGGTATCCACTCTAGAAGAAAGTTCAAGAACACTTACGAGTACGAATGTTCTTTCTTGTTGGGTGAAAACATCGGAATGAAATCTGAGAGATGGGTTCCAATGATGTCTGTTGACAACGCTTGGTTGCCTAGAGGTGAATTGGTTGAATCTCATGCCAAGATGGTTGCTGAGGTTGACATGAAGGAGGCTTTGGCTTCTGGTCAATTCCGTCCTTTGACTAGAAAGGAGATCGAGGAGCACTGTGCTATGTTGGGTCTGGAGGCTGAATTGGTCTCTCACTCAAGAATCAGAGGTTTGTCCGGTGGTCAAAAAGTTAAGCTTGTTTTGGCTGCTTGTTCTTGGTTGAGACCTCATTTGATTGTATTGGATGAGCCTACCAACTACTTAGACAGAGATTCTTTGGGTGCGTTGTCCAAGGCTTTGAAGGCTTTTGAGGGTGGTGTTATCATCATCACTCACTCTGCCGAATTTACCAAGGACTTGACTGAAGAAGTCTGGGCTGTCAAGGATGGTATGATGACTCCATCCGGTCATAACTGGGTCACTGGTCAAGGTGCTGGTCCAAGATTGGAGAAGAAGGAAGACGAAGAGGACAAATTCGATGCCATGGGTAACAAGATTTCTGGTGGTAAGAAGAAGTCCAAGTTATCTTCTGCAGAACTAAGAAAGAAGAAGAAGGAAAGAATGAAGAAGAAGAAGGAAATGGGTGATGCATACGTTTCCTCCGATGACGAATACTAATCGACAGAAGTGTTATAGTCATTGGATAACTGGTTTATTTTGCTGTTTTTTTATTCTGTCTCTTTTCTAATATTTAACATATATGAACATATGTGTATAGTGTACTTTAAGACCAATATAGAGTTCGATTTTAGATCATTGGTGTAATAAAAGGATGTTACTTGATCTCATCATCCAGATGTTGTGATATGATTATTGTACAAATCTTCATCATTCAATTATCCCTAAACTAGGTAGTACTTAAAATAAATTTCAATTTTGAAAGAATCCAGATCAATATTGAAATTAGCTAACATCCATAGTTCACAACAATTAGCTACCTCAAAAATAGCACTAGCATACTCGGTAGTGGTTTGAGTTCGATTTGACTTCAAGAGCTGACTAGGTACGGCACGTTATGAAACTATCACTTACAATTTTACCTCTACTATGTTGTCTTTTGAATTCATCACCCGCAGCAGCTGAAGCAGGTGCTGATGGTCAAAATCGTCCCCATGTTAACACGGAAATCGAAAGACCTCCAAAGGACCAAACCTGGGAGCATTGGCACATGGCACATGAGCATCAAATGGAGAAATATACGCCAGAGGAGTTTTTCGATCTCCATGACCTAAATAAAAAAGGTTTTCTAGACAAGAGGGATATCTTATCTCTTTATGGTTTGGATCGCAAGGAGATTGTGGGTACAGGAGACGGAATGGGCACACATGATGACTCTGAGGAGGTGGATGAGCTGCTGGCTAATAACGTCGTTACATTTGTGATGAAACTTCTTGATGTAGATGACAACTCTCGTATTACCAGAAAAGAATACCTAGACTATGCAAGTCGGGGTAACGAATTCCCAGATTTGGGAGTTGGCGTGGGCCATCATTCCGACTTTGAAGCAGAATATGATGTACATCATTGGAATAAATATCACAGGGATAGTGATCCAGAAATAAAAAACGTTCACAAGGAAGACATTGAACATGAGCTTTTACATCACGAACATGAAATTGAGCACGAAGAGCGTATACAAAGAGGCTCATCCCGTGGTACCGTCATTACTGATGATGAGTTAGAGTCTCGCATCAACTTAGCACGCATACCAGATATGTTTAGAAACGGTTTATTCTGAGAAACAACTAAAATATATAAATACAAAGACGCCTGTGTATTCTCGCTGACTCTGAGTACAACTATCTCATTACTTTCATTACACAATGAAACTTGGAGAATTACTAGGAAACTATCACATCTCTTGATATAAAACGACCTTAGATGTAATATATTGAAGGTAATTCATCAATATAATATAAAAGACGTATAAGAATTTGAAAGAATTACCTTAGAAATATCAGATGAGAATAAATCGATATAGATTATACATTGAGCTCATTGACCCATATACTATTGTAACTGTGGTTATAGTGGGATGATCAAGAGCGTACTCTTTCGTTCTTTTAAATTTTATGAGAGGTGTCTTAAAGAGCGCCCCAAAACTACTAATGCAGTGATGACCGGCACTCTATTTGGTGTCGGTGATATATCAGCACAGCTACTATTCCCGACCGAGTTGCAATTGGATGATGCAAGAGCAGCACCTCTTATTCAATTTGATCTCCAACGCATGGCACGTTCTGTGATATATGGCTCCCTTATCTTTAGTTTTATCGGTGACCGGTGGTTTCGTTTCTTGAACAATCGCGTAAAGTTTGGCGGACTCCGTCCTTCACATTGGAGCAATATGTTATTACGGGTAGGTGTTGATCAGTTAGGATTCGCACCAATATCGCTAACTTTTTATTATATGTGCATGACACTAATGGAGGGTGGAACTATCAACATGGGGATCAACAAGATCAAGAATCAATGGTGGGATACGTTGGTTACTAATTGGGCTGTGTGGCCAGCATTCCAATGTTTCAACTTTACTTTTGTACCCTTGCAGCATAGGTTATTAGCACTCAACGTCGTTGCAATCTTTTGGAATACTTTTCTGTCTTACACTAATTCACATGCGCCAAGCGACTTGAAATTGCCTGTCAACGTTCCACCGACTATGGAGTGATATATATAGAGAGGGGATATTTGTTCCCAGAAATTTAGTGGCGCGGGTATGCATAATCAATGTTTAATTACACGAAAGTCTTTCAGAGGCCTATAATTTGGGTGAATGGAGTCAATGCGCAGTTACCGTCTACCGTGAAACAGTGAAATCTTCATTTAAATGGTATTCTATGATTTTATCATGATGTGACTTTCATTCTATAGTGGTTATTTATTATGAGTATATTATATGATCAATTCTTACAGTTCAAGAAGTTAATCTATTAGATATATACCAAAAGACTAGGGTAAATTATCAAGATATATACATCTCCTAGAGGTCATCAACTAGTTTCTGGTTTCACATTCTAGAGAATTAAGATTCAACGACCGAAGGAGTAAAATCGCTCGATCTATTTTACATTAGATGAAGGTGCCGCAATTGAGTGCGTTAGCCCGTTCCTTAACGTTACATAGTGGAGTCAGTTTGAAAGCTGGTTTTAAGCCGAGGACCATTTCCCGGCATGTGAGCACTATCAGATCTAAACAGTCGCCAACTAGATTCATCTTTAGTGGTACTGTTATAGCCACTTTAGGTGCGGTCACAATCCTGTACTATACAAACGATAGCTTACATTTTGCCTTGAAACATGCTGCCTGTACTGCTCAAAGAGTCACTATTGTTGCGAATGCTACATTACGGTGTTTCTATCATTATAAGCGCGCGTTAAGTGTACAGTACGACTCGGAAAGAGAACGGCAAGAGTCTTTGAGCAGGTGCCATAAAAAGTGTGCATTGATTACATTGAAAGCTCTCAAGACGAACGGTGGAATATACATCAAATTGGGTCAACATATAGGAGCGATGACATATCTACTTCCAGTGGAGTGGACCGAAACTATGGTTCCCTTACAAGACCATTGTCCTAGATCATCACTTGAATCCATTAATGAAATGTTTTTAACGGACTTACAAAAGAGTATTGACGACTTATTTTCCAACTTCGATACAGAACCAATCGGTGTTGCATCTTTGGCACAGGTACACATAGCTAAATTAAAATCAACGGGAGCCAAAGTAGCTGTCAAGTGTCAACATCCGTCGTTGAAAGAATTTGTTCCCCTTGATGTACTTCTAACCCAAACGGTGTTTGCATTACTAGATGTTGTTTTCCCTGATTATTCATTGGTTTGGTTAGCTGAAGAGCTACAATCCTCGATATACGTGGAGTTAGATTTCAACAAAGAAGCTGAGAACGCTAGGCGAACTAGTGCGTATTTTGCCAGGTTCCAGAGACAAACAGCCTTGCGGATTCCCAAGGTATTGACATCCGATGAGCGCATCCTGATCATGGAATATGTCCCTGGTGCACGATTAGACAACCTGGAATATTTGGATAAGAACTGCATTTCCAAAAGTGAAGTTTCGGCCTGTTTGTCGCATATTTTCAACAACATGATATTTACGCCTGGTGCCGGGATTCATTGTGATCCGCATGGAGGGAATCTCGCTGTGCGGGCTAAACAATGGAGTTGGCAAAGCCCGCATAATTTTGAAATTGTGTTATATGATCATGGACTTTATCGCTACCCAGATACCTCTATGCGACGTGAGTATGCCAAGTTCTGGCTCGCCTTATTGCGTCGTGATCGGCCTGCGATGCAACTGCACGCCAAACGTTTTGCACTCATAAACGATGAGCAGTTTCCTTTGTTTGTTGCCGCATTGACAGGACGCAGCATTGAGCAGGTGCTCGAGCGCGATATCACGACGTCACTGCGGAGTGCAGAGGAAATACGGTCAATGGGAGAACGGTTTGTAACTGGAACGATATTATCCGATATTATGCAGATTTTGGCACGCATTCCCAGGATGGTTCTGCTCCTATTGAAGACCAATGACCTAACACGCTATCTCGACGAGTGCTTGCAATATCCTCTTGGGCCCACCAGGTCTTTCTTGATAATGACACAATACTGTGCTTACACGCTTTACGACGAAGACTTAGAAAAGGCTCGGAGCTTGCCAGGCTCTGGTATCGTGCCCTCGCTACGCAGGTGGCTTGCTGTACTGTCCGCCTGGATGAATTACACAGTGCTCGTCCGAAGAGTTCAGGGTTACGACTGGTATCTTCGTATCACCTCGAAAGTGAAACCAACTTTCTCTGGCGTCAGACCTGGCGCCAGCTCTGACTCGGATGTGACTACAGATGCGGATACCGGTTGTTCTTTACAGCACGGTGGCGGCTAACATATCGGCATTCACCGAAGCCAAATACCTAAAACCATAAAAAAGAAATATATCGCAGACTGATGGTTTTGTAATTATATTACCAATTTCGGATAATTGATTTACGGTGTCAATTTATCTTCCAGGCACGGGAAGTATGTTAGAATATCTTGGAAATTTCTTTAAACGATAGCAAAGTTAACGTTTATTATACGAGTCTCTAATTTTGACAGCCAAAACGCCAATAATGACATTCGTTTACAGATCAGTGGTATACACCTGACGAGTATTTCTCGTATGTTGTAATCGGGTGGACCCATCGGATGATATAGTAGAGCGAGCGACAAACACTCAACATGAAAGCTTATAAGAACAGTGTCTGGATGTGACTGGAACGCCACATGCTCAAAAGTCAGTCAAGAGCGCAAAATGACAAGTGTCTCACCAATAGTGGCCCATTCTAGTGGCAATGCAGCCATGAAGTCTAAGCGGAAGCGTAACCGGGTGCCGCTCAGTTGCACGATATGTCGAAAACGGAAGGTCAAGTGTGACAAGTTGCGTCCGCATTGTGAGCAATGTAGTCGTACTGGCGTGGCGCACCTGTGTCATTACATGGAACAAAGCTGGGCTGAAGAAGCCGAACGCGAGAGGTCTAAGGAATCGGAACTCAAAGCACTTCGGGATCGCGTCCGGAGGCTTGAAAATCAATTGGCTAAAGCTCATGCTGCGGGATCCCTTGCCACAACTTCGGAAGTTCGTACTCCACTTTCTGTCGCTTCCTCTACCGAACCACAGGTACTTTTAACGGAGCCTATTGAGGGTCACAAATACGTTCAGTATCGACGTCCGGATTCTGACAAATTCGCTGAAGATGAACTCGATCTTACACGTCAGTTTGATCTTCTCCATCTGAAGCACAACGGCACCATCCATCTGGGTGTTACTCATTGGCTCGCAATCATGAAGGGAGACCCTTACCTCAGGCTTCTTTGGGCCCATATATTCATGATGCGAGAAAAATTCCAGAAGTACTTGACCCACAAGCAAGCCCAATGTCCGATATCCGTATCTTTGCCTCCTACATCACACTCACCTGTTGTTCATAAAGCAGTGGAGAGGCCGCTCTCGGCTGAGACTGCCACCCCGAAGTGTCCGGTCATGCATGAGCGCGATTTAGTTTTGCCAGTTGCAAATGCAAGAATAAAAAAAACGGATATTCTGGGTTGCATCAAATCTCAGCTGCCACCCAAGAGAATCGTTCAAGCTCTGATTGAAAAATTCTTCAATAAACTCTATTTGATCATACCTATAATTGACGAACAAAAATTTAAAAGTCAGATTGAATCTATTATGGGATTTCAATTTGATTCACAAAATTCATCATTACTTGATTTGAGTTATTTAGAGCCTATCCAAGCACTGAATGCTGCCAAGGAAACTGATTACTGTGTTTTGGGAATTATGATCCTGATATTAAGAATTACTTGGTTATCTTTACCTCAAAATGCTCATAATTTGAATTTAGGGCCTCAAACAGATTGCTTCAGATCAAATCCATTTGCCGCAGAGTCTGATCTTCTTCATACCAAGGAACCCCAAGACGACACTAAAGAAGAACTGATACTCCTAAAATATGAGGTATCAGCAAAACTAGTAGATACTATTAAGACGAAGTTGATAAAATTTGACGAGATCATTGGCTCCTCCAACAATCACGTCAATATGCATACTATTCAATTTGCCTTGTTTTATCAATTCTATTCGATGCATATAGATAAGGAGATGCTCAACCCCAGTACACCTGAATTTACGCGCAAGTTCGATGATATTGAATGTCATCAAAATTTGCTATCGAGTATTGTTCAAATGGCGTACAGTTGTGGTTTACATAGAGATCCAGACAATTTTCCACAACTTGACGCCGTCGCTATTAAATCAAGCGGAGCAGACATTACTAAATTGGATCAATCTGCACGCAGTATGAAACCAGAGATCAAATGTCCGTTTAGTCATGAAGGACCATCCGCAAATGGTAAAGAAGCTAAATACACTGTTGAAAGGTTCAAGCACACGTGGAGAAAGATATGGTTTTATCTGGTAAGTCTAGATGTTCATCAATCTATATTGCTTGGAGCGCCGCGCCTTTTGAGAAATTTGGGCGATTTCAGTGACACCAAGCTCCCTTCAAGCTCCAAGATCGATTATGTTAAGAACATGAAGGAGTTGATTGTTGTCAAGAACTACAATCTGTTTTACCAAATAGATCTATGTTTGATTGCGGTGCTGAATAGTTTACTGAACGTATCAGTCGCCAAACACGTACGAAAATTCGAGCTTGACCTACTAATAGATACTCTTGTCAATCTTTCAGACGCCAAAATGCCAATCAAAGAGATACTGAAGAATCTTGTGAATAGCGGTCTACTTCCAACATCTGAGGGTGTCTTGGATAATTATGGTGACGATGGATATGAATTACCCCATCTAAGAGATATTGTCAGTATTGATGTGGATTCCAGAAACTCTAGTTCATTTTCCTCAGATCGTAAAGTGGGTCAATCATGTAAGGCAACAAGTGAGAGCCCTTGTCAAGATATCGACAAAAGGCTCAATTTGCCACATGAATCTACTACAAGAGCATTGTTTTTCTCGAAACATATGACTCTACGAACGATGATGTACCTACTGAATTATATTTTGTTTACGCACTATGAACCAAAGGGCACCGAAAATCATGAAGTAGCTAAAATAACTCGAGAATATGCTCAAAATGCCTTGAATTGTGCCATTGACAGTTATCGCAACTGCTTCTTTTTTTTCAAAAATTCAAGCAAGTACAACACATCATTTAATTATTTGACAGTTTATCTCACATTTCAATCCTTAGATGTTGGGCATAGGGCGCTGCAATTTATGATATGTTTACTTTTGAGGGTCAAGTGTGGGCCCTTGCCCGGTATGTCTGAAGCATCGGTCATATCAAATTTCAGTTCTGGATCCTCGAGTTGTCCAAGCAGTGATGCTGAAAAAGAGAATACATCATATGTTGATGATGTAGTAGTTCAAAATCGTTTTGACCTCTATAGCAAAATTGATTTGAGTAAAACTGATTCATTGGCTGAGGCTTTAATAGTAAGAATGAAATTGTTTCAAGATCTAACCATGCAATTATCTAGTAGAAGTCAATATGCTGCGAGGATTAGGAAGTCGATCGGGTTCTTTCTATCACTATTGAATCAACCCTTCAATGGCTCAAAGCTAAAAGATGTGGCACACTCTGTTAAAGGTATGGATGTCATGCTTGCAAATTGGAAACATCCCAAAATATCGACGATATCTGATTTTATATCTGGCGATTCTGATAAGATAAAAAGATGTCCCGTGTATCAAGACGCTCTTGGATTTATGGTGCCTCGCCAGAGTTTGAGTGCTAGTTCAACCCCAGTATCTTCAGTGACTAATAACACGCTTAGAGATGAGCCTCTTGCATCGAGTGATACTCATATTCAACTACCTCCAATCAGGTCCTACCGCCCCGTAACTTATTCAAATAGTAACGTACGCTCAGGAATCAAAAAAGAGGATACCAACCCCTACAAGAGGCAGCATTTGGATACCTCAGTAGATGACAGGATTTTTGGAAGTCGAGGATCTTCACCGCAATCAATCGAAGCGCCAATTCCGTCATGTAAAAGGGCCTTCAAAAGCGAGTTTTCAGCCATCCAGTCTTTGCCTTCAATAGAAAGGATTGCCGGTCAAATAAATTTGAACTTAACTACTGGTAGCAATACTCCTGTGATGACACCTTCACCTTTTGCATTTGATAAGCCTGAGTCTACAATATGTCACAGTACAGGTTCCTCAATCGAAGATATACAATCAAGGAGAGTAGCATCTTATGGCTCATGTAATGCTTCAAATACACCTTTGGCCGGTTCTGATGATAGTTCAGAGTTGGAGGATTTCTTTCTACAAAATGCCAACATTAATGGTTTAGTACTGAACCCTTCGAGTTTGATGGAGGTTGTTAGGAAGTTGAATGAATCAGATAATAATTACGCTAATGCTTCGAGTGATATGGATAATGCTATATTTCATGAACAGCTCGTAGATACAGATTTTGCTGATTTTCTTCCTATCGACAATGCCAACGCGGATCCTTTATCGGACTTGACTAAGGTTTTATGGGAATGAATTTCAAACAAATGATTTACTGGTCGTCGGATACAGTCTAAAATATTGATTGAATGCGATTAACGATGGCTGGATGCCGTTGTTTATTTGACAGTTAGCTGTCGTTAAGAGTAACGCAAAGTAGTTGGATTTATACGTTTTGTAATCCGCATATTACTTTTATTAAAGTAGTTTGAACATTATTCAAATACTGCTATAAGATCTGAACTTGTGACAACTTTTGAACTTATGTTCTGATAATTATTAGACCCAAAGGATTGCTATAACATGAAAGTATAGTTTGTAAACTTCTAATGGATCTGCTATTTTACTGCTATGTCTGCGACGGGGCAGGTCGATTTGTCTAAACAGCCATGTTTCGAATTTTATATTTTGTTATTTTTATCACCTCATAAATAAGATTTTGTTGGTTAGAGAGCATAAAACTACATAATTTATGTCTTCGGTAGTTCAGAAATTGCGGATTTTCTCCCTCAAATAAGACACCTTGTGGAAAGCGTGACTTTTCAGATATCCAGATATATCTATTAATTTTACAACACTACTAATATTGAAATCCTATCATCTTGAAATATAAACCGTACCGTTGATTTACAGATCGAGTACGGACTCGACTCGACATGGTAGGGATTTAGGCCAATGCGATTACAGTTTTGATTATAAGAAAAACTATAGCTAGAAGTTCGAGTGAAAACTACTAAATGACTGTTTGTCAATACGATTGATCAATTCGCCGAGAACATATCAATTTTCGGTAGCGTATACTTAGAATACCGATATTTAACTTGTTTACATTATTCATATTTTTTGTACCAAATTTTATCAAATGAATATATTATACATTCATACATGGGGCCATGGAGATTTTTTCATTAATACTAATCCCAGCAAGTCTACACCCGCATGAACATGACTGAAAGTAATAAAATTCACAAATATTTTTGACTCTACAATGATCGAATTCTAACAGAGCATTTTTGGATAACAATATACGATTGTCATCTTTCACGGGTAGTTAGATGAATAAGAAGAATTAAAAAATATGATACCCGTGGGGTTCGAACCCACGCCTCCGGAGAGACCAGGATGTCGTATTTGATTTTTCAATCAAACCTCGACCTGGCGCCTTAGACCACTCGGCCAGAGTACCTATTAACTGTTAGAATAAACCTATATTTTGAACCATATCTTTAATTATAAAAGTAAAGAAACGAGTACTGTGAAATTTCACAACAGCAAACCTTTAAGGCTACAGCATTGTGGGTTGTATTTAATCATGGCTACCATGCTATAGTTGACCTCTTATACGGTTACAAGAAATGGGGCAATTAGGTAAGTCTCTGGTACAATATAATCGTTCTCTGAGCTCAAGCTGACTGGAGATATAATTCGGACACTATAATTGTTTGACTAGAGCATAAAATTCTTCCATGATTTGTTTATCAACAATTTTGGGTGTTTTCACTCAATTGATGATAATCTATTGACACGTTAATCAATTCGCAACAAAACCAAGGTGAGATTAGATTGCTCCATACTATATGATAACGGTGTTTCTAATATAAGCTTGAATTGAATATCGACCAACACAATTTTTTATCTTACGAACGTGTTCAAGATTATAACCGCTTCGCGAGTCATCATGAGTTAAAAATTTTCAGACAGCGCAGCCGTGAGTAGTTCGTATTTAAAGCATTGTAATTATAATAGACCTTGTATCATCTTATTTAGGTGATTATTACTACCTGTCAGAGGTGTTACCTCATAATACTTGATCACAGAATCAAGAATAATGGACTTCCGAACTGCTTTGAAAATTAGCAAACTATATAAGCCATCCTTGGCAAAATTCTAGTAAAGTTGATATAACAGCTGACACTACATGACAGTGCTGGAAGTATAAAACCCTCAGATAAGGCCTGAAACTGGAACATGGTATTTCGGTGTAATCATGGAAACTTTACATAACGTCCCACAGAATCACCAACTCCTCTAATTGTGTTAATCAGTTTCAAATTTTTGCCCAATATCATCTGATACAGATTTAACGTTTTATGGCGCATGATAGAGTTTGTTCCAATTTTACATGCAGCAAAGAGTTTTCTATTCAAGCATGCATCTTTTGATCAAGGCGACGAATGCCATATAATCGAGTAAATGACGATTAGTTCATTTCTAGAACGCATCACCAATAATAGGAGCTGAGTTGTGCTCATGGACTAGAAACTATAGCTATTCGTGTAAGTGACAGATATCATACCTAAGTGCTTCTCTCAACCTTCAGATCGAGGGAAAGATCAATTCCATTTGTCCATCGGAGAATATTGGCAAACATAAGGTACAAACTCTTAATGATGTCTGGCTCCTAGTGCCAGAAACCAGAAATCCAACATTGATCAGGAGGTTGGTGTTATGTTGCACACAAGGTAACTAATGGCTAAAAATGATGCCTGTTGTCAATAAGGTGTACCCATAATAACTTTCAGTCATGATATTTGAAACAAGCGTCAGAACTACGATGCCACTTAATTCTGTTTCAAGACATGTATCTAAGACAATTAGCACATATTTACTTCTCAAACCATAAATCCGGCAGTGTTTGACGAATCCATCGGTTATATTGTGAATAAAGGCATCTTTTGACTGAATTCGTACTCAGCTCAATCCCTTATCAAACGAAACAAGTACTTGATTCTGAGCTCAAGAGTGTGAAAACTCAAATAGTGATCCATGTGATCATCAATTCTTGAAATTTTGTTCATTCACGTGATGCTTGTTTAGGAAATTTAGATGTCAATCATAACGTTATTTGCTGTTAAGTCTTCAATGAGTAAAACAAAAACAAACTTCAGATCAGGAAATATGTCAACATAATTATTCGATGAGCTAGAAAGTAACGAACGAATGGGCAATAGTGGTATTTCGAGCTATGCTTTGACTTGAAGAAGTAAAATAGAAACACAGCAAAGTTTGCATATATGCTTTTGAGTTTGTATTAGACCAAACCTATCTTCAAGATTAGCTCTTGTAGGAAGGAAAAACATTGCTGAAGCTATAGGGTTCTGAGACTCTCCGCTTTACAGGCTTCGATTTTGGGCAAAAGGTTTACCTTGAAGTCTAACAGTCAAAGGAGCTGAATTTCAGGTGGGATCAGTTATTTCCAGTGTTTTCCTTTTTACCTGATTTCTGCAAGCGGACAATTTGCCAATCTCAAGTTGGAAGGCATTTGAATATAAGAAAAGTAGCGGCCTAGCTCTCTTAGAGGACCTCTCTTCTTGTCCCTGTTCATAGCTCATCGTGCTTCAATATCGCAACTTCACGACTACACCGTTACCTGGGAACTGGCTTTCTGTTGGTTGAAGGTGTAATACAGTCTGCAAGAGCTATCTGTATTTTCCGGTTGTCAGCCGTCGTTATACACTCTTTGATTGTCAACTAACTCAATCTACAGCATATACTTCTTTGCAACACCAACGGGCTTTGCTATTACCTATCACAGAGTTGCTCCAACCTACTGATAAATGTCTCAGTACACAGACGGCTCCGCGGGGAACATCAATCATAACAGTGACATATCTGATAGGAATCAAGAGCATGGAAGCTCTTCAGGTCTGTTAAAAAACGTACAAAGACTGGCTTTGAACAATGTCACTAATACTACTTTTGCCTCAAGGACTAATTCTCACGTTTCCACTTTTAGAAGCATCAAAGCGTCATTGAACATCTCTAAGAGAGATAGCGGCACGAGCACACTGACTGCAGATAAAACGCTATCTTCGAGGTCGGATGAGTTGAAGAATGCTAATACACTAAAAAAAGAAAAGCAACTAGCGATTCATGAAGGAGGTAAGTATTTGGACTTCAACCAGATATCCGATGAGAATAAAGAGAATGAGGACCCTTACATGACATCAAAAAATGAGCCTCTGAGCTCTATATCAGAGAAAAACACCAGCATTATTTCACAGGATATCAAGCATGGAAGCGAATTCCCTCCAAAGCAGACACAACACGAGCAACACCAATCCGACACTGAGGTTGAGGATGCCTCTTCTGACAGTGAAACCATCAAGAAAAGACCTATTTCCACCATAGTCGAGCAAGATGATCTGAAAAAACTGAAATATTGCGAAGGAGAAGAAAAAGAAAAAACTGCACGCTTGAAAGAAGTAGACTGGGATGATCTAGACGCTGAAGATGTCAATGATCCCTTCATGGTAAGCGAATATGTGAACTCAATATTCGACTATCTTTATCATCTGGAGGTCGTTACCTTACCCAGAAAGGAAGATCTCTACAAGCATAGAAACATTCGTCAAAACCGAGATATTCTTGTTAACTGGCTGGTTAAAATTCATAACAAGTTTGGCCTATTACCAGAGACTCTATACCTGGCAATTAACATTATGGATCGTTTCTTGTGCAAGGAGTTGGTTCAGTTAGACAAACTTCAGCTTGTTGGCACATCTTGTTTATTTATAGCCTCCAAATACGAGGAGGTTTATTCTCCAAGTATTAAACATTTTGCATCTGAAACTGACGGTGCCTGCACAGAAGATGAAATAAAAGAAGGTGAAAACTTTATACTCAAGACATTGGAGTTTTCCTTGAACTATCCTAACCCTATGAACTTCTTGAGAAGAATATCCAAGGCAGATGACTACGATATTCAGTCACGAACACTTGCCAAATTCCTACTTGAGATCTCATTGGTTGATTTTAGATTCATCGGTATCTTACCTTCGTTATGTGCAGCTGCGGCAATATTTCTATCAAGGAAAATGTTGGGGAAGGGAAAATGGGATGCCAATTTGGTTCATTACAGCGGTGGCTATAGAAAAGAACAGCTGGCTCCTGTTTGCCATATGATAATGGATTTTTTGGTTAGCCCTGTGGTACACGATGAGTTTCATAGAAAATATCAGTCTCGTAGATTTATGAAAGCCTCACTCTTGTCAGTACAATGGGCTTTGAAGGTCAGAAAAAATGGATACGACATAATGACATTGCATGAATAGATCTGGAGCGCATCCATATGAATTTTTTTATTGCGTACAACATAGCTCAATCTAAGACGTCGAACTATCGACATAAGCATCATAATAATGACCATAGAAAGTAGATAAACTATAAAGTTCACTCATAAAAACCGAGAAGTATCTTGATTGCATTATGGTGGATAATGAATAGAGTCATATCTTGACCCATAAATATCCGAGTTAACCACGAAACACAATTCCTTCCATCGTCGTTGAATATGCTTCCTTGGCCGTTACCATCTTTTCACAATTCTCGCGTTCTTCGTGTTAGCCACCTAATTGATTACGAATTTAATTATCAAAATTTGAAGGTTCCAGAATGAACGTACTCTGTCATCACGATTTTAATTCATGATCTGTGCATACATCTAATTAAATCTCAGCAATTGTGATAACACTGATGACAGAACTGGTATGGCGGCGTCTGGAATGATATCCCGAGATTCTTTTTAACATTTTTCTTGTATAATCCCTTAGGTAATCACAATAATATATTAATAAAACAAAATGCATCCGAAGAATTCTATGTGCAGCTCCAAGACTTCATATATCCCATTTTGATGATCTCATAATGATACGAACAATAATTTGATGCAAACCTTTTCGATGCCATTAGAATAATACCGTTATAAAATTTATTTATTAAATTGTCCGTATTAATAAATACTATGCAAGAAGATCATTAAATTCATTATCTGACTGGTTTTTACACCACAAATAAACCTTGGAATGCATGGAACCGAACCTTGGTTTTTGATATTTCAGAGTTAAAGATTCCAATTTCGTTTTTGGATAAGCTACCTCTTCTATGAGCCTCTCACAATTCGCGATAAACTCTCGGTCATTCAAGGCATCAATACCGCCAGAATAATGGATAAATGTATCGTTCCAGCTCACATCTGTTCTCTTATTAATCAGTCTGGCTATGAACATACACATAGCACTGATGTAAGAAGGTTTCAATCCAACAAAAAAGTGACTACATATGGCTATCTCCAAGAGGTATTTGCCAATATTTCTAGTATAATAGTCGTAGTGGTCAGCCTTTGAAATCCGCCTCAAAAAATTCATTGGGTTCGGCCACCCGAGATTAAACTCCAGATATGTTAGCATGAACATTTCTGCATTTTTGATGTCAGATTTTGATGCAGCACCGTCGGTTATGAAGGCGTAATCTGCAAGTTTCGGTAAATTGACCTCCTCAAATTTGGCAGCAATAAACAATGATGTGACAGCAAGCAACTGAAGCCTATTCATTGTAACTTTGTTACCCGATAGAAATCTATCCATTAGATTTATTGCAAGAAATAATGTCTCAGAGTGACACTGAAATTTCTCATGAACTTCAACCAACCAGTCCACCAATATTGCTCTCATCGAAGGTCTAAGGTAGAATTTGGATGTCGATTTTAGCAAGTAGTTATGAGAAGGTAACGTCTGCAGTTCTCGTTGGTATAAATGATAGAATATCTCATTTGTGTATTCAGTAACCATACATATATCATTACTCTCAACATGGTCCAAATCATCCCATTTTAGGGTTGATACCTGCAGTTGAGAGCTCTGCGATAAAGTCTCAATTTTTTGCTTTTTTGTAACAGTTTCACCTTCATCGGATAAGCGTTGGATGTAATCTTGGTTATCAGCTATTTCCTCTATGTCAGTATTGTCCTTATATATCTTTCTCTTCAATGAGGTCAAGTGACTTGGCTCTCTTCGTACTTTAGCCAAATCTGCAGTTGATAGAGGTGGCTTAGGGCCATCGTTTTTTTTTAGGTCATTATGGTTTGTGGGAACGCGAGAGTTCAGAGAAACTTCACCCAGTGCAGTTCGTTGCGATTGAGTCCTGTGTGAACTTTGATTTTCGATTCCTTTCTTTACGATTGGATTAGTTTCGTGTTTTTTCTGACCGTCTTTAGGTTTCGGAAGCTCACTAGATGAGCCATTATCCTGTGTATAAACTGCATTCATGTTGTAAGCTTGAATTCCACCTAAGCTCTGTGTAAGAGTGTATCAAAGTTAACCCTATGAGATCTTAGTATCACCGAAGAACCAATGCTCACTAGGTTGGTAAAGATCCAATACTGAAGCTCGAATCGGCCTTACTGATGGCTAGCAATCGCGGCTACAGTATTTCAGTCCACTAATATATATATACACGAGACTTATCAAATTTCAAAGGTGTACGTACGTGATCGAGCAATTCAGTAAACCGCTCCGTTATAACTGATTTGTACGCCAATATGAGATAGCTTACAACCAAATCCCTTTGACACAAAGGCGTCTTTTGGTGTATCACTTAGTCGTGTTCTTCAATGAACTCGGTGACTTTTCATATCTTGACGCGTTAGTGTACAACAAACGCGTTATATTTTCGTGTCTCATACACAAAGAGGTAAACACGCGAGAGTACAGTAACAAACAAGTATTCCAAGGCCCACGCAAATCGCAACCAATGCATCGTGTCTATTAGGTATATCGTGGATCAGTGACAAGTAGCCAAACGCGGTTGCGATTGATCACGGATTCCTCAATGAAGCGCAATCTGATCTCGAAACATTGCATCTTGGTTACAAGCAAGAAGCATATACGTCGTGTAGAAGTTGAAAATGATAGGAGGCCACACCGATGCCCGCAAGTTGTTCATAGTGCTATTTGATAGCCGTATTCATATGCTGCAGTATTGTCATGGTTAGAAGGGCATGACGAGCTTCGTTATTAGTTTCATGAAGGAAAATCAGAAAAGCTAGATTCACCTCATAAAGTTTGATTTGAATGCAAAAGAATGTGGGATCCAGTAACTTTGTGTGTACCAGTGTCGATTTTTCAAGCAATAGGTTTGAAAATAAAGTTGAAACTTGGCAGCTTTCTGTTTTTCACAATTTGCTCGGATTATGATAATGTCATTTTGTTTTGAGTTGATATTTACCTACCGAATAATGATATCAAAATTCTGTGCATTAACAATCTTGCAGTATAGGCATTGCAACTTATGCATGCTCTCACCTGTTCAATATGGCGCTGTTTAAGACGATACCAGTATGAGGTCCCCGTATCGAGTGGCATAAAAGCAGTCTTGAGCAGAAAGATTTCAAATGGCAATGTCTCAGACCAATCTTTGGAACTCAACAGACTGAGAGATTACCAGCAAGAGGCAATCGATGCTTGTATCAATGCCATCAATTTGGGAAGGAAAAGAATAGGTGTCTCATTAGCGACAGGAAGTGGCAAAACTGTGATATTTTCTAACCTTATAGATCAAATGCGTCAAAACTATGGAAAATTAGGACCCTACAAGACATTAATATTGGTTCATCGGAGAGAATTGGCTTTACAAACTGTTTCAACAATAAAAAAATTCTTTCCAAAGTACAAAGTGGAAATTGAGATGGGTAAATATCATGCTGATTTGGATAATTCTGATATTATCATTGGATCTGTACAAACTATGATCAGACGTTTGGATAAATACATGCCCGGCCAGATTCAGCTGTTGATCATTGATGAAGCTCATCATGCGGCAGCAGCGTCATATACAAAAATTTTAGAGCATTTCGATGTACTGAAGACTCAGACTAGTATACCTGTTGTAGGGTTTAGTGCAACATTTGAGCGAGCTGATAGAAAAGCATTGACAAATGCATTCGACGAGATAGTGTACCATAAAGGAATACTAGAAATGATTGATAAAAACTGGTTATGTGACTGCAAGATTAGTACTATCGATATACGCCTGGACTTTAACCAGATCGAGACTTCTAACAATCATGGTAAAGACTTTAAGATAGAAGGCTTGTCAAAAGTAATGAACACCGCTGAAATTAACAAACTTGTTCTCAACACTTACCAGCGCTACCAAACAAAAAATAAACTCAAATCAACACTACTATTCGCAGTAGATGTCCCTCATGTTAAAGCATTACATGAGCTATTTCGCGATAATGGGATAAATTCAGAATATGTTACAGCCAATACAAAAGAACATCATAGAGACGACGCGGTTAATAGGTTCAAGAGAGGTGAGATTGACATTCTCATGAATTGTGGTATTTTTACAGAGGGTACTGATATACCGAACATTGATTCCATAATGTTGTGCAGACCCACTAAATCTCGATCTCTATTAGTACAAATGATTGGCAGAGGACTGCGCTTGCATAACGATAAAAGATTTTGTCATATTATAGATTTTGGTGGCGGGTCTACGAGTTCCGGTGTCGTGACTATACCCACATTGATGGGTATAGACAATACGGGGTTAGAACTTGATGATGCAACTCTTGAGGAGTTGGAATTCATAAAAAAACAAATAGACGGCGCGAACAGAAAAACAAAGGAGCTTGTTGATATCCAAGAAGAACAAAAACAAGAAGCAGCAAACAGGATTCGTAAAATACTGCTGAATTGTTCCACTCTGGATCTGATAATGATAAGTTACGACAATATACAAGAGTTTCTGGACGCAATCGGTAATGGAAATACGAAAACTTTGGAAGCCATGAACAATTTTGAAAGGGAATTACATTTACTGTCAAAATCGAACTTACCTTGGGTTAAATTTGCGGCCAAGGGTTGGGCTTTATCTTTATTCCGTGGCAATCATCTGCGAATCTATAAAGAAAATCAGGTTAGTCACACAACCGTACAGGCTGCAAACACGGGTATTGAAGAATCAGTGAAACAAACCTCCAAGCACGGGATATACGAACTTAGACTTTACAGGGAAAACTACTCAATTCATAGCGAGAGAAGTGGATCTCGGTATCTGAAGCCAATCACTCTACTAAGGAGTCATGATCTCGTGCCGATTTTGCAGAAAGTCAATGGAATGATAACGCATTTGAAAGGCTCGCCTAGTGAAACTGATGAGAAGAGTAGACTATACAACTTTACCAAATTTGCCAGATGGCGGAAAGAGAAAGCTACAAAGCGACAGTATGACGCTATCAAGAAACGATTAACATGTGTTGATGAGAAATTTGCTACGGAAGAGCATCTCAAAAACCAAACGAACGAGGTTGACAACTACCTGCAACAATTGACTAAAGGCGAAGCCTCCGACTTACTCTTTGCTACAAGTATAGCACCTATTTATCCTCTAAAGTCTCTGCTCCAAATGCTCCGTTATAGAAGGCGCTCGGCGGGGTAAAACTGTATGAGACCAATTGACTCTTTAGCTACATAACATGTTCTGTAAGAGCCATTCATTGACATGAAATATACGTATTCGTCAGCGAGAGCCTTAATATGTAGCCTTTCAATTCCGTCTTGTATAAAGTGCATAACAATATTTGGCTTCTGTTCTCATAGATTCCTAGCAACGACAGATTTATTGTCATCATTTTACTGAATACAGCATACTTATTGCGAAAAAAAAACAAATTTATTTTCTCGAATGGTGGTTTTTAGAATAAGGTGCTCCATTGAGTTTCAAGATGAAACATGAAATATAGTATTGTAATTATATGCAGACGACAGTACCAGTGGCATGAAACATTTTGACAGACCAAGAAATAGGTTTATAAGAAATTCAATTTTACAGAAACACTCCTGTTACTGCGACTATGAGCTGATTGAAACTTCTTGATAACTAGGCAATAAAACATATATCTTAATTTCCATCGGTCAGCTAGGTGCATAATTCACAATCCTACATTTTTCAAACCGCGTACATTCTGAGTCGTGTTCCGTGAAGATTGCGAATTCTCTGCTTTACGGGACTGTCAGATCAACCAAAAACAGTATCAGGTATACCGTTTTTCATCCTCCTAGTGATTTATAGAAATACATCCGCGGTAACTTTCACAAGTAAGGATTTTGGAGAAACAATTGTGCTCAATTCTGTGAATTTTCGAGGTTTTCTCCATGAGTTATGATATTATGCAATGCCAGTTGGCACCGAGTGATTCCACGGTTAGATATGATGATGCCCTCAAGAATGCATTACTAGAGTTTGAAGAGCTTAGTCACTTTCTGACTACCGCTCCGATGGACTGGCAGGAGGATCAAGTCATTAGACGTTTTTACTTGAATGAGACACTAGGATTTATTTCCTGCATATTTTGGAATAATTTGTATTACATCACTGGAACTGATATCGTTAAGATATGCCTCTACAAAATGAATATATTTGGGAGAGAAATTACACAGAAGAAAAAGTTTGAGGAGGGAATTTTTTCGGATTTGCGTAATCTTAAATGTGATGTTGATGCAACATTGGAGCACCCCAAATCTAGGTTCCTGTCGTTTTTGTACAGGAATAACTGCTTGAAAACTCAGAAAAAGCAAAAAGTCTTCTATTGGTTTAGCGTCATGCACGAAAGGCTATTTGTTGACGCGTTAGATCGAGACTTGAAAAGGGAAGAACGAGGTCAATCAGTTACAACTACAGCCATATCGGAACCTGCTTTAACTTTTCGTTTTGATTCAGTAACCAATATACCATTCAATGAGCAATTACGGAAACATTTGAGCTCGAGCGTTTCTGCTGGTCATGAAACCGCCTCAAAAAACGATGTTATCGCATATCAAAATATGAAAAACAATCTTTCAATTATAAAGTCAGAACCAGATACTACGAGCTTAGATGAAGCCGTCGGATTTGAAACATCTAAACTTAGTCAGGATTTTAAGCAGCCCTGTATAGACGATGCTAACGTTAGAACCACAGAAATAGAGGATCAGAACATTGGCACTTCGGTATTCACAGACCATTTACAAAAAGATAATGTAGAACCCTTACCAGTTTTACTCACTGAAGCGTCGAACCATTTTGATGATGCAAGTGCATTGAATAGTTCTACGGCAAACTTTAGTCTGAATCCGGTAATCGACACTATAACCCGTGATAAAATAGGTATTGACTATACGAAAGATTCAAATGATAACGCTCTTGATGACATGACATTAGATTATTTTCCTATTACTGTTGAATATCCTGACTTGAAAAATATACCAGAGGAACCACATACCCAGGTCTTAAAATCAGTCATTGGGAAAACTCCAATTATGCCTGACTTGATGTTCGATGATATTTTCGCGGCTCCTTCATCGATTCCACAATACCCTTTGCCAACAAATTATTCACAACATACATTACATCCTTATAGAGTCAATAGAAAGAAAACAGGTAAAGGCAATGTAAACCATGATAATTCAAGCTCTGAATGCCCGGAAAATCAATGGGAGTTCAAAGACACATCAAAAATCTTTCAAAGATCCAATAAAGTCCACACGTCAAAGTTGAAAAAAAAACATAAACACAGTACATCAGTGAGAAGCCACCCCAATCACACCAGCTTCTCAAAAAGCTCTCAACCTTCCAAGGTATTACCTTATGAGATTTCTGACTTACCAATGGCTGCGTGCTCGGAAGATAGATATACAAGAATGCCATCTGACCCTTTTTATAGTGTAATCAACGATGGTCTCCCCATACATGATGTATTTTGTAATGACACAACTCCTGATTCGCAATTCTGGAACATGCCGTCAGCAAGTTTCAAACCGAACATGCAGATGTTTTATCCATATCCGCTCCCATCTGCGCATCAATCAACACCACTTTCGTCAGTTAATCCATATATGATGACGGCGACCTCTCACTCGATAAATCCCCCCTATCCGTATCGTACGACGCCGACTGGAACCAAAATCCACGCATATCGCAATCGATCATCTCTGCAAGCTCCTCACAATCATAAAAGAAGAAAAATGGACCACCGACTAGACAACTATTATGCCAACTCACATACAACAGAAAATTCTACCAAAAAATTACAACCTAAGTTTGTAGAAGAGTAATATGCTCTTTCCATATTATGTAGATAATCATTTCTGCCCAATGACCGATGGAAAAATTGTACTGCCATATAATATATTATGCGTAATTTTGATTTTATGTATATATACCGTTACGATGATCTGACTGAGGCTTCCTTTGCAATTTGGTATCGGTCGTATCACACATAAGAGACGACCAATTAAACATTGTCTGCATAACAGTTTTATAGAAGTAGGGTTTTTCAGTATGAACAGCAACAGATATAATCGTCAGTCTACCAAATTCTGTTGTTCCATCTCAGAGATGAATTCCTGCATGGATAGCTGTCGTATTTGATCCAATAAATTTTCATCTTCGTTGAGAGCTTCTTGAGATATAGACATGTATTTTTCGTTTACAAAGGTTTGCAACGATTCTAAAACCTCTTGTGATTCTTTTGTTGTGGGCTGTGGAGGCAATACATCGAATTCGTAAACTGCAAAGTCTGACCATATATTCGATGGAATGCAAGCCATACTGGAACTCTCCTCAGATAGAATGGTGAATCTAATCAGATTGACAGGTATCGAGGTGATAAAAAAGGGGTTATTAATCTGAGGTACTATCTGTTCGTTCAATGAGGATTCCTTTCTGGTCGAGTGTGCACGTATACATTTCTGTATTTCCTCATGGAGAAAATCTAGGTCAGTAGATTGATTCCATACCAAATCAAATCTTGTGCTGTATGATGCATACTCGATATTCTCTACTGCTGTGCCATCTAAATCTATGAGTTTTTCAATCTGCTGATCACCTGCCAACTTTTCTAAGTAGAGGCGAGCTAAGGACTTTGGGTGATGCCTGTACGACTTTGCAATTTCTTTTGCAGCAAGAACTCTGTTACCACGTCGCAAATAACTCAACACTATACCCAAAGACAGTCCCAAAGTATACCATTGTTTATAAGTGTTGATCAAAGGTGAATTCGATAAATTGATGATATACGAGTACTCCTCGTTCAACAACAAGTAGTGATCGATGAAATATCTGACACCAAGTGGGTCCTCCAAGGGTGAAAGAGACCATAGCACCTTACACCAATTGGCTGCCGTGGCTATTGTACCTCTTTGAGCCAGTGCCTGAATATATCTGAATATTGCAAGATAAAATTGCCGGTTGAAAAAATAAATATATGGAAGTTGGCATGTTAGGCCATCAAGTTTGATGTTTTTCTTCATGGCTCTATCAAACACGAACAGTGCCCTCTGCAAAATCCCATTTGTGTTCGTTTTATCGCCTTGTCTAATTGTTATAAGCGCGACTTGAAGTAATCCTGGTACATGATATGGGTATTTTGATGAGATTAAATTGATAATAGCTTCGTGGTCAGGGTGTACCAAAACGCTAAGATAAAAATCAGTCATACTCTTTTTAGAAATATCCACATCAAGAGGCTCGAACTTATAAAATGTAATGGCCTCATCAAGCTCATTGACACGTTCCTGTACAACATCTCTCCAGTCTGATGGTCTTTGCCATAGTTGCCATTCCATCAACTCTGATCTATTTAACTTCTTCATATTCAATTCACCACGGGGTGTAGGAAGCCAATCATTTCTAATCTGCGTGAATCGAAGTCTCTGGGCATGCATACCAGGCCCTACGGGAACAGTTCTCATATCTTTTCCACCCCAATTCCTTACCAATCGTTTCAATTTATCGACTTGTTTCAAATATTGCGGAGACACAGCTGCTGAAGTCGTGGCTTCTATATCTCTAAGAGATGCTTGTGATACGTCATCGAATAGGGTTTTATACTCAACATCTGGATCCAATTTCTTGAAGTCCAAATTGAAAAATGCTGTGCATTGTTTGAGGGCTTCGACGGGAAAAGCAGAAAAGCCCGGGTCATTTATAGCATCTCCGGTAATGTAATCTACATGGTTGTACGCTCTGAAATTAAAATCTGCAGATTCATGGTCTGAGGCTGTTTCATAGTGATCGTTATCATCCTTACCACTGTCATCAGATTCACCCAAAATAGTATAAGGATCATTTGTATTAACATCATTATTCCGGAACTGCCGAAGTGCGGCCTCAAATTCGTTATCATCAATATCTTCCCTGCTTGCTATTACATTGTCTGCCTTGCGCTTCTTGACCTTCTTTTTGTTTTTCCTTTTAGATGTGGAAGGCTTAGGTTCTGACTGAACTAACTGCTCATTCGAAGGCTCTGTAGCATCTTCCTGTTCATCTTCTAATATTTCGTGACCGATAGCTGCGAATAAATTCGTATGGTTTGAGGTGTGCCCTTTCTGTTTCGGTGGGTACTGGGATACCTTGTTCAAAAGAGATTCCAAAATATCATCATCCTTTTGAAGCTTGCGCAACGCTCTTGAGCTCATGGTTTTAATACGACGTTAAAGCTAATGTAGTGTCAAAGTAAATTGGCTTTTTAATATACGGTAGGTATGAATATATGTAGACATGAATGATATATGAAATTTTATTTCAAGACAATCAAACTATTCTCAAACTAATATAAATCACTGAACATCGAGTCGTAAGAAACTCGGCAACTGGAACACCACCATTAACTGTGATCTACATTATGGCGAAGAAGAAGAAGACTTTGAAGCAACTGGACTTCCAGAAAAAGAAATTGAAGGTTGGAGCTGGTAAAGCAAAGCCATCCAATGTTACTAATACAAGTTTCTCGACACGAAGAATATCTATCAAATCGCAGAATCTAAATGCCCAAGGTCATAGCGATCTAACCAAAAGATTACATTTGTTGAGGCACCATAACGATAATGTAAGAAGGGACACTCTTGCTGGTTTTCAGAAGCAAATGGCACGTATCTGCAATACAGAAATAATGACGCCTTTGATCCGACAAACTATTCCGTTGATTTGCGATGAATCGCACTCTGTTAGAGAAGCTGCTGTTGATCTCTTCACTGAGGTTGGCATTCAGGACCAGCAAATTTTGCAGTTACATTGTCGTGTTATCGCGCTGTATGTTCATATGGCAATGACCCACATTGGCCGAGGTGTTCAATCCGACTCCACTCTTGTTTTGCGTTGCCTATTGAGATTCTGTGAGGAGGAAGTCTGTCGCCAACAGTGGGTAAAGTTGATGGATTCCCTCATGACACTATTAGGTTGGTCAGGCTCCATAGGCAAGAATGCTGCTGCTGGGGTAATGCAAACAAAGAAACGCGATGCTCATACACAGTATAGACATTTAGAGGCCTTGCATGATCTTGTGAAAGCCGGTTGTTTGGAGCCTGAACCCCACATGGTTAATAGAGATGATGTATCAACCGATAAATTAAGACATTATATCAAATACATGCTGCCGAGTTGGCCACAACCTTATGAGCATCTGGGCCTGTTCTCTAAGGCCTTATCGAATACCAACTCAACACAAAATACTACATCTGCATCCTCCTTAGACATGCAATCGCGTCGGACACTACTATTTGAGAAATATGCTCAAGCTATCACAAAACATTCGGATTCTC
Organism: Oligophagozyma castellii; assembly: GCA_030556345.1. Taxonomy (NCBI): domain Eukaryota; kingdom Fungi; phylum Ascomycota; class Saccharomycetes; order Saccharomycetales; family Saccharomycetaceae; genus Oligophagozyma; species Oligophagozyma castellii. The sequence continues at coordinate 42,268 of JAKTPW010000011.1, forward strand.
TCATAAAAGATGGTGGCGAGCTTGGTAAAATTGGAAGAGCTTTACAGCAACTACTTCTAAAAATTCACGAATCTGTTGTCTAAGTCAGGAGACTTGCAACCGTTATGTAGTTTAATAGTCATTTCTAGCTGCAGATGATATAGATGAGTATATCAAACCCGGGTAATAATAGTATATGAACTTAAAAATCGAACTTTTCCATTTGAAAAAATAATTTTCAAAGTTTGATTCCCTGATTTTTAGAGCACGATTTAACCACTACAATAAGCACCGAAAGGACTGAATCAGGCGAAAAGACATTTCAACCATAGTGCATTCGACACGAGAATAAGCTGACTGAGTTCCGCGATATTGAAAATATCTATAGGTGTGATTCAACGGACTTCTTAGGCCAGGGGATCATTGATAAAAGGAAACAAAGGAACAGTGTATAACACTGCGGCAACCAGAAAACGAGTGATTTTCCTTTATATTCCGACCCAAAGTCGTAGCCTCTACAAGTATACCTTAAATGCGGAAAAAGAATGGTAAAGCGTCAATCAAAGGTCGGCGCGGTCCAGATCCAAAAGATTATCTCAAAGATCTCTTGCTTCAATTTGAACTCATGACTAATGAGTTATTTCACCTAAAAGAGTACGTGTCTTTGATTGATTATGATCCACTTGAGAGGAACAACTCAGAATTGTTTCAAGGATTTCTGCGCGATAACGATCTCATCCTGGAAGATGTATTGCTAAACAGTAATCAAGAATCCGGTACCGCCAATTCAGAAGACACCACAAAAGTACGAAGACGTCAATTAAGAAATCGAAACGCGACTGAAGTCGATATTAGTTGCATGGAGAAACTGCATAAATTCAAAGAGATCGATCCATTGGTGAACTTGGAGTTTGAAAAGTTAAGAAGTAAATATCCAACCATCAAAATTGCATCGAAACCGGGTCATTCAGATATTCCAATCAAGAGAGAATCTGACAAAGTAAACTCAATTCCACTCAAAGGTAAAAGACGGAAGCCCACTGCAACAAAAACAGTAAAGCATGAAAATGCCATCAACGGTTCAACTGACATAGCACATAAGAAGGAAATCTTTCACGATGACTGTCAAATCAAACATGACACGTCCCACGAAAGTAACTATAATAATAGCAATAGTATCTGTGATTATAATGATAATGATGATAATAATAATGATGATGATTTTTATTTCACAACCTCTTCAGAGGATGAACTCGACAGAGATTTACCGAGAATAAAGAAACGTAAGATAAAGGCATATGTGAAACCGCCCACGCAAACAATAACAAATCCAGCAAATGTAGTGCATATTCAATACCCTAATTTGAGAGAGTACTTCAACTCTTTCAAATCATTGGATGAAGATATGGATACTGAAGAGTATGATGCTTTCATAAGTGAACAACGGCGTATCGCAAAGGCGATCAAAGATGGAGTAAAAAACGGTGTTTTGCGAATTGATCCAAATTCTGGGACTATTCAACCAATTACCACTAAAGGCATGGGCCCTATTAACACTCAGAGGCCTGATCCAGTATCATATTTCTATAAGGAACAAAATTTGCAGACGTATCAGGATTATTTGTTAAATCATGGTATATTCATGAGTAGGCTTATCGATAGCAACAAGAGATCACGGATTGCCCGAGCACGTAGAGTTTCTCAAATGGTTGAACAACATTTCAAATATTTAGCTGGTGCTGAAGAAAGGAAAACACGAGAATTAGAGAAACGTAAAAGAGCATTGGCTCGAAGTGTTGTTCAAATTGTCAGAAAACGCTGGACAACAGCCGAAAAGGCTTATAAGGTTTTGAAGAGAGACGAGCTGGAGCAATTGAAGAAAATGCAAGGTAAGGAACATCTATCAAGAATGCTGGAAAAGAGCACGATGTTGCTGGGAGCTCAATTGAACAAAACTGGTGAAGATTATGATACTATCGGAACCACCGATACTAGTGGAGGTGAAACTCTTAGTGATGATAATGGTAATGAAAATAATGATGATACCTTGACTTCTTCAGAAGAAGAGAGTTATGATGCAGACAATTTCACCGGTAAAATTAGTCGATATGATAGCCCGGATGAAAGCTTGTCAATTTTAGAATTAAAGGAAAAATACAAGAGTCTTAATTCCACTTCTGATATTGACGTAACTAGAGGACCTGCAGCTTATGGTAGTCAGGTAAGTACCACTGATGAAATTCATGGGCTTGATAGTTCATATTCCTCAGAAGCGGATGACTCTGTCACTACTGAGTCTTCCTCCGATGAATCATCTTCAGAGACTGAACAAAATCTAGCTAAAACTAAACCATCTTTGCTAGGCTCTTTGTATCAAGAATCGGTCTCTGATGACGATGCATCCATTACTGAAGATAGCTCAACATTCGAACGAAGTCCTTCCCCATCTAAGTCTGAAGGAAGTGAATACAAGCAAGTTGATGGTGTTGAAGATAATCATAAATCACTCACAGGTGAAGGGTTCTCAAATATAGACCCCAAAAAGTCGGTCGATAACACTAGGGATATACCTACCGTCGATAGCAGAGGCGCAGGGCATGATATTTCTGTTCAAGCGCCAGAACAGGCGAGGAAATCACCGGTATCCGATGTAACAACGACAGAAGAGCAATTATCAGTCGAGGATGTTCCAGTACCATTTTTGTTACGTGGGGAACTTCGGACTTACCAAAAGCAAGGTTTAAATTGGTTAGCATCATTATACAACAATCAAACTAACGGAATTCTGGCAGACGAGATGGGTCTGGGAAAGACAATACAGACCATATCTTTATTGGCATATTTGGCATGCGAGAAGGAGAACTGGGGACCACATCTGATTGTCGTCCCCACTTCGGTTTTACTAAATTGGGAAATGGAATTCAAGAGGTTTGCTCCTGGATTCAAGGTGATGACGTATTACGGATCTCCGCAACAGCGGAAAGAAAAAAGAAAAGGGTGGAATAAAAGCGATTCGTTCCATGTTTGTATTGTATCTTACCAGCTGGTGGTCCAAGACCAACATTCTTTCAAGAGAAAAAAATGGAAATACATGGTTTTGGATGAGGCACATAATATCAAGAACTTTCGGTCGAACAGGTGGCAAGCCTTGCTGAATTTTAATACGCAGCGTAGATTACTCTTGACAGGCACTCCTTTACAAAACAATCTTGCTGAGTTATGGTCTTTGCTGTATTTCTTGATGCCCAAGACTGTTGTTGATGGTGAAAAGGTTTCAGGGTTTGCCGACTTAGAGGCATTTCAACAATGGTTTGGTAGGCCGGTTGACAAAATTATAGAAACTGGAGAAAGTTTGGAAAATGATGCTGAAACAAAAAAAACTGTAGCAAAATTACATCAGGTTTTAAGACCGTATTTGCTGAGAAGATTGAAGAAAGATGTGGAGCAACAAATGCCAGGCAAGCATGAGCATATTATTTATTGTAGGCTCTCTAAGCGCCAAAGATACCTTTACGATGACTTTATGTCCAGAGCTCAAACCAAAGCAACATTGGCTAGCGGCAATTTCATGTCCATTGTCAACTGCCTGATGCAGCTGAGGAAAGTGTGCAATCATCCTGACCTTTTTGAAGTGCGTCCGATATTGACATCGTTTTATAGTGGTTCTTCAGCAGCACAGAAATTTAGTAGATTGAACTGGTATATGACAAAAATGTTGAATCAAGGAAATGAAGAGGATAGTATCAACATGGACTCTCTAAATTTAGTCTTCACAAAAAATGAGCAAAAAATAACTACGTATGATTCCCAAGAGATATCTCGTTTAAAATGCTTGGATGAGTTTGTACAAGAAGTCGAAAAACTGCGCAACAATTCATCTACAGAAGGCTACTCGAATGATACACAAGACTTGAGCTTCAACTTTCAAAATGCTAACGAGTTCTTCAAAAAGTTTGTGCATATTAAGAAAAATCAAGATCTTGAATCTGTCCAAACCATACAGTACATCAATAGTTTGAGATGTGAGGTCTCGCCAGTATACGGAAAGAATCTACTAAAGTTACTTACAATTCAACCCAACACAAGAGATCCAAAACTTACTTGTATGGAGGAATTGATGACCCCAATAGAGACAAGGTTTTACTCTGAGAAACATATTATTGATAAGTACGCAGTATTAACTCCAAAGGCGATCACTCTGGATATGAGAGAGTTGACACTGGGATTAGATGACTCCAGTTCATTTAAGAAATACCAACAACAACAATTAACATCTCAGTTCAATCATGCTGTCAACCCATTTCATCATTTACAGACGAAACTTACCATTGCGTTTCCTGATAAAACGCTTTTACAGTATGACTGTGGTAAGCTCCAAGAACTTGCTAAGCTCTTACAAAACTTGAAGGATAATGGTCATCGCGCGTTAATTTTTACACAAATGACTAAAGTTTTAGATATTCTGGAACTTTTTTTGAATTATCACGGCTATCTTTATATGCGCTTAGATGGTGCGACCAAAATTGAGGATCGCCAGTTATTGACTGAAAGGTTCAATAAAGATCCAAGAGTTACGGTTTTTATTCTTTCGAGTCGTTCCGGTGGTCTCGGAATCAACTTAACTGGAGCAGATACAGTCATTTTTTATGATTCTGATTGGAATCCCGCAATGGATAAACAATGCCAAGACAGGTGCCATAGAATCGGCCAAACCAGAGACGTCCACATTTACAGATTTGTCAGTGAGCATACTATTGAAAGTAATATACTGAAAAAAGCAAACCAAAAGCGAGAGCTTGATAATGTCGTAATACAGAAAGGAGATTTCACCACAGACTATTTCAACAAATTATCGATGAGAGATTTACTCTCTGCTGAATTACCAACTGAAGTTAGGGAGATAGACGAAATTCCTTGGATGAGAGAGGAGGAGAATGTAAGAAAAGATCCAAAAGAGCTTGAGAGACTTTTAGCGCAAGCAGAAGATGCAGATGATGCTAGAGCTGCTAATTTGGCTATGCGTGAAGTTGAAATTGACAATGAAGATTTTGATGAAAACGCCAGATTAAACCCAGAGACTGGTGACAATTTCTTACAAATGGGACCAGTGGAAGATGAATATGAAGGCACAAAGCATGTAGAGGAGTATATGTTGAGATTCATAGCCAATGGCTATTATTACTGATATGTATTTGTTGTATACTACTTTATAGATATGTCAGCATCCTCATAAATCTTTTATTTCTACTTACGAGATATTTAAAGCCTGAGTTCACCGATTTTCATCATTGAAGCAGATCAGGCTGATACAAGTTAAAAAAAACAAACTAGCGACAACACATTGAACATTCTCATAGAAAGTTATTTCTTCATATAAACGAAACTTTGCTGTCAACAAATCACTATTTTCATCGATTATATTATGTCTAGGCAAAGTGTTTTAAGATTTCCTCAGCAGCCTTTATACCTGAAACCACCATAGCACCAAATGTAGGTCCCATCCTGTTGCATCCATGGTACTCAGCCACCTCCATACCACAGAAATAAATATTTTGCGTGGCATCGAGACTACCAGCATTCTTTACAACACCATCCTCGGCACTATTCATATCCAATCCCTTCATACCTTTAAGCTTATTGGTCTTGTCTATGGATGCAATACGCTTTGCCGTAAAGGCACCCGTAGGACCATCATGACCACATGCCGACAGCACAACGCCATGTTTTAATGACAAGTCCCGTGATCCATCTTCCTTGTAACCAGACAATTCAATCACATTGGGATCCATACAACTTTGAGTATCATGGGCCATACTCACTAATGTCCAGTTGGTCACTACACCAGCCACAGTAACTTCTCCTGGATGACCATTGGAAACTGGCCTTGTGATCAAATCTTCGACAGCGACAGCATTGAAGAGTTTAACGTTAGGAAACTGTAAAACCTTCGAAGCAACTGTAGATGTAAATAAAGCAGCATGCTTTACCACAACGTAATCCTCTTCATCTTCATAGGGAATCTCGAGCTCATCCAAAAATAGGTGCGCAGGCTTCCTCATAATCATAGCGCTGAATAATTGGCCCCCAACCCATCCACCGCCTCCAACACATAGATTACTCTCAATGATTGCAATTTTCAAGTCCGGTCTATTCTTTGCAATCACGTATGCTGCAGAGAGTCCTGAAGAACCCGCACCAATGATAACAACATCTGCAACTGCATATTTGTCCAGGTCCTGGAAATAACGAGATGACATTGCTCTCGAAACGGTGGCTTCTCTTATTGGCCTGAACTTGAAATCAGACCAATCATCAGTCTTTACAATGTCGGACAATGAATGCTGGATTTGTGCAGCGTTGAGTTGTAGTACGTTAACACTTGTAGTGGTATTAGTGACAGAAGACATGATCTTAAACGATTTGAGTTGTTATGCCTTGAAAATGAAGGTATATGTCCCATCATTCACGCTCGCACTTGCTCCTTAAATACTTTTCATGCTGCATGCTATTCATCTGGGTTGTGCTCTGAGCTATGCGATTACGAATATCCCGCTGCCGTTAACTGCTATGATTCTCAGTGTAAGTAATACTTATCGGTCAGCATCCATAATGCAATTAAATACTCAGGATTTCCATGCACAATAGCATCACCTTTGGACTCTGTCACGAGTCCATTTGAGTTGTAACATCCAACTCTTATTGGTTTCAGTGGTCAGAAAGCATCATTTTTGGGCAAAAAGCAATTGACGATTTACTGACGCTGACGTTAAAAGTTTCAGTAGAAGGAGGTCAAAAATGGCATTTTCTTGGCCGAAAGAGCAACGACTAAACTCCATTAGTGAAACTGAGATAGTGTTGTGTCTGTACTATGCAAGTATGAGATAAAGTAAAAGCTTTGGGTAAAGAATGCCAAGATACATGTAGTAATGCTAACTGCAACACTTACGAGATTTGAAAATAGATGCGAGTACAGGTGTCCACTCTGATTAATTGAAGACATATGTCTCAATGTGCTCGGTATATGTAGCTTATATTCTCTCACAAGCAATCAGTATATGAGCAAGGATGAATGAAAGTAGCGTGGAAGAACAATGTAGCTGACAAAAATAACTAAATGGAGTCAACGAAATGTACTAAGTATCTCTTAAATGTTTTTATCGGTGATTATTAATGCATATAGAGCAACATCTGCCCTGTGCGTTGATCTTCTTTGTGCCAGCAACCCCGCCAAACAGTCCCGAAACTATGAGGTTATGCCTTAACGAAGATGTTGACGGATTGGTGTGGAACAGGTGCACTAAATGGTATGATTGATGCTAACCATTACGTTTGCTTGTTGGGTTTTCGCAGGAGGAGAAGTTTTTTAAGCTAACATGTCTGATAGCGTTTAGAGTAAGTGGAAGAAGTTGTCGTTCAATCGATGATGCGTCTTGAAATGAAATGATGTTTTGATTCGGGTGTATCTACTTTGGCCAATTGGGTTAACGTGCACTTTGTTCGTATAGATCAAATATTCATTCATGGGTAACCGATGGTAGCAGAGTAACCCCAAACTCGAAGCAGCAGATGGAGATTCCCTCAACTAATATTATAAATATCAGATTTACAGTGGGGGGGGTGGGATTAAGCTGCCCACTGCAATGGCCATCATCCAGCAATCCATGAGTTAATAATCATATATGCAAACTCATTTACTGACAATGTGACAAATTCATGTTATCCACTCTTACGAGAGGTGAAATCTAGCGCGTGCCATGAGTCATGCATCACAAGAAAGATGGCATCAGACACATAACACTCTTGAATAAGGATTCGCTCTAGAATGCTACGAAAATATTCGAACGGTTCGATATCGATACAAACTGAGGACAGAATGACGCTCAATAGTATAACAGTCACGATATCTCTAATAACCGTGAATTTTCCGGACTCCAGGCATCATAGACAGAATGAGTGGCAGATTCGGGCTACATTGATGACTCAAAGTAGTGGGACAAATATACTCTGAATGCTCATATAATATTTACAGCGAGTTTCCCAATGATATGGTTGTACAGGTACAGAAATGTAATCTCGATTGTCCTTACTGATAGAGTGATGATGCCTGCAGATATATGGTATTGTGAAGAGAGGTGACGAAACGATGCTGAAACAGGAATGGTATATTCTTCGCAGCTTATGGTGGTTTATACGTCAAGTGCACTACTATTTTGAGTGGTAATTGTATGAGGCTACATGAGCCCAAGATAGATAAGATACGTTATTGAAGAGTGACATGGAAATATCACATACTTAAAAGTCATTTGCAGGAGTCTGGTGATCAGCAAGAGTAACGATATGACAATTATATTATAGCGTAACTTGATAATAAGAATCGCCAGTTTCACAATATGCCCTGACGAAGTAAATTGAAAGCTAATTTTTTTGCCAACCGACGGCTCAGCATTTCATTTTCAGGAAGAATTGACGCAGTAATTTATCTTAAACTATCATCCTCCGATCGAACCTCGGATGATTTCGCTGTATGCGCCTTACAGTTTGACTCCGGTGATATTCAACAAAAGCAACAAATGTTGTGATAAACTTCAAGTGAAACCCAGATTCGGAGTAATACGGGATTGAAAAAGGTACGTCGTACTTGTATTTCACGTCAGAAAATCATTCTTTGGTATCTCTGCAGTGAATACATTCAATCACTGGCGCATTGTGGTTTATTGAGAATTGGTTAGGGCTTCGAAAAGAAATGTAACCTGGTAGCTGGCAGCACACCAAAAGCTCTTGGTAAAATTTATTTTAAATGAGCTATGGTGAAAGTTTCTCTGCTTCCTCCGAATAGTTTATTTATCCTTATATTCTATATATTGCGGTTTTCACCCCTCCGGAGTTTAAAACTGTGCAAAGGATTACCATTATATTCAATACTGAAGATAATCATTTCCTAAAAACAAAACGTTGCCGTTAGCACGTTATTCTATATCAAAGTTCAGAATGAACAGCAACACGAGCTGTGTGCGATTTGAAGAATTTCGCTGACTTCAATTAAACGCAGATCACGTGCGCGGTGTTTTTGAACACAAGAAATCTGCATTTTATCCAAAGTAAATATATATTTTATATCATGTTGATTTGAAGGGAAATAAATAGTGGCAAAGAATCAACAACGCTGCAAAGCCAGAACTACAAACTGCACATAGAATTGACTGGCTGTGTACCATAAGCTGCTTGAATAGAGCTATACGAGTGAAATTAGTAGTCATCTGCAAAGTGGTGCAGCGCAAAGAAAACTAGAGTCCAAGTTTGTTCAAGATCCACCGACCAGAAGATCAACTTGTCTGGGCAGCCAAGTTATCTGAGATAGAGCATCGTACGGATCATAGAATATTAGCTTGACTGTTTTATCTGTCTAATATTTCGAGTTAGTGCGTAGTTCGGCAAATTCTTGCGAAGTTTATCATCTTTGAGACGAGTAGGGACGGCTTCCATGGATCTCACAAGTGCTTCGCAAATAGTCGCTGCCCTCGATATTATCTACGCGCCAACATCGAGCAATCAACAGAGACTGGAAGCTCAAAAATTTCTGGATCAAGTCAAGAGCTACTCGGAGTCACCATTATGGGGATATGAGATAGCACTGAATAATTCTGGAAACCCTGTACTAAAGTATTATGGTCTCGGTCTTTTAAGTGATTCTGTCACAAAGAATTGGAACTCCCACGATCGCGATAAGAAACTTGCGCTCAGAAAATGGGTCATGGAGCTGTCGTTCGGTGTTCTCGAAACAGATCCTCGCTATATAAAAGAAAAACTCGCAAATTTGTGGGTAGAGATCGCCAAGAGGTGTTGGGGTGAGGCTCTGAAAGAGAATACACCTACAGATGACCAATTAATAGAATCGTGGGTTGATATGGATACTAATCTCCAACAATTGTGGAACACTAATAGAGAATTGACATTGGTAATTTTCCGCATACTATTTGAGGATGTATTTCTATTAGATGATCTTACCGTTTTGAAGAGAATGACCATCATACAACCTTTATGTGTGATGACTGTGTGTCCGATGGATGTCTTTGCCACGAAATATAAATTTACGGAAAAGTGGACGCTATTCAAAGCGAATCCGGATGGTTGGTACTCTATTTGGATACCAGAACTCAATAACGCATTATTACAAGGTAATGATGAGTATATAATAAGACTACTGGAAACCCTAAAAACTTGCTTAAACTGGCCACTCAGCGAAGTGATCATCCACAATGGTGTGTTGAGTACACTCTTGAAGTGTCTATCTAGCAACATTCCTCGAGCACAATCTATGGCTTTGGATTCTATTCATATTCTGCTGACCAGACCTTATACAAATGATGACCATTATCAAATGATAATCAATGAAGTATTTGGCCATATAGACCTTTTGAGTGCGGTTTACGACTCCCTTCTTTTTGATCCATTAGACATGATTGATGAAGTGAACTATCCAATAGTAAAGAAGTTTGTGGATATGGTGAGCTGCTTATATATTTGTGTTCCAAAAATTAAAGACACTGACAATCAGATCGAAAAATACTTCAGATTAATCATGAAAACAGCGTATAATCCTAGTCTTATCGTCAGTGGGTTGACTTTAGATCTCTGGTGTGCGTGTCTCCGGAATGACGAATACTTACCTTACGTTCAAAAGTATGTGATATCTGATTTACTCTCATTCAGTACCGATGCACTAATATACTATGAACAGATTGAAGGACACATATCAAAGAATTTCGCAGAAGTCGACTTCCAATCTAAGGCAGAATTTCAGTCATTTTGTTCTTCCTATAGGAAGAGAATAAGAGACATAATCCGACTTATTTCATGTGTTAACTTGGACATGGCTCACGATTGGTTGAACAGAAGGCTAAATCAGTACTTTAGCTCAGCGACAGGCCAACAGGTTCTTACCGCAAATTTTTTGGATCATAAGTCAGAACCGTATCTATCCGCCTTATCTCAGTATATGATTGTGGAGTGTTTCATTAACGGTTGTATTCGATGGAAAATCTGGTATCCAAATGGAGATGACTATAATGAAAAACTTGCTGACATCATGCAAAAACTGGAAGTACTTTCCAATCAGTTGATAGCTTTGAATCTGAGAGAGCCATTACTGCTGAAAAAGCAAATACAAAACTTTGCTTTATTCTTAACTATGTTGAAGGATAATGTACTTTTTACCTTACTTGAAAAAATTATTACCAGCGCTACCATGGACTACCCTGAAATTAATTTGGATGAGAGGAGTGAAGAGGCAGATGCGGTCAGAGATTTGAGGTATGCCTGTGGAATTGAACTCAATCGCATGGCTTTGTTGATGCCTGAATCGTTGAAGGCAATATATCCTGACCTTGAGAACGTTATAGCTAAAATAATGCCCAACCTCTCATATCATGAACGAATCTCATTCAAATCTTTTCTGCTGATAATAATATTGAAATCTTCTTTAGACAATAAAGAAGAGAGGTTTGGCTCTATTGTAGACCATGAACTGATAGCTTGGTCTGATAAGGCAACAGAAGCGGGTCTTTCGGATTTGCACTGGTTCATGGAAAGATTGGGAATCGTACGCATTGCTGAATACTTTCAGAAGAGAGGGATAGATGGTAATAGAGATCTTTTATCCATCCCTATTGACGACGAAGGAAGAAAGCTGAAAGCTGACCTAACTAAGCGTTGGCAGACACTATTTCCGGTTAGAGCAACCCGGATGTTTATTCATTACTCAATGCAAAGTGTTAAAAAAGATGAGGAATTTGAGTTGCTGAAAAGTTTGTGGAAGCCTAGAATTGTGCCCATACTACCTTATATCATGAGATTACTATATCAGTTGCAATCATACCATGATCCAGAGAACTGGAAAGATCTACCCGAAGTAGTTCAGTCATTTGTCAGATGTTCTACGGTTGAAAGATTTTGGGAGGCGGGGACCTCAAATAAATCTAAAGACGAATTTATAGATGAGCATATGAAAGCCATGTCAACACTGAGAGATTTTGCTGACTCTGTGGGTCATATTATTAGATATACGAGAGAGTACACATTGCTTGTGATAAGTGCCATCTCTTCCTTAGGAAATATTTTCTTTGACCTAGATGAAGCTCCACAGATGTTGATGAACTCCATAGCCATATACAAACCAAACAGTCTAGAAATAAGCCCGGGTGTTTCTACGCATGGATGGAAGCATATAATGAATATTGCAATTCGTCCCTTGCTGAAAAATTGTCCACAAGAGTGCATACCAAAATTTATTCCAGTTTTTCTACCCAAGTTATTCGAGCTGCTTGACTTACTGTTAACTGAAAAATGGTCCAAAAGAAGTGATGACATGGAAATCAATCCAATGCCAGTTGACGACGATACTATGACGGAGGAAATTCTGGAGGAGAATTTATTGAGACAATTGACTACTGTAGTGGTTCGCATAATAATAGATTTAGTGGGTCAACAAACTAGTAATTCGCAAAGTACTAAAGGTAGATTGAGCCCGTATCAACTGGAAGTCAGGAAAATCATATTTGAAGACATTGGGGTACTTGCGCCATTCTTAAAATTAGTGAATCACCTAATGTCTTTTAAGGACAGCAAATGCTCATTCAACTCTATATTGGTTATGAAAAACTGCGTAAATGATGTCATCTACAAAATTGATTCTGTTGATCAGTTTTTTATCACAGAGGTGATGAAAAATTTGTTGATTAACATTCTCTGTAATAGTTCATTCAAGGATTCCTTTCATGAGGCACTTTATATTTTTACCGTGCTATTCTTGACGTTGTGCAAAGAATACCCTGATGCTAGAACATACTTGTATCAACTTTCGAGTGGTTACGATATCGATCGCCTATTATCGAATCTCAAGAGCGTGGATGAATACAAAAGTCAGAGAGCACTAATGATAGAATTTGTGGATTGGGTAAAGACTGCTAACGGAAAAGAAGATGATGCTAATGAAATTCTAGAAGCAAAGAAGAAGGAAGAAAAGAGAGAAGCAGTTCTTAAGAAAGCGAACGAGAGACTGGTAAAGAAAAATAAGGAAAGTGGCGATCTGTTCGATCAGCCTGGAACTGAGGATGGTGCTGTTGGTACTTTGTTTGGTTAGTTGGAGCTGTGATGAAGTATTATTGTATTGAGCGGTTTACGCCTACTTTCCAACACATTTGTTAACGATTTTACTTAAATGAGTACGACCGATAAACTAATTGAAGCCTATGAGATAGAGGGTATGCATTCATATACTCTGTAATATTCTACACGCATTAAGATATACACATACTTATCTCATTCGTAATATCAAATTTTACGCTGAGTAACTCTTTTTTATACATGGCATATAAACTTATCAAAATTTTAACAACCTCGGAATATTGAAGCTCTTCACCTAATAGAAGATGCTCAAGCACAATTTGAGATCATTTCATGCTCACCATGTGCGACAGATAAGTCTCAAGGATGTGAAACGAATTATTGTATCTTCTAAGCAGGAAATAAAGAGGCCCAGGGCCTCGGGTTCAATTATATCAAATCGTGTCGTAACGACTCAGCAAGCGCAAATCATTGAGAATAAAAAGAGTTTGCCACCAAACCATGGAAAGAAGTATATGTCCTGGATCAATCTTAGCTCAAAACTGAATACCAATTACACTGAGCCGACGGTTTCCGAGAAAAATTTGGTAAGTTACCTATTCAATTCGGTCGCTACCACATATGAGTGGAGCGTCGGCAGATTTGAACAAATTCCAAGTGAGCAGCTAAAAATTGCCAGATCTGAGTTGCATTCCGATAGAGTTCGTGAGCATAACTTATCAATTGAGAGGAGACTTTTGAGACCTCTTCCGGAGATAGCCTTTCTGGGTAGGACGAATACAGGCAAATCAACCTTGATAAATGCGCTGATTACCAAAGCAAAGCAGAAGGATCTAAGTGTATATGCGAAAATGTCAAAGACTGCTGGATTTACGAAAACTTTGAATTGTTTTAATGTGGGCAATTATTTTAGAGTCATTGACACACCTGGTTACGGTGCACGGAGTACATCAAATCAGGGATCTTTGACAATGGACTATTTAAGCAAGAGACAAGAATTGGTTCGTACATTTGTTTTACTTTCAGCCGAACGTAAAATTCATGAGGTTGACGCGGAGTTGATTACATTCCTCACAGAGAAAGGGCTACCCTTCGAAATTGTTTTCACACAAATAGATAAGGTAGCCAATCCGGAATCATTTTATAACATGGTCGAGAAATCAATACTATTGAAACTTCCGACACTACCGCGAATCATAATTACGAATTCCAAAACCTCCAAAAACTGCTACAAAAGGTTTGGTATAGATTACCTCAGATTTGTGATAGCACAGTCTTGTAATCTGACAGTAAAAAACCATTCATTCTGATAGTTTATTTCAATTACAACTTAACTGGGCTTGATGTAACATTAATTTATCTTAAATACAATGAATAGCGATCAATAAATCGCATTGTTTGATTATTAGATTATATGAAGAGGTGAATGAAAAGCCGTGATGAATCGGATGACTAGATCATATATTCAGGCTGGGTCGCTTGTGTATATACCGTTTGTTATTGTTATATGTGCTGATCGGCAGATATTCAATATCACCTTGGACGATCACATTCATAAATCATTTCCTTGTTGATGAAAACTAATGAAACGCTAAGAGTAGGTAAGATTCGATCACTTCTTGTATACCAATCTCATAGAAACTTCAACTACCGAGGACTCCGTACTGTGTAACAGTAATTGGATTCAATCATGATCTCTCTATTTGGGAGACATTTTGGGAGGACCGATTTAGGTTTTTCCTTGGCTCATGGTATTAGAGCTTTATCCAACACACATGTAAATGAAAGTGCGAAAGCAGTGAAGTACCTGAAATCTCAAAGAAAGAAGCAGAAGAATCAAGCCAAGCAGGCAGCACTCAAGGAATCGACGGAGCATGTAGATCCTGTATTGGGCCGTGAGCATACACCTTTTATTGATAGAATAATGGCCGAAATAAAAGAGCCCGCTGTGCTTGCCAATGGTTACAACAAGACCGAGGTCGATAAATATCTCTCGGCTCTAGATGCTACGCGATTTGCTCAAGTCACGCTTTCTGATAAAAACGTTTTTATGAATAGTGGTGAGCCAGTGGAATCATTAGAGGAGCGTCGCGAGGCAGTGATGAGAATTTTGAGTATGAGAAATGCTGATAACAAGAGCTCTGTCAAACTAGCTCTCACTCTAGCCAGAGAAGACTTCCAAAGGTTTCCTGGAGACACAGGGTCAAGCGAAGTGCAGGCGGCTTGTATGACTGTACGAATCCAAAATTTAGCACATCATGTTAAGGAACATAAGAAAGATTCAGCCAATACGAGGAAACTGCGCATGTTGGTACAGCAACGGCAAAGTATATTAAGGTATCTGAAAAGAGATAAGCCTGAGAGGTACTATTGGACTATTCAGAAGTTAGGTTTGACGGACGAGGCTATCAGCACAGAATTCAACTTGGACAGACGTTATTTCCAGGATTACAAGTTTTTTGGTGACGATATTCTCATCAAGGACTCGAAGAAGGTAGCTGAACAAAAGAGGAGAGAGTTGAGGAAACAGAAGAGGGCATCTGACTTCACTTAATCTGGAACGATCAGACTTGAAACTCACCTGTAAATAGCATACATCCACGATTTCGACATTCGATGAGGGACGTCACTCCAAAGAAATCCGGATCATCCACAAGCCCCGTATAGTTTGGTAACAATGTGGATGATTCATATGAAAAGAGTCTAAATGTCGTGCTGATGGTGGAAGGTGCATATAAATACAAATGCGCTGAAACGCGTTTGCTGTAAGTCTATATATGAAATTAATGCATAATGTACAAGGGAAGTGCTGTGAAGGAAGTCAGCTATAACGGGATAGGCAAATGGTCATGGTCCATTATTTAGTCGTCAAATGTAATCTTCTTTCCTGTAGAGACAGTACCAGCGGAGCTTTTCACTGGTTCTGGTGCGGGGGTCGATTCTGCCGGAAGTCCCTTTAGATCACGTTGCATACGTTTGATTTGAGCCATTGCAGTGGCTAATTGTGAGTCTGGCATGCGCACAGCGCCAGACTTTGATGCTTCCTCTTGGATATCGTTATTAGCAACAAAGTTGTCTAAAAATGCCAGCAACTCTTCGCGGCCCACTTCTCTTGCGGGCCCCAGTGGCCGACAAACTACAGGCGATGCAAGTGTGCTGCGTCTTGAGTTCGACTGTCTCATAGTTATATTGTTACCGGTTTTTTATCGTCAGGTTAAGTGATGAGCTTGTATTATAAAGTCATATACAATGTACAATTTTTCACTAATGATCATTTCTTAAGGAAAGGTTGATAGATAAGTGCAGACTCACACAAGATACCCACAGAGCGATTGACGACAAATTGTGCATCTGAGTCTTCAAAATTCAGGTGAGCTGCCTTGAGCATGTGATGCGGATGATTTTACTTCTTGGTTGTCCAGAACTCAGGTAAGGCAATGGAACACTACCGTATGACGCGAGTTTCTGCTGGCGATCTTTCACGAAGTTGAACATTTGAATCGTTAGGCTGTAGAATATCTTGACGATCACCTACAGCGTTTTCCACCATAAATTTTTTCTATCTGCTTGACTTCATGTGATTTGTGAGTTCGGGCATCTATAGTTGAAATACGATTGACACCTTGAGGTCAGAAAACCACGTATGGCAAGCCGTTGATCCTGTATTCTAGTTGCTTGAACTCACATGAAGCTGAAGAGGATCTTGGGGCCATCGGGTGGCTTATTAGTCAGATGCAATTTCTGTCGTTTCGTAACCTGTACATTTTATTACGTCATGGCCTGCGGACGAAGAGTTCCGTAGTTATGCACAAGATTCGCAATCGGAAGCTCTGTGGCGTGAGCCGGCGCTACCTGCCACTAGAGACGTAAGAGGAGCCTCGACACGGTATTGCACAAAATGTGATTGCATTTTGAGTGGCTGCGTGGGTTACTCGAGCCGTCGGCTTGCGATATGGGAAGGATTTTTGCCCATTGTCGTCATTCCTGATATTTGAACTAAGAATAGCGAGATAATATCTACATGAGCTGGCCGAGCTTCCAACAATGAAAAGGCAATGGTAGTGGCACACCAGCTCTAAAAGTCAATCGCTGCCACCCCTCACTGTGCCATGTATAATTGTCGGGTTATAGGTTACCGCAAGGCAGTCTGTACTACAGAAAATCAAAAACTTGCGGGGAAAGACACAGGCTAAGGCAGCTTCCATTGCTGCATAATGTTACCATAGTGCCCCACATGCTTCTGGGATCACTACTGCATTATTAAGTAGTCGCGCCAGGGTGTCAACGCGTTCTCTAGAGTAGTGCTTTATCCCACGTGACTACAAAGGGTGATAGCTCTGGCGCCATGAAAACTATAAAAGGGCTTAATGGATATTCAAGGGACCGTAATTTGCCACCATCATCTTTGTTGTAGAAAACTACAGATAGACTCGTAACAAGAACCATAAACAATTGAGCCAAGAATGTCGCAAGTTTACTTTGATGTGGAAGCTGACAGCCAGCCAATGGGCCGCATTGTCTTCAAATTGTACAACGACGTTGTGCCAAAGACCGCCGAGAACTTCCGCGCTCTCTGCACAGGCGAGAAAGGCTTCGGCTACGCCGGTTCCCCATTCCACCGTGTGATTCCTGAGTTCATGTTGCAGGGTGGTGACTTCACTGCCGGCAACGGTACCGGTGGTAAGTCCATCTACGGCGGTAAGTTCCCCGACGAGAACTTCACCCGCAGACACGACCGTCCAGGTTTGCTCTCCATGGCGAACGCCGGTCCCAACACCAACGGCTCCCAGTTCTTCATCACCACTGTCCCATGCCCATGGTTGGACGGCAAGCACGTTGTCTTCGGCGAGGTTGTTGACGGTTACGACATTGTTAAGAAGATCGAGTCCATGGGTTCCCCATCTGGTGCTACTCGCGCCCGTCTCGTGATTTCTAAATCTGGTGAATTGTAAGTACTCTAGTCCTTTACTATCATTCTAGGCGACTATTTACATTGATAGGATCTTGCTAGCGTTCTACCTAGATATTACTATATACCGAAAATATTTCACTATTTTCCACGTTCAACGATTTGCATTAAACCTGCTTGAAACTACAACTTTCAACGTCATATATTCTACACCTGTAGGAACATTAAACTGGTGAGACTTGTTACTTGGTATCTAACAGTTGAGTGACGGTGCCATGGACTCCCTGTCTAAGAAGATCCAGAATTTGGGGATCCACGACTTCCGTAACGCAGCGCGTTTTGCCCAAAACGTTATCGTGCAATATGAACCTTATCAAGTGGATGTGCGTAGAGCCTCGAACACAGACTCTTGGGGTCCCACACCTAAGCATTTAGCTAAGGTCCTGCGGCACCGCTACCAGGTTCCATTGTACTTGATCACTGAATATGTGTTGAAACGGCTCCTGGACCACATTGCGGCAAAGCCGAAGAATTTTTATGAACGTGCACGCAAGGACTACGTCAACTATGGTTCTGAATGGAGAGTTGTTCTCAAGTGTCTTGTGATATTGGAACACCTGTTGCTCAATGTGGACTCCGGTGATGAGGTCAACCAGGTGGTATCTTGCCTGGTTACCCATAAGCATATTCTAACCCGGGAGGTTGCCCACTACAAAGTACGCTTCTCGAATGATGGGAAAATGGAGATTCATGAGCGCGGGATCAAGAAGAAAAACGAGGTCATCTTGCAACTTATTGAGGATCCGAACTTCCTGAAACGTGAGCGCATCAAGAACAAAAAGAATTTGGCTAAGATTCAATCCTCAAGCACCGGTATCTCCACAGCTAGATTACGTTCTGGAGCAACAGCTTACAATGCAAATGACATTGATGCACCTGGATCAGTCGGAAATGACTTTGCAAGTGACGATGAAGACGAAGATCTGAACGAAGGTGACTTCGGTAACCGTGGTGCTAATATGGACTTCGAGCTTCACGATGTAACTACAGCTTCGACTGCCAACGAATCAAGCGCAGAGCGCCAAAGACGGCAAAGAAGAGAGATCTTGAGAGATCAGATTAAAATCAAAGAACAGCAACGTAAGCAGCGTGCAGCTGCGCAAGCCGCAGCTGCAGTTCCTAATCTGATAGACCTAGATGATGGGGATATGGGCCAGCCAACAGCGCTTAACGGAACAACTATTGCTCAAAGCTCAAAAAATATTCCAGAGTCCTCGATAAGCTCATCAGCTACTACTGTTATACCGGGAGGATTTGTAACTAATTCTCAAAACATCGAAGGTAACGGTGGTGGTGATGATGAAGAAGATGATGATGACTACGGAGAGTTTCAAAGCGAGATTTCCAAGAGTACGCCTACTGGTGTGGAACCGAAAGATAAAGCGTCGTCTAAGGATGCCTTTGCTGATCTTTTTGAAAGCTCTAAATCACTAATATGAAAAGATAATCGAATTCATTCATAGATTACATGTACAGATGGTCACCATTGGTCTGGAGGCTGTTTCACTGGTCCGATCTAGTTCTTACATATATGTTGTTAATTAATATGGTTTGTCTTGAAATGTTATGCTAAAAGGTAACCATTTGATATTTATATCATATCTTCATCGACTCCATGCTATCAGCGAGGAGCTCATCCGAATCATCGTTGGCCATACCTGTCTCAAACATCTTGCGACCTGTCGGGCGGCCACCATGGATATCGTCGTACCTCTTGCGATCCCTTTCGTCATATTTCATTTCCTTTCTGAATCTTTGTCTCCATTCTTGGAAAGATTCCTTAGTCACAGGTGTTCCGTGAAATTTCGCTTGCTCTTGTTTCTCATGGGCTTCTATCTCTAAAGCCCTGGCTTGTTCCAGAGATTCATACGATTTCTGTACATAGGACCCAAAATCCTCTTTGATCATCGATATTAATTGAAAACACATTTGCATACCTAACAGCATATCTTGGTCAATGGCTGTGTCAATCCTAGCGAGTGCATCGGGAACATGAGGTAATAGTTCTATAGAATCGGCAAGATTTTTGTGTGATCTTGTCATTTTGTTACCAAACTCATCGTATTCTTCTTTATCACTTTCTGAGTCTGAGTCTGATTCTGGAGCCTCGGTATTGTCTATCGGTTCTACAGCTATTTCAGGCTTCGAGTCGGGATAATTTTCAGGAAGCTTGAAATGCAACAAAAGTCCATGTAGTCGTGTTAGTCCTGGCACCAAATCTTGTAAATCGAGGTCAACGCTTAGTGTAAAGGATATGGCGGGATATTCATCATTAGCGATCTGAAGCTCATCAGGGTATATGGACTGCAATACTTCCAGTTCTTGTAATTGCTCTTCTTTGTAATCCATACCTATCAGAATCTACAATATTGCAACTGTCTAGGAGCTCTATTATCACCAGGTTTATATTTTAAAGCTGGCTGGCCTTCTTAGATAGATGTAGTATGTGAATTTTAGTGATATGAAAATTTATGCTCGATCTTAATGATCTTTGATAAAAAGGTAAGAGGTTGTTGGCGTTGGCTAAGCAGAACCAGTGATTCTGATTATTAATTAATTTTAGCACTATCACTTTCACTCAAGGTAGTCATTTTCGTGAGTGGATCCGCCCGATATGGAAAAGATCTCAAAGTGATAAGAAATAATTAATGGATGAACGCGTTGAAATCGTAGGGACAAACTTTTGAAATTTGTACAAGTTGTCACACATGTTTGGATGGTTAGGTTCAGGTAAATTGGCTCAGAATATTCCAATGTCTTTGTAGACCATAAAATAATAAAAAAAAGAAGAACTCCTCATAGGGGGCTCGAACCCCTGACATTTCGGTTATCCTTGGTTTAAGCAGTTGCTTAAAAGCCGAACGCTCTACCAACTGAGCTAACAAGGATGAGTTCTTCGAGTTCAGTGCCATTGTCATCGCGTTAATATCACTATTGTTACAATGTGATTTACATCGAAGTACAATCTCCGTTACCTGAGGTAGTCGTATTAGCGTGTCAATAGCGTAGATACGCGAGGTGAAGTATTTTATTTACTAACTAATCGTTATTGATAGAAACGGGATATTTTACTACGACATTTATCTCCTCTGTATATTTCTGAGCATTTCCACTTTACCATCATCTATCAGTCATGTAAACATGTTTGTTTATAAGCAAACGCACGCAGTTTTGAATTTTTTGCACGTTTGCCAAATTGATTATGATTGCTCTGCTTTGGTTAGCCCTAATAATATGTTGCAAACTTTGTCGATATGTTGATATGAGGACAGATTTTACGCTATTACTATTCAATAGATTCAAACATTAACTGGTAATTATAAGTGATCAACTTTCAGAAATTGCAAAATGGTGATTGAAACTTCTGCGAGCAATATATCGCCTAATTCGGTACCCATCATCAAATCCCTGCGAATGACGGTTTTTAATAAAAATGGCCACATAGTACACGGAACAGATGAAAGTTAAGGGACTTCTTCGAGTACCATTTCTTCTTTTATCCAAAGTCTAAATGAACATGTCCTAGTAAGCAGGTATTTGTGTGCTTTGTAAACTCCATGTAAATATCGAAGGCAACCGATGATTTTCCACAAGAATTCGTCATTCACATTTGTTCCAATTACAGGTAATTCATGCAATACCGCTCAAATCATTTACATAGACGACGATTACTCAAGTTCCATATGTAGCAGAGTACCTCGAATTCCCTGTTCGTTGTGTAGTTTGGTGGGCCTCACTGCAACATTGTCACCTAACCTGGTATCTAAAACAATGGAGACACAATATTAAGGTAAAAAGCCTATGCGTTGTAAACAATAATGGTGTTCGGTAAGTTGAGTATTTGTTTTAGTTCAAATCACATCGGTATAATTTGCTCAATACGTTTCGGTGGGTGTATTCTGAGATATAGGGATATCGAATAATAAGGGCAGAATCATCATGTGTCATCCCGACGATTGGTTCATGCATGGCTTGAAATAGTTACTGTTGAATGGACCCCATAATTAATAAATAGACCCTACATTCAATATGTACATGGAATATTACCTAAATTAAGTATAACAGATGCAAAACATGCCTACCGGCTTCCTGAGTCTCGGTTCAAATGTCGATGTGCCTTTTAAGAGGTTTGGTAATCAATACTAGCCATCCTGCCTTATTAGACGTGTCGGGCTGGCTAAAGCAAGACCTCGACCAAGCCAAGACTGTCTCGAAGGTGATGAACCAAGTGATCCCTGATATTGAGTGGATCTTCGCGAACGTGACTTAGGAGATATTGCCTTGGAAGACGTCGCCAACACGTGAACCTGAGAAAATTCGCCTGGTCGTGTGATGAGTTGTTCAACAAGTAGTCTTGCTTGCTCAAGAGAATGTGGTCCTGTTGATTCCGGTCTCAAAATCGCCGGCTGAAATATAACCGCAAGATTTGTAGCAGGCATCAAATTGTCTTCTGAGTGCATTGCAACCAGCCTTAGTAAGCCAAGTAAATACCATAGTAGAACTTGCTGGTCATAGTCGAGTGTGGGATCGGCACTGGAAAATAGCACTTTATTGACGGTATCCTCGTCATATTGCATCTCAATCAACGGCTGCGGTAAGTTGTTCAAGTATCTTTTGAGAAGCGTAGCAACATCATGTACAGTGTATTGGTCCCAGTTATTGAAATTACGTCCTAAATCACTATCAGGTTCGGAGAACGCATCCTGGAGCTCCTTGACTCTTCTGCTATTACCGGCACGTCTGAATATGCCCTCGGTTTTCAGTCTATCTTGCTGCGTCAAGTATTGTCCGCATGCGGCCACCACCAACGGTAACCGACCACGCAGCTCCAAAGGCTCACCGTTGTCGGGAATTATCACGATCACGTCCTGTGCTATAGCATCCAGACTCTGAGCCAGCGTGCAGCCGAAGATGCTATTATCGTCACTGAATCTATACTGTTTCTTTGTAAACGACTCCTGTGAATCGCTGTTTCTACGTTTGTATCCTCCAGATAAGAGGTACTTGGGGTCACGCAAATGCATAATCAAACGCGCTGTCCTACGCACTACAACAAAAACTATGCAACCCAACCCAACCCATAAACCTTCCAAAGATATTTGGGTTGCACTATAATTATATACCAGGGTGACGTCGGTCAAAAAACGTTGCTGTCACGTAAAAAGGTCGAGAACAGCGGACTCTAATGCTTATCAACACATAAGACTAGACAAACTCCACATATTTTGCAACACGATCGCGTGCAAGCTATAAAGTTCCCATTTTTACCAACCAACTGTACCCCGTGTAAGTACTGAATTCTAGACCATTGCAACTGGACTCATCGCTCCGGTTTTTAGCAGTGTCAAGACCTGGTCGACATAACTGTACCCCACAAAGAATTTTCAAGAGTTAGGGGCATGTTAAAGGTTGACCGAGAGACGGATCAAATTGAGGGAATAGAGCTACTTGGCATGTATTAGGACTTTAAAGTCCCTTGATACCTTTATACTATTTTACTATTCCTAGAAGAGAAGTTTACAAAATAGTAAGTCGCATTCTCTGAATCTAAATATACCATGGCAGACCTGACAAATTCGCATGATACCATTGAGAATTTTTATCACCGATGCACGGAGGTGAGCAGGGAGTAGAGCTATTTACAACCACATCAAACTTAGTTTTCACCGGCTTGGATAGGTCACATCTCATTAGGCTCCAAATAGCCGATATACTCCGTTGTTGGTAATGTAATATGTTGTTTTGTAATTATATTTGTATTAGTGTTAAAGTTAGATGTTGCAAAGGAAATGTAAGTAGGCATATTGGAGAGAGTGTGCCCGCGCTCACATTCTCTTGCGATTGTCTAACAGCGAGTAAAAAGCGGAGAACAATTGTCAAATTGTTGTTATCTTGCTATCCTATTTGCTGTTGTTGCACGCGGGTTTTCGCTGATATTGTAACGTATCGACCGGGGGCAACCAGGCACCGTGCTGCTTTTAGGTTTTATTCTTAGATTAATAAGAAGTGTTTGCAAGCTCAGTATGCATGACCCTCAATAAATTTGTTGATTTTTTCTCTTGTACAATACAATGGCTCTATTGAGTGATCAAGTGCCCAAAGTTGCAGTCGGCTATGTCAATATGAGTTCCAGCTGTTTCATTGCTTGGAGTTCCGTAGATCCTGTATTGGCAACCGCATATTTCTATGTGCAATCAGAACATAGTACGTATTCGCATCTAACAGCATTTCAATGTTGGCCTCCGATGTGAAAACATATTGTTGAATCTAGTCCCCGACTCCACCTTGCTGTCGCTGCAGAAGCGCTCCATTGAGCGTCAATGATTTTTTTCCAAACTCAAATTTGCTAAAGCCCCCTTTACATCAGCAATGGTGATTGGTTCTGATCACTGCCGTAATTATTGTAATCCGGCGTTGCATATTTGGGGATGCTGGCATCATGCCTATAGTATTTGAATTTTTATGCACCTGTATCCCTTCAACATATGCTAAATTAGAAGAGATGCTGTCATTCCAGAATATTTTCTTTTATCAAACCATTGGTGCCCATGCATGTTTCCGAACCATTACTAGCAAAGAACTGATGGATTTTGAATGATTCAATGACTTTGCCAACTAGCTAGACCTCTGCAATACTCGGAAGATCAAGATCAAATTTTTAGAGTCATTGACATAATAGAGGTTTATATATTTGAAGCTTTTTATCAGATACAAACAGGGCAGCTCTGCAATTTCAACATTAATCATCGGCTCGATAAGATCTTCCATTGAGACATACTCACTTGATCATCCTAATTGTGCAATCTGATTCATATGTAGTGTTGATCATCCTTGTCGATTGAAACGGTTTTTATCGTGGGGTTTTGACATTATTTGGCTATTACATCTAAATATCCATCCCCGTTTACACCTTCCTGTACGAGATACAATGGAGTGTGGAATAAATGGCAACTGGATTGTGTCGCTCCTATCCGCTATTTAATATGTATTCATAGATACATCGAGTCACTGCGGTGACTACCGTGCGATGAATTCTTCTGACTTCTACCAACAGCAAAAACCTTCCCGAGGTTATATATTTTAACGGCACCATAAAACAGTAAATGAAAAGCCCTCTCAATAACGATTATCCGTAATATTTGACTGTTTTAATATAGAGTCTCCGTATGAGATCGACATGAATCGTTTTACAACCCATCCACGACTCATATTATGCTTTAACGTTAATTAATACAAGTGCACTGGCGGTGGAATATTCCATGGTTAAAACGATACATTTGGGCCTAATCGATTCCCCGCCGTTGTAGGTGTCGTTATAAAGCGACGCCCAGCTGACCCCAAATCAATTGAATTCAATGAAAGGAAATTCTAGTAGCTCAATAGGGTTGAATGCCGGTGAGAGAGCTCTACAAAGATATCATAACGAAGTTATTCAGCAATATGTATTTTGGTGAGAAGAAGAAGTGGAGCCAGCTCCAATATAAAGTCCCTCAACAATGTGGTATGGGTGCATATATGTGTCCCGAGAATGCTGTGATTATGTATTCCAATATCGTACTGGTTCTGTTGAAAATCTTGGGGGATCTCATTGGTTCAAGATAGACGACTCAACAAAAAGATACCTTGCCGTATGCTACCGGGTCATATAAGTACATCATGAGGGCAGTTCATCCACCAATGGAAAACGTCAATACGTGCAAAAAAATTTGACCCTAATGCATTACGATCAACTATTTTCTCGGTCAATCACTGATAGTCTTCTTGAAAGATGTGGTGTTGTAGGCGGCAGTGTAGTAATATGCAAATATAAAAAATGCGCTGGGTCAGAATAATCTTAGAGGCGCTGTTGCGGGTTGGTTATACTAATAGACAGAGAGTATAACAAGCACAAGCATCCTGGTTACAGCACATGATCAGGATGCTAAATCATACTCTATTGTAAGCTGTGCTGCAAGATATGTAATAAAGGAGAAGAAAGGATGAATTTTGGGGCACCGATGATTTCGTGCATGAGCAAAACACAATTCTGTTATAATATTTGCAATATTGGAGTGGTATCAGCGTATGAACTCTGCGGGGTTAAAGAGGCCGTACAATAGCTATGACTGTTGCTGACCGGCATTACACAGCATGTATAACCGCGCAACTGCTTGGCCAGGTGGATGCCTTGCATTTCGCATTGTTTGTCTAGATCCGGCACCAATTCATGGGCACAGAAAACAGCAGGGCCTCAAGAACTATGCCAAGCTTTGTCCGCATGCGGTCCGTAACGCTTTGACACCCTCGTTGCTGCAGATATTAAAGCACGTGCGCTGACTCACCAATACGCGTGCTTACGTGATCGTATGACTCGTAGTCCCGTACACCAGATTAAACAGAGTTTTTACGTGGCTTAATTAATTTTTTATTATGTCATCTCATCGATTCTCGGACGCCGTAACACATAGAGAAGCATGCGCCCCAGACCACATTTGCAACCCACAACCTGAACTCCGCCATCGGTATACAAAAGCTGCTCATTTTGCTTACCGTACTCATATCAACCGTTCGCTCGCCGTTCCCATGGCACCATTTGACGCGGCCTGCGCACGTAACCCAAGTCGCCCACAGTATCATTTTCAGGTAGAATGAAAATTTTTCAAAGCGAAGGCTTTTAAACAGTGCCCGAACAGAACTAATTCTATCTATATTGGGAGCATCCCATTGCCGATTGGTATGTTACGGGCAACTTTCACAGGGCTCAGGCGATGTATGTTAGTTAAAGGTTAAATTGTAGCTCAGGCGACGTAAATGTAGTTGTAAAGTTAAGATAATTCTCCGATAATGATTCTCCGGTAAAATTTTCAGCCGCGGACAACAGGTATAAATGATGAGTGATTGCAGATGATTACTGTATGAAATATTTTAGATCAGCGATTTTGAGATCTTGCAGAGCAATAATCATTTCGAGAGAACCTCATCGCAGCAAAATGACGGCTGATCTCGAAAAGCAGATGGCCGGCAGCGATTCCGGCAGCGTCAGTGGCACTGTGGGCAGCAGCACAGGGACGGCAGCAGCAGCAGCGGCAGCGCAGGTGGCCGCGGAGCAAGAAAGGATCGTGCATCCTGTGCACGGCGACGGAGAGTACATAACACTAGGCCCGCACTGTTACAAACGCTCGGATCTCCTGCAGGCTTTAGGCGAGCGCGCACACATCAAGAACGAGCTCACGCACACGCGTGCGTTCGCGAACCCTGTGCCGCTGGGGCTCGCGTCGTTTTCCCTTTCGTGTCTCGTGCTCTCGTTGGTGAACGCAAATGTGCGCGGTGTCACCAACGTCAAGTTCTTGGCAAGTCTCTTTATCTTCTTCGGCGGGTTCATCGAGCTTTTTGCAGGTCTTCTGTGCTTCGTTACAGGAGACACCTACTCCATGACCGTATTCTCCTCGTTCGGTGGCTTTTGGATCAGTTATGGTGTCGCCACCGGAATTGACCAAATGCACAGTTTGTCTTCCTACGCCACAGATCCAACCATGCTGAACAATATCATAGGATACTACTTGGCTGGGTGGTTCATTTTCACTCTCATAGTCCTATTATGCGCCATGAAATCGTCTTGGGGTCTGTTCTTACTGCTTTTCTTCCTCGATATCACGTTTCTGATGTTGTGCATCGGTTACTTCATCGATAACAATCATTGCAAAATGGCAGGTGGTTATTTTGGCATTTTGGCAAGCGTATGTGGCTGGTATTTGCTTTATTGCGGAATCGTTTCACCAGATAACTCTTATGTCCCACTAAGAGCAATTTTGATGCCTAATGCACCAACGGTGTAACACTATCATTAACACGCACACACATACACACACAAATACGAACGTTCACACGAAGATACGAACAACTAATAATAATACTATAATATATATACTATGGAATGGATTTTAATACGCTACTACGATTTATAGAGACGGAGTTGTCAGCATTGTCAAAGGCCCAGCCCGACAGCATTCCACCGGAAATCGCAGATCTACTGCGAACAAAGTTTCTCGCAAAGCATGGTTTGATCGAAACCGTGGCCCGAGAAGTCTACGATGTGGAAACCCAATGGCGAATTCAAGAAGCTCGGCGTGTGATGGAGAGCGTGGGAGATGTTCCTGCGTCACTAGTACAGCTTGAGCACGAGGGAACCTCTGTGGAACAAGTGATTCAGGGCGTAAGGCAGCTACCAAGGCTGGAGCCCCTAGATAATACTCAGGAATTTGAGCATGAGCTTCTGGCACAATATGAGGTTATGAAAGATCGGTTGCTGGAGAAGTGCGAGGCGATCGAACGTGCGGACTCGCAGTTGCACCGTTCTGAAGCTGAGCTCGGAGCCCTACGTCAGATCGTAGACGCTCTGGCCAAGAGGCCACACGCAGATGAAGAGTCTTAGTACGAATTAGTCTATACGTTAATACATATGAGATAGTTGTACACAAACGAGACTCCAAAGATAAGTTTGATGCTTAAGCGAGGTGTTCGATTTGCTTAGTCGAACAAGCCGAAGCCCATGTCGTCGTCAGACTCCTCCTTGGCTTCCTCCTCCTTGGACTCCTCAGCGGCGGCAGCACCACCGGCAGCAGCAGCACCACCAGAGGAGGCGCCAGCACCGGCACCACCAACTGGCACAGAGGCGAACTTCTGAGATCCCTCAGCGATCAACTCGTCTAGAGAGCCCTTACCCTCGAAAGAGGACAACAACTCGCTGATTCTGGCCTCGTCGACCTCAATGCCAACAGACTCAATGACAGCCTTGATGTCAGCGGCGGATGGAGTGTCCTTACCGGCCTGTTTCAACAACAAGTAAGCAGCCAAGTACTTCATTTCTTCTTAGTTAGTCTGGGGTGATGAAATAATCAGTTTAAGCAACAAAAGAGTGCAGACTATTCCTTGGTTCCACTGTAAAGTACAAAACTCAGAACACAACAAAGTGCAAACCAGTATCGAACTTCTTTTGAACCACCAACTAAGAGATATAAATCGTGAACTCGAAACTCGATGACATGCTCGTCGCCATGAAAATTTTCAGATTTTTGCAAAAAAATTTGGCAGCTGTCTTGCAATTTGCGTCCGTGTGCTAGACTTTACACATGCCATGTTTTTGCACGCGTAATTTGCAGAACAGTTCCTTAAACCACGTGACCGTGTATCAGTCACGTGGTGTGAGGTCATGTGACGTGTGTCATGTGACCAGATATGGATGACAGAAATCGTTTCCTCCGCATAGCAAGCTGTTGAGTAGGAGGAGTTACTGAGTTTGAGACGGAAACCATGTATGGCCAACTAGGAAAACGCTGGTTTTCGGAGTGATCGTAGACCAGTCGCGAACTTGATTGACTGAAGTAGGCTGTCTGAACTTTGGAGTCTGTGTTAAAGGGTCAAAAGACTGCAATTCTCAAGCCGAAATTGGAATTAATCTAAGCTATTACGTTCAACTGTTTATACATTCGATATATTTGAAGCATGTCTGGAGTCTCTGGTAACACATTTCGTGGTCTCGTTAGGAATGTCGTTTATCTGACCGCGACGGGTATTGCATCGGTTGTTATCGTGAAATCCATAGTTAGAATGCGCAGAGATGAGCAGTTCAGACCCGGCGCAGCCTCCGCGCTGCCTGAAGGCGGATCCAGTGCAGATCATTATTACAGCAATCTTGCAAGCGTCAAACCTGGATTTCCTTTGCCGCGCGATGAACAGGACGATGATTCATTCAAGCGCAAAAGCAAATATGAGGGAAATGGTATGAGCGCCGCTACGCGGAGGGCAGGCGATAAATTAGGCTTTTTGGATCGCAGAAGGGATTGATTGTCAGCCCAGGGATGGTGGCAACCGCCATACGCTTGCTTCTGTAAATATACCTCGTCATGATATATATATATCCATAGTATTATTATTACAAGGGAACTAAACTAAATTCTACATAAACTAAATCCTGCTTACTTGGATTCCTCAAAGTAATCAGCCATTTCCTTGTCTAGATCCTCCAAACTCTTCTTGACTGGTTTATCCTTTCTCTGCTTACGGGCCTTCGCAGCAGCAGCTTTCTTGTTAGCACCGGCGGGTTTGCGCGCAGCAGTAGGACCCGCGCCAGCCGGACCCGCGCCATTACCTTGTTGGCTGGCCCTAGTGTTTTGTGGAACGCGAGTTCTTATGGGTCTTTGAGGTAAAGCTCTTATTCTTTCGTTCAAAGGCATAACCGGTTTCATAGTAGGATCAATGATTAAGTTCAAACGCAAACGTGACCTACCACCATCGATTGGAGCGCCATTGAACTTGGCAACGGCCTTCTTAGCTTGATCACCAGATTTGAAAGTTACATTAGCCATACCAGTAGACTGGCCACGCTCGTTGTAACTTAATAACACTCTGGAAACACCGCCCACTTGCGATGAGAAAAATTCCTGTATTTAATGGGATATCATTATAACATGATATCAGCTTATTGTTAGTTATTGATGTCCGAAAACAAAATTGTGATTTCGAGAAGAGAAAGAGTGCTGGGCTCATTAGCTTTTGGTGTTTATAAAGCGAAGTCAAAAGTTCTTTGGGTTTCATTAGGCATATCGGGAATGTGGATTCATTTGCTAGATTGGCTGAAAGATGTTATCAGCATCAAAATGCGGTATTGTAATTAGCAGAAGACAGAAAACACTTTCCTCCCTTATAATCAAAAGATAACAAATCTAATTGCTCCTTTGATTAATCAAGTGTCTTCTTTCATTGTCTCGAACCTAGTATTACAACGAAGCTTGGCAAAAACAAAACAATTGTACGATAAAGTCATATTCTCATTCGAAGAAACGACATAAATCAAGCCATGCTAACAAATGAACCCTGATTACCATCCCTAAACATACCCAGTCCAAAGAATTATGACTGACTCATTATGACATGCACATAATGCAAACGCAGAGACTGGAGTTTTCACATGACCATAAAGAATACCTGTCGATAGCATTTCTTGAACTTCAAGTCCTCTATCAAAACCTGAAATTGAAATTCATACAAGTTGGCAATTTGCCTCATGCGATTTCCTTCTCTGGTGTC
Source organism: Oligophagozyma castellii (assembly GCA_030556345.1). Classification (NCBI taxonomy): domain Eukaryota; kingdom Fungi; phylum Ascomycota; class Saccharomycetes; order Saccharomycetales; family Saccharomycetaceae; genus Oligophagozyma; species Oligophagozyma castellii. The sequence goes on from JAKTPW010000011.1 coordinate 73,403, forward strand.
ATAAGTCACGAGAATAAAGTCTTTAGCTTGTAAAAACCATAATCCTCTCATTGACCGTTGCAAAGAAATGAATTCAACAAAAAAAATTCAATTCAGTGAACGGCATCACCAAATATGCTGCTGTTCAAATTATATTGAACGCTCCGCATTCTTTCTCTTCCCTCTTAAATCTTAAGCGTGATAATGCTCAAATATGTGCATTATTCGAAGTTACGCTAACATACCCTTACGGCGTCCTGTTTAATGTCTCTTGGTAAACCCTCAACATTAACTCTCGCTTCCCTGCTGGTGTCTAAAAATCTCGAGACCCTGCTCAAAGCTGCAGCTGGTGCAACGGCTCTTCTTTGAACCAAAGCCTTGGCCTTTGGATTAACAGAACGACGAGCTGTGTTAACCTGCTTGGCAGCCTTTTTTGGAGCATTGCGAGCACGGTTCTTGTTGATACGTGCTCTGTTGTTTTGCTTGCTGTTGCCGATTATTTCGTCCAAAGACTTGTCTAGATTGACAGCAGACATTTCGACCAAGTGTTATCCAAAGAGGGGGGAAAAAACCTTATCCGGGAGGACAGATGAGTAACAGTATACAAAGACTAGTTGTCAAACTAGTACCTCAACCACTACTTGTTATGTTTTGCAAAGATCTAAAAGGAAATTAAAATGAGAAAATTTACCTAAGGATAAATGAGAAGTAAAAAGTAGTAGATCGCAAATCTTAATTTTTCAGATAAGATGCTTGCTTTATATACTTTTCCAGGGGCACTTCAAAGGTAGAGAAAAATAGAACCATGAAAAATATTCCATTAGTTAGCCGGGTAAACGTATGCTTGTCGAGTAAAGAGAGTTTGTCAGTAGACAATAATTAACACATCCAGCCTTACATTTACTGGAGTATTACCTGAGAAAAGGATCCAAAGACTAATATACTTGAGTTTCACTCTGTTCAATATTCATATTTATGCAATTGTATAACTCCAATGTAGCATAGATATCTATTGATCATGTGAATCAATTGTTCACGCAGCTTTTATTTAAGCTGTTAATACGGCCGATCATCTTTTTGAGCTGCTTAGGGTAGTCCAAGGCACCAAGTTGTACTTCTAGCAGGTTGATTCTATTGCGGTTGGTTGACTCTCGTAATATTTCGAAACAGTTTAGCATTTCTTCTTTCGTTTTGGCCTTTTCACTACTTGTATACTTCAAATCGAAGTCGCCAAACGCCTCAAACAACTTAGTCCAATTCCATGCCATAATATCATTGTAGCTCCTGGTGGGTCCCATGATTGCTCTCTCTATTGTATAGCCATTGTTGTTCCAGATTACAATTTCAATCGGCACTTGATACCTGAGCATGCCGCTTATCTCTTGAATTGTCATTTGTGCAGCACCGTCACCCTCTAAAAGAATTAATCGTGGCTGGTAACACAATAACCTAGGATCATTAGGATATAAATGATTCTTTGGATAGTCTTGCATTGCAATTCCTATACCAAATGCGGCGGGCAAGGCCATGCCTATCGAGAGATAAAATCCTTGTGTGATGTACTTTGATTGAGTGGGTAGCTGAATATCACGCATTGCAAACTGAAAGGCTCCTGTATCCGCAACGATTATGTCACCGGCATTGAAATACGAAGATGATATATGTCTTTGTACAAATTTCTGTGTGATCTGCGAGTCCTCGGAGTTTATTTCTTCAAGAGTCTCATGCTCATGAACAGACTTTCCTAGTTTAATCATGTCGTAGCGCAAATCTAATTTGGAGACATTTATGGTTTCAAATAAGATCTCTAAGATCCCTGCAAAGCCTATGTTAGAGATTGTTTGGGTTTCATTAGGTTTCGTTGTATCGATAAATCGAATGTAGTCGGGGTTCAATTCAATGATCTTAGCATGTTCTGAGTATGTGAAACTATTATGGCCACTGTTAATCTCATTGACAAATTTGCCATAATGAAGTATCAAATCACAGCTTTCAAACAGCTGTTTGACAGCAGGTTGTCCTTCTGCTCCAACATACATACCCATATAATATGGATTAGTTTCGTCGAGAATGGATTTCCCCATAATGGTAGAAAAGTTCCATATTTTCGTGGCCATGACAAATTGGTTGAGTTTGACATTGAGTCCATATCTATCAGTTAAGACGTCTGCCAAAATTGCAGGGGTTCTACTTTGGTATAGCCACTCACAGACTTTTTGAGCGGCTTTTGAAAAACGTGGATCGGTTTTATCAAGTAGCACAGCTTTCAAGTCAATTGTTGGCGTATCGATGAGATTTTTGTTAGAGACTAGTTGGTCGGACATATCTTGTGGAACAAATATGTAACCTGGTTTTGAGTACCTGAGTATATCTTTGATAACCCTATCCACCTCATCGCAAGCGTTGTTTGAATTCTCAATATATGCAGTTGAGCAAGAAATCCGGTCCTTTATCATCTCGAAATATACCTTGTGATTGGGAGGGCACCAATTGGAGTCGTGTAATTGGGGTACTAAATGGTGTAGGTTTTGCTGCCCAAGCGGAAAGTGAGGATCTATCGACTTAGTGCTAGGGATACCTACGATGTGCAACACTTTCACATTCTCGGCAAAAGCACCTGCGATACCATTAATTGCGCTCAACTCGCCAACGCCATATGTCGTTATCAAGGCTCCAATCTTATTACTATAACGTGAGTAGCCGTCGGCTGAATATGCAGCATTAAGTTCATTGCAGTTTCCGATCCATCTGAGACCAGATGCTGTAACAGACTCGTCATAAAGATGTTCTAGTAAAGGTAGATTGAAATCACCGGGAACGCCAAACACGGATTTGCATCCGATTGAGTGAAGCCGATTGAAAAGAAATTCACCAAATGGGATCATATCACACTGTTGTGGCGAGCCATTGGTACCGGCCTCTATATGTGTATTATTATATGGAGCTCTACTGAAGGGTACAGGCGCCATTGCATATACTCTATGGAAGGGACTGAAGCACAGAAATAATGGCAGATTATGGTAGAATAATATATATTGTACTAGGTTGCATATACCATGGGGATATATCTGATACATAGGAAAAAAGACCCGCTTTATATGTTTGGCGAATTGATGTCCGAATATCAATTCTCATGAACTTGCTAGCATAGGTAATTATTTTGGCTTATATTGCGATACCTGTCATCCCGCGCCAGGTTACTTCCTAAAAAATGGAGTACTATGTGGTCACGAGCTCGGATATTTACGGATATTCACGGTTATCAAAGGAAAAGCGGGATTGTCTTCGGTTAGCTCGGTAAGACGGATTAGATGTTAGTATGAAGACTTATTGGAAGCAATCCTAGACAAGCCGTTGAGCCAATCAGTGGCTGTTGCAATCAATTGGCCCAAATTTTTCTGTTGTCACGCAGTTCCGGCACGATGTTATGGCACACTCTTCTCTATGTGTGAAAACGTTGATTCTTTCCAATTGAATACTGTAATACAACATATACTAACGAGCCATAGCATGCATACTTTTAGTAATTCTTCTAAAATCTTATTGAATGTTCGTTCATGTAGACTGTGGTTTTGCCTTGTATTCTTGGTTAACTATATACGCATAGTGCATTTGCCATCTCAGGTTTTGACTGGGTTTTGGTTGCGTGCTCATTTTCAAGAAAGTATAATTTTGAGGTTCTACGATTGTGCAACGTATGGTTTTACTACTCCATATGAATCATGGTCCTTGAGAGACCAGGTTTTTATTGGCATCCGACCTGTCAACTGAATATATGACTTCCTGTTAATGTAAAACAAACGGCAACTCGGTAAGCTTGAACGTTGCTTTGGAACATTATCATTTGATATATGATAAAGGAAAATGTTACTTAATTTCTTCTGTTTAGTTCATTACCTACTAAACATGTAATATATATCATATATATGAACAGCTTAGAAAATTTCACGATAAAAAAAAGTGTCACAAAAGATAAGACAATCACAGAAACTTGAGAGATAATAACGCGGCCTGAAGTTACACAGTGAGATCTTATAAAGAATTTATTACACAAAGTAGCGTATTGCTGAATCTTAGATATCTTGAGTTCTTACTCAAATGTTGTTACAAAAGCTTCATTTCACTTTTCAAACAAATCACATATTTATCATCAACATTTGATATAATTTGCGGCGTCTTGAATAACTCTGTGCCGAAATGAAACCTGCGGCATTTGGCCTAAGCAGCATCAACCTAAACTCGATTCGCAGAGATCAAATTGACGTTAAAGACTTACGAACTATCAAGAATAATAGTGACCTGAAATTCAAGTCCAGCGCTGATAAAGAAAATATCGGTGAAGAAATTGTTACTAACACGTTTCCTGCAGATGACATTCGTTTGCCAACGACTCACAAAAATACTGACATCAAAAAAGCTAGCGATGTTTTGGCTATACGAAGTGCCCAAAATAACAGTGTGAAATCTGACCAACGTACCGGAATGCCTGTCTTTTTGGGAAATTTACCTAACCAAATAGATGAAGTTCAACTGCGTGACGCTTTCAAAAACTATCCATCGCTATCCTCAGTTAAAATATGTACAAATTTCAGGAGACCGGCAACACCAAAGTATGCGTATCTGAACTTCAATGACAAGAAAGATGCATTATGTGCGATCGAAGAAATGAATTACAAAACCCTTTTTGGGCGGGAAATTAAATTGATGCCTTCCTTAAGAAATTCGGTATACAGAAGAAATTTCGGTACTAATGTTTTTGTATCTAACTTGCCTTTGCATAATAAAGAGCTTAGTACACGCAAGTTTTACGATACCTTTCGAAGATATGGACCGATACTCTCTTGCAAACTCGACGAAAGAAAAAATATTGGCTTTATATATTATGAATCAGATCAAGCAGCTCGTACGATGATCCAGGATTACAACAATAGGGAATTTTATGGTAACATTATCATATGTGGAATACATTTTGATAAAAGAGTACGCGAACTTCCTGAATTCCAGAGGAGAACAACTAACTTGGACCCCCATGTTATAATCAACGACGAACTAGTAGACTTGGGATACGATGGAAAGATGAAATTATCCTCTAGAAGGGCCATACATCCTGGGACAATATTTGTAGATAATTTACCAAGTTCGGTAAGTGATGATGAGTTACTTGAGCACTTTAGCAAATTAGGTCCCATCAAATCCGTTTACTCAAAGCAAAGCAAACTGAAAACCAAATGGGCATTTATTACATTTAAGCAGAAAAGCTGCGCCGAACAGGCAATAATCAATTTCAACAAGACTACGTTCATGAATAATGAGATTAGAGTTAACTATGCGAGGGGCAAAGCAAAACGTACAAGAGTTAACTCGCAAATTAGTACATTGGTCACATTGAAAAATCTCAGCGCTATATGTACTCATGAGTTTCTGAGAGGTCTTTGTGAACAGGAAGATATTCAAACTCGCGAAATACAATTGCAAGAGCCACAACCTGCCTCGCCAACACATTCGGCATATATCTCATGTTTATATATTTCTGATGCTCAGCGTTTGGTACACTTTATGAATAAGAGGTTGGTTGGAGGTTGCTATGTGAAGGCCTTCATTGAGCATTGCAAGGGTATCAACTTAGAAAATACTGGTGAAAATTCTCATGTATCACCAGTACTCAACTACCTCTCAGATTCGATTTCTCAATTCCAACAACCAGAATCCGACAAATGCAAAAAACCAGCTCTCATCGAGTTACACCAGCTCGCCTCTAAATCGATCAAAAAGCAAAAGCTTGATTGTTCTCATGACGTTTCTGACAAACCTCCCCAAGAGTTACAGAGAATCATCCGAAAAGTAGTCAACCACTTGAACCTTGAAACTATCACTAATAGTGATCACTTTTGGCAAATAGGGTCATATATTTATGAAGTATTTTGGAACAAAGAATCTGATCGGTTGCTGATGTTCTTATCTCAACTGAAGAATAACCTCAAATTTGAAGAGTTATTACACAACCAGGTTGACGAAGCAGCGTATACTTTAGGGTTTCATTATAAGCCTACCAAATAAGAGCTTTGGTACAGTGAGGAAGAAGTAGTACAAAATAGCTTTAGTCTTTTTCTTGATAGTTTTTGGTGATTAATACTAGCTAGATGCATGTGTAGCAATATCTATAAGCCCTCTCGTCAAGAGGAAAATAATCGAATGTTATCAGCAGTTCACTATTTGAACATAATTAGCTGGGAAGTTACCTTTACGATCGCCAATTTGGCCGACCCACCAGTCATTTTCAGAATCTGTCCTTTTGACAATTATGATTTCATCACCTGCTTTAAAGGGGAGGTCGTCAGGCTGTTCTCCAGCAAAATCATACAGTGCCTTAGCTCTGGGAGCACCTGGCATTGGCGTCCGTCTGTTACTTGGAGGTAGTGGAGGAGGTCTGTTTTGTTGAGGAGGCATTGCTGCAGGAGGACTTTGACGTGTTCCCATTGGTGGATACTGACCTTGTTCCGGAGGCTGGTATTGGGCCTGCTGTGGAGGCTGGTATTGGCCCTGTTGCGGAGGCTGGTATTGGCCCTGCTGTGGAGGCTGGTATTGGCCCTGCTGTGGAGGCTGGTATTGGCCCTGAGGCAGACCACCTTGGTATTCATAATAGTTGGTGTAGCGGGAGTATATGGATGGATCAGAGAAGTTGAACATAGGAGAGCGCAAGAGACGCATCAAAGGGTCAGCTTCGTGAGGCGCACGCATACGACCAGCCAAGATACTCTTAGAAGTCGCACCCTCGCCGTAGAACTTTTTGTTTGCATCACGGCGCTCCACAATAGCGGAGCCCTCAAGCGACACACCGGCAAAGAGGCCCTTGCTTTTGGAGTACGTGTAAATGCCAGCCAACCCTCCGACGGAAAGCGCAGCATCAGCCTCGGCACTGCGACCGACGGGGCCCGCAGCTGCAGAAATATTACCACCAAAAGTGACAGACCCTGACTCGGAAAACGTCTTCACGGCGTCTTCGGTGTTGAGGATGAAAACGAAATCCGTGATCTCAGCACCGATTAATCCACCGTAACCTCCGCCTGCCATCGCAATCGCTGCTGGAGGAGACCAGCTCCCATCTTGCAACCTGGCGACAATGACGCCAGATCCTGCTCTACCAGACACCAGGAATCCAGCTTTCACAACAGTTATAATGGCAAGACCTTTGGCACGTTGTAACACATATTCGGGAATCGACTGGTCCGCACCGATCAAGTCTGCTCTGGTAAAGCTTTCGAGAATATTCACTGCTTTCTCACACTCGCTGTGCAAACTTCGAGGAACTGGGTTATTAAATCCAAATGGCATTCTTAATTGTATCTGATTGCAGAGAGTTCTTTGTTGTAGTATTTCAGGACGTTATAGTAATTTGGTTGAGAGTAGTAAGTAACCTTAAGGTTCTTGTAATGGAACTCCGTGATCGTAATTCTTCTCGGTACTTATAGTGTTCTCCTTTTCTCGGAGTTCGTTAAAGAACAGGAGCAAGAGCCAGCAGTAGAAGCAAGTTCGTGGTGTTTAGATGACAGGGGACGGACGTGACATTGTAGATCGTGTGTTTGATGCTGGACGAACGTGTGTGCTCGAAGGGGGGCGATGGGTTGGTTTAGCTCACGGGGTTGTTGCAGAGCTGGTAGGCGCGGTGTCAGAGCGCGCACGCGAGGTCTTGGTAGCGGAGGAAGGGAGCGCGCCAAGCAATTGGGCACCCTCGGTTCCCGTTCGGAGTACGCGATATTCCAGTGCGGCTGCGCGTTGGCTTTTGCTTTGCAGCGGCGTAGTGGTCGCGACAGCGGGCGCGGCTGCAGCGCGGGCGTGGGGAAGCGTGCCGCCACATGTGCCTGCCGGACGCGCGCGCTGTGTTCTGGTTCTCGGCGATGTCGCCGACCCGCTCGTGCGCTCACAGGTCCTCGACCTCTACACTCGTCGTTACACCGTCTTTGTATGCTCGGAGCGCGCTCGCGCCTACAAGGTCCATGAAGAAGAGCAGGATCTGCTGTACTACATCGACCCGACCTCGTCCGCGGACCTCGCGAGACTTGTCTCGTACATACGAGCTCATTGTCCCGGTGGCGCTCTTGATGCCATACTACTCATTCCAAGACTTTCCTACTACCCATCGGGCGAAGTGCCACTAAAAACTCTCGAATCAGAGCTCCACTCAAGCTTATGGCTTTACTATGACACATTGATGCAACTTTTACCGTACCTGACCACTCCTACCCTACTCCTTCTTTACTCGCCGTCGCTTTCGACTCATCTAAGAATCCAGCATCATTCCGTTGAGGTTGTTATCGGGCAGCTGGTTAATTGTATTCAGGTGCTATTAGCTCCGTATAAGAAACTTGAGACGCGCCAGATCCACATTGGCCTGTTGCAATTAGGTGGCCAGCCTTCCAATTATAAATATCTAGGTTTACCGGGCTCTCCTCTGCATGAGTCCTTATTGGAACCCATATATCGGCTGATATACTGCCATAATGGAAACTGGCTTCAAAGACTCAGGTCCAAAATCCAAACTGCATATGGATACATGACAAGCTTCCATTTGGGCAAGTACAGTCTTCTGTCCCGTATATTTCCATGGCTAGGCCACTTTCTATTACGATAATCTAATCTCTCGATAGATTATGGCATCAATTGTACCATACCTGAATCTGCGTATGTGCCAGGAGCAAGGGCAACAAATCGGGTGAAGCAAGTTATTCTATTAAATCTAGTATGTCGTAAAGAGTATTCCTTGTGTAAGTAATATATAAAATCGCATTATGGCTTGCATCTACCAGTAAAACGTGGGTACAACGAACAATCTCTCACCGTGAATCTGTTACATAACCAAGCTAGGATACGCTCAGTGCCCAAACCATAGCCACCGTGGGGGCAAGTACCGTATTTCCTCTGGTCTATGAACCAGTAATAAGCCTTGGGATCGATACCTTCGCGCTTGAAACCTTGCATCAACTCGTCCACGTTGTCAATTCTCATAGAACCACCAGTGATCTCACCGACGTTGGGCATCAATAAGTCCACAGACTCTGTCACACGAGGATCATCATCACAACGCTTCATGTAAAAAGATTTGATCTCAACAGGGAATCTGATTAAAAATATGGGTTTCCCGATAGCGTCCGTCATCTTTCTTTCAGCAGCCTCTGCAATATCGTCACCAAATTTGAACTCTTGATCTTCTTCGTTCTTTATTCCGTGCTCATTCAACCATGTGATGGCATCCTTGTACTCTAATCTCATAAAAGGTCCTTTTGGAGCTTCAAAACCGGGGTTCAACTGCTGCACAATTGGGCCCGCAACTGGGTCTTCGACCACGTACTTGATACTGTTGCAAATCATTCTCTCCAAATGATTCAAAAGATCATTGAAGTCAAGGAAAGCCAACTCAGCCTCAACATGAGTGTACTCCGATAGATGACGTCTGGTGTGTGATTTTTCAGCACGGAACGATTCTTGAACACAGAATACGTCACCTAGTGCTGCCAAACAAGTCTCTAGATATAACTGTGAACTTTGTGTCAAGTAAGCTTCCTCGCCGTAGTAATCAAGCTTAAATAAAGTCGAACCACCTTCGACTTGCGTTTGTACCATACAAGGTGGAGTGACTTCTACAAGACTTTCTTCTTGATAAACACGACGAATGGAACGAAGTAATGATGCACGTACCTTCATCAGACCGGCCATTGTTTCACCTCTCAGAGTCAAATGGCGCTGGTCGAGTAAAAGAGCGGGGTCAGCTCCCTCTGCAATTTTGTTTGTGAAGGCATCTTCACCAGAAGGTGCAAGACCGACTACCTCGTAATAGTCAGCAACAAGTTCAACACCACCTGCTGCAGATTTACCCTCGGGCAATTGAGTTACAACACCATAAACAGTGATAGTGGATTCAATGGTGAGCTCTTGAGTTTGACGTGCCAATGCCAAGTCACCAGACAAAACACATTGTAAGAATCCAGTACCATCACGCAGTACTACAAAGACCACCTTTTTACCAGCGCGCAAACGATGGATCCAGCCTGAAACTTTGACTCTCTTACCCACTAGGGTCGTTGCACGACCAATCTTCGCACGCTGAGCCTCAGGCAACGATTTGTCTTCCTCTAGATGAATCTCAGCTAATTGGTTGACCATTGATGCAGCAGCAGCAGCTTGCTCCTTTTGCTTGGCAGCTTGTTCTTGTTGTTTGAGCGCTTTCCGGCGCAGACCATCGCTTCCCTTGCGGGCCTTCTTCCAGGCTGATGGTGTCAAGCTCTCGTATTGCTGAGAATTTGCACGCCATACAAGTACTTTAGAACTACCTTCAACCAGATCACGAGCAAACACCGCAAAAGCTGCGCTTTGGAATGGTTCGGTTTCGGTTCCAGCTACATCTGCCGCATCCCGGCCAGTTTGCTCATTGACGTATACCTCTGCCATTCTTACTCTGAGCAATTATTGTATAGGTGTAGGCCAAAATGACGTTACTAGTAGAGTCCTTCTACCTAAACCTTATTGTTGTACGTATCAATTGTAGGTGTATTGAAGCGGTATCGTTGCTCATCGGTTATGATATTATAGGTTTGACTCAGAATCTGGATCAAAAAATTTGAAAATTATGAAAAATTTTGCTATGCAGCAAGCAATTGAGATCATCGAAGTAACTGGATTGCAAATAAGTTCGCTAAGTAGTTTATCCAACCTCGAGAGTAGTTGCAACTAGTGGAGGATCACAACTTAGGACATCGTGTTTATTTACAATGAGTGTTGAAACAGCTTTTGCTGCTCTCTGTCTAAACGACAACGCTGGAAATGTAAGCGAGGAGTTGAAAACATTAGTGTTCAAGCCGCAAACAGCCGCTGGTGCGATTCCCGAGCCTATAGTTGTTATTGCCTTGAAGACCACCGGAACTTCTGCCAATGTGATTGCCCGTGCCGCGGGAGCAAAGAAGGCAAGACTTGCTCAAGATGACCTATGTAACGAGGCTTTCGGTTGTCCTGCAGCTGCAAGCTTTACCCCAGCTCACCTAGCAAGTAAATTGCGCCCTTTCAAGCTTTTGTTAGATTTGGAGCTATCGAAACGTCCACAAGACCTTATTTTGAATATTAACAACAACCAATTCATCACTAAAAGTGCATTATCTGACTATTTGGCCCAATTCAATCCTCAAATCGTTGATTTTGCCCAAGAACCTGTCTCAAAACCTGTAGAGAAAAAATCTAACAAGCAGGCCCCTAAGACCAAATCAGTAGCGGTTGTAGAAGAAGCTAAATTGATAGGTATCACTGTTGACAAGTCTCTTGACTTTTCAGGATGGTACCAACAAGTTCTCACTAAGGGAGAAATGCTTGACTATTATGACGTATCTGGCTGTTATATTTTGAGACCACCTTCATACAGCATTTGGGAGAATATTCAACGTTGGTTTGATGAAAAAATCAAGGGACTTGGGGTTCAAAACGCATACTTTCCTATGTTTGTGTCTTCTCGTGTCCTGGAAAGAGAAAAAGATCATGTTGAAGGATTTGCGCCAGAAGTTGCGTGGGTTACGAAAGCTGGCCAGTCTGATCTCGAGGAACCTATTGCCATCAGACCTACATCTGAAACTGTCATGTATCCATATTATGCTAAATGGGTTCAATCATACAGAGATCTCCCATTGAAATTGAATCAATGGAACTCGGTAGTCAGATGGGAATTCAAACACCCCCAACCATTTCTAAGAACACGTGAATTCTTATGGCAAGAAGGTCACACAGCATTCTTGACTAAGGAAGAAGCAGAAGAGGAGGTATTGCAAATCCTAGATTTTTATGCTGGTGTTTATGAAGAGCTATTAGCTGTACCTGTCATCAAAGGAAAAAAAACAGAAAAGGAGAAGTTTGCGGGCGGTGTATTTACTACAACTTGCGAAGGTTACATTCCTCAAACTGGTCGCGGTATTCAAGGTGCTACCTCGCACCATTTGGGTCAAAACTTTTCCAAAATGTTCAACTTTTCGGTCGAAAATCCACTGGGTTCTGAGCATCCGAAAATCCATGCCTTCCAAAACTCTTGGGGTTTGTCTACCCGTGTTATCGGTGTTATGGTCATGATTCACTCAGACAACAAAGGCTTGGTAATCCCACCAAGAGTGTCCCAATATCAGGCTGTCGTGCTACCAGTAGGGATTACCAAAAAAACTACCGACGAACAACGCAAGCAGATACACAATTCTGCCAAGGACGTTGAAAACCGTTTGAAAAAGGCTGGTATTAGAGCTTTTGGTGATTATAATGATAACTACACGCCAGGTTGGAAATTCGCTCAATACGAGCTAAAAGGTATACCTGTACGTATTGAATTGGGCCCTAAAGATATCGAAAATGGCCAAGTTGTTGTAGTACGTAGAAACGATTCCAAGAAATTTACTGTCAGATTGGATGAGTTGGAATTACGCATGCCAGAAATTCTTGAAGAATTACAGAATGACATGTTCCAAAAGGCCAAGGTTTTATTTGACACACACAGAGTAGTAGTCGACGAATGGAAAGATTTCGTGCCTGCATTAAACCAAAAAAATGTTATTTTAGCGCCATGGTGTGGTGTGATGGCTTGTGAAGAAGACATCAAAGACTCGTCAGCAAAGAGAGATGATGGAGAAGAGTTCGAGCAGGATGACAAGGCACCAAGTATGGGTGCTAAATCTCTCTGCATTCCATTTGAACAGCCACCATTGAAGGAGAATCAAAAATGTGTCAAATGTGATCGTAATGCTGTTAACTATTGTATGTTTGGTCGTTCTTATTGAATGCTAGAGAGTTTGTGCATGCTTATAGAAGACTTCGTTTGTGGCAGATTAATTAATGAACACTATGCCATTGTATTAAATAAGAATTTATGTAGAATTATATTAGAGCATCGTCTAATGAATAGAGTTCGACATTATTGGAATAACTTTATACCTGAAGTTCTTAGAAGAGGATATATACATATGATATTAGGGAACGTTATTAGCAAAACATCTTACTTGAAAGCTATAAATGTGGCGGTCTTGATTAACAGCAATTTAATACGGATCGTAATCCCAATATGATCTTCCAGGTTCTTTATAGTTAAGCATTGTAGAATTTTCAACCTGCGAATTACGAGCGAATGGAACTACCTAAATGTAACTTGAGTACCACACTGTAAAGCATGCAATATTATTCACAACTTTAGGCCAACTACTGATATAAAGACATTGTTACATTGATTTTGTCACGAAGACCTATAATGTGTACAGTTAATTCAGTTCATAGTAGTTAGCCTTGAGAATCTAGTGATACAACTTAACAAATCCATGTGTAAGAGATCACGAAAGTGAGATCAATCAGTATTAGCATTTTTCTTATCAGAAAAAATACTCCAATCAAATGTTAGCCCTTGTCCTAGTGTCGCGAATAGGTGTTACACGGTAAAGTAGCGATCGGCTTATCAATTGCTTGTTTGCCAATAATCCGAAAAAGGGCCAACTTCCAGTGGAACTATGCATTTCGTCAAAACTATGCTGAACCAATATAATAAAATGACTCCAATGCCATGCATGACCCGAATTTTCTGAAAAATTGATGAGATGAGAAGGCACTTATATTAGGTCGTAATGCAAGCATGTACTCTATTTACGGCCTTCCATGACAAGTCAACGATAGTGTAATTTCAGGTTTAATCACGTATGGAACAGTGTCCATACCTCTGTGATTGAAAGTAGAGAGTAGCTCGATTAGCTAAAAGTGTTGAAGTTATGTTATAAATAAGAATGACAGCGATTCATTACAGACCGTGGGCGATCTGCTGAATAAACTGTAAGTTGGTACCGTGATCGAGAGAAATATGTGACTGTAAAGATCATGCATTAATAAATCTAGTCATAGTGAAAAGATTATCATATCGACCTTGGTACCTAATGAAGTAGTTTCAGTAATGATATGCTCATTTTGAGTAGAAACAATTCAGATCTAATTAAAATTGAACCATGTGAAATAAAATATAAATATATAATATTCATTAAAACGGTACCTGCAATAATTTACGGGCGTGTGGCGTAGTTGGTAGCGCGCTCCCTTAGCATGGGAGAGGTCATCGGTTCGACTCCGGTCTCGTCCATTTTTTTTCTTTTGAAGAAATTGATCCATACAATAATATATCACCTATGTATTCAGAGTATCGTTTGGCCATGACTATAACGTACTTACAAATATACAGACTCTTGTATTTGCTTTGGATCATCAAACTTGATTCTGATGTTATATCATTTTAGTAAAATCCATACAAATCGTTCGCCTGTCACAAATAGTGTCACATCTTGAATTAAATTGCTATTTTTAGATGTTCAACTACGATGGCAGAATCGAGAACATTCAGCTTTCATAAAAGATGTTGAAAATTTAAAGCCATATATCTTATTGAATTAGATGTTTTGAATTTCTCGTCGAGTGCTCGGGGGAGTTACGATTTTTTGGGGAATCAGAAATATATAACTGATTGCATTACTATCTCTAGTAAACTGTCTATAGTATGTATCAATTTGCATACATTTCCGTCCAATCACCCAAAGATTCGTGATAATTAAAAGATTTGGATATGGATAAGTTAATAAGTAAATCCAAAAAAACCGCAATTGGGCATCTGGTTCCTATAATAGGTGTTTACGGCGCTGGTTTTTTCAATAAAAATTGAGTAATCTATCTGGGGTTCATGAGAACATATTAAAAGTGTAGTACTTTAAATTAATAAACTCTTACGCCAACGAGCTGGATGCTTTTAATAGTTGGAGTTGCCATTGTAAAAATAAGCGTCTTCAAATATATTGCTAATATCATGCCTGGGTATCATAAATGATGATCAAGGTGGTCTTAATGTTGGTTAAGTAGCCAGTGACTGTATACTAAAATACAAACGCACGGGCTAATTGTGCAGTCTAACTTCATGGAACATAAAACATGTATACTCAAATTATTCTTATAAGTCAAAAAATCTCCCGGGGGTGAGTCGAACACCCAATCTCCAGATATCGCGTTAATATTACAGTCTGGCGCCTTAAACCAACTTGGCTACCGAGAGTTGCCTACTCGACGCCGCACTTATTATCGAATAATATGACAACATTAACATATCTACTAAACAGTACTTTTACCAATAACTATTTCTGTTCCATTGAGATGGAAACTGAATATGTAAAGCCTGTGATTTCATGATTTGAAAAGAAAACACTCTTCTAGGTAAACGTTGCTAAACGATTGAGCCTCACTTATTTACACGCTACATCGGTGGCAAGTACATGAATATTTTCTGTTATCTCAGATGCTAACTTACGATATTTGATGGCATCAGAGGAAATAAACACCATCCAACTATCAATTTTGATCGATGCTTGTCACAATGAATAGGAATTAACACTTGTAAAAGCCTACACGAAAAACTATTACCAAAGTTCGATAACATTGAAAGTGCATCATATGTTCAAATTTGTGAGAAATAAATGGTATGCAACTCTTAGATTTAGTAAGGTTGCTTAAAGGTGGAAGCTACCTGATACGATAGTTAAAATGCCATTATGTACTCGATAGTTCTAATGACATGAACGAATTCATTGATAGCCAGGTTACCATACATGTACCACTGATTTTTTGAAAGGCAGCTCTCAAAGCTTATGTAACCATCATTGGTGATCATATTCTGGTTCTTAGTATATTTTTGTTGTAGCATCCTTGGCAAAAGTTTGTTGAACAGTACCGAGACAAAAGCGACTTATTCGAAGAATGATGGCAAAACAGTATAAAAGGTTATCAGATGAGTCTATTATAATCCCTCTGACTTTTCTTCAATAATCTGTTCAACTATTTCAATGACAATTTATTCGCACAATCTACTCATATAACCTCGTCCACAATGATGGAATGAGAGATATGCACTCGA
Source organism: Oligophagozyma castellii (assembly GCA_030556345.1). Lineage (NCBI taxonomy): Eukaryota > Fungi > Ascomycota > Saccharomycetes > Saccharomycetales > Saccharomycetaceae > Oligophagozyma > Oligophagozyma castellii. Next base: position 89,322 of record JAKTPW010000011.1, read on the forward strand.
GGCTGTCTGCAAATAATAAAGTTTCACAATCAATCTTTTAAACTTCATTGGTGCCAAAATGATAGTTCCCTTGTAATCTCAATGAAGAAATAGAAATAGCAAGCCATACAGATGAACCTGGCGATTAACTCGATCTTACCAGTGGTTCCGTTGGAGACACAGTCTATGTAGCAATATAACAACGATAGAAAGCTGACACATGGAATTATGAGCCAGTGGCCCACAAACGTTTTGTTGTTTTCAAAGTTTATACAATGCAGACTGAGCTCCTAAATTTGAGACTTGCTTCACCTTCAGGGAAACTAAGTTTGAATTCCTTCTGTTTCATATTTGCATCACATATTTCCACTAATATTGAAATCAGTGCAGGTATGATTGTATCAGCAAGTGTAGTGTTAAATCATGACTCTTAGGTCACGATAAAATTGCTTAGTTATGTTTGCGTTTAACAAGGTCCCTTATGTACAGTAAAATGTCACTATCCCACAATCTCAGGCTTCTCGTTTGCATAATCTAGAAATTTTGTCCCAAGTAAATCTTTATTTGAGCTGTCGACAATTATACCATTCTTTACACTGACAGTATGTGACTTTTCCTTCGTCAGTTCTATAGAAAAATCTGGACCTTTACTGAAGAGCCAGTGTTCACTTTGCAACTCATCATAGAAATTCTGCAATTTCGATGGCATAAAAGTATTTTCATCGCAGTGTACTACAGGCAAACTCGAGCATCTGTACTCCTTCTTGAACCCCTCGGTTAGAAGGTTCATCAGCAAATGTGGTGAACCAAATCCCAAATTGGAAATTGATGATCGTACACTTTCGACGCCAGCGCCAGTCCAACGAACGCCTGCACTCAATTTGGGTTTCAGGACACTTTTGATATCCGCTAAATTGGAATTTACAAGGATAGTTCCATGGTGGTATGCTTTCCCCATGGCGATTTTATAGGCACTCCCTCCTATTTTTTTTCCATCCCTCACTAAATCCCCTCTATTATTCAAGGCAACCGACTCAAAATCAGGGCTATAATCATGTAGCCAGTTAACTATCAATGTACCAAAATAAGTCATGTCAAAAGCTGCTCTTGAGGATATATAAGAATAATTTAAATTTCCCAGATCATGCACAACAGCTCCTCCACCAGAGTATCGTCTCAAAATCTTGTAGTCTTTTTCTCTGAGTGATCTAAGAAACACCTCTTTCCACACATTTTGATTCTTGCCAATCACAGCACATTTATCATTGACATACAATAGTAACCTTTGACTCTGCCAGTCATCTTTTTTGCCATTTGGTGACGGTTTAGGGGTCTCTCTGAAAATATACTGCTCTAATGCCAGATTGTAAAATGGATCCGTTGAATTACTCTTGACCACAAACCTTCCAGATTCCTTGATAAGTTTTTCAAGTTCGATCTTGTCAATGTAATATGGTTCGAGATTACACAAGTCATTAAATTCTCCATTCAATTCATCTATGATTTCTTTCTTATACTTGACTTCGCTTTTATCTATAATCCGTTCACATTTATTTGTGTGGTCAAACATTTTTGAATACATTGTATTCAAATCGTTATACTCATAGCTCTTAGATTCTTGGTCTTGCAGGTATACAGGGCAACTTTGAGAGAAAACTCTTTTGATAGTCAAGTATCTCAAAGATCTGGATCCATAACTAGGGCGTAATCGTAGAATGTGGTGCATTTCGTGCACATTTCATGCTGTTTTATGTAAATGGTGTATATCTAATGGATAATATATATGATGAATCTAACAATAAAAAATAACTTATATCTAACAAAACCTTGATAAAGAAAAACCTTGAAAATAGGCTATCACCACAATTGGATGCAGAGTCACAAACCTCTTGACTTTAGCATATCGAAAATTACCGACGCATTTTACATTCAGCACAAGCATGTTATCGATGGTCTCTTTGAGTCAGCAAAGAATAATCAACAGAACAAAACAGCGACCAATGATATCAAAAGAAGTTATGATTTACAAACCCATCGCATGATAGAGAGCTGTTGCTTTTTGACTGAAAGGAAAATATTTGTTCCAACTTTGAATGAATTAGGCCAAATTAGTAAACAAATTCAACTTCTTCGACCGCATAAAGTAATAGCATTATTTCAGAAACATATCGATGATTGCATTGAAGATCTTGCTGAATTCGCAATCAAGTTACTATTTAAAGATGATTGGAGGAATAGAATCTTTGAGGATCCAGTAGAAGATGCGCTATGTAACCTCATAAATTCGTGGTCGAAAGCTTTTCAAATTTATCGTGCAAATCTCGATGGATTGTCCCCTGTATTGACCTTTGTACAAAACAACTACCCCCGAGTTTGGTCAAAATATAATAAAAAGATTCCAGCTTTACACAAATACGAAAACCTTTTAGTCGAAAAGTTAGAATTAGAACTCGGAGAGCACTTTAAGTTATTCCTAGACACTTACATTGACAGATTACTGTGCGCATTAGATCAGAACCAAACCGAAATCAATGAGGCCAATCCCCTGAGGGTGTTTCATAGAGAAGATAGAGACATAACGATTTTGAAGCAGAGCGCTAGAGATTTTTTTATAGACAGGCTAACATTACACGTCAGGCTTAATTACTACGACTCAACGAGACTCACGAATTACTTGTATGAGTTGCTCAAGTTTGCACCTACAGTGGCTTCCATATCTGTAGTTATATCACCTAATTTGGTTGAAGAGATGAATGAGAGGCTGCTAGAGTTAACCCTTGGAAACCCAAAGATTGTTGAAGGTGCATTATCGAATGCTATTATTAGGGTTAATCTTTTTGATGTACTTCGAGAGAGCCTTGTAATCCAGGACTGGGAACATATATGCCTCTATTTTGAAAGCCGAAGACAATACGATGAATTTGGTATATTACTCAGGAACGTAATTCATGGTGTATTTCAGGATTCAAAAAATGTTAAGGGTCCTGCACTCTTTTTTGAGAATTACATGAAGTTAATGCACCTGATGTCCTTCCCAAAGATCAAAAAATATTCATATATACTTCAAAAAGAAAAGACTAAAACAATTGGAAGCAATATCAACGAGCAATTCTTGAAAAATTGCGAGAAGAAAATCCGTTTATCGGCCCAAAAGTCAATTATAAAGAGATCATACTCAAAGGAAGAAATATTGACCGAGTTTCAGAAATTTGCGCCAGAGATTTTTCTGTATTTAGCTCAACTTGAGCATCAGGAATTTACAGTACTGTACAAGCAGTCCTTTTTTAGACGTTATATTATGTCTGACATAAAAAAGTCATCCAATATCATGGATGAATTTCATATGGACTATTACATCAGGACTCTATTAGAGCCAAAATCACGGGAAATAGATGGCAGTGCTTATCGGGAGTTAGAGATTATGATCGAGAACTTTGAAAACAATTTGACTCTTTATGAAAAAATAAATACAGAAAGTACTGAAAACATGTTTGAGATATGCCCTCTTGTATTGGACAGAAATTGCGTACCCAATACATTCCTCTCAAGACCGAAAATATCCTATTCCTTACCTCTTTCATTTCAAAATGGCTGGAAGGCGCTAGAAAATCAATACAGAACTCAAACAAGTAAAGGTGAAATGAAGAAACTTGAGCCTATCTATGAGTTGCAATCATGCGAGGTTTCAACACCTTATACGTTACAAGATGGAAACCTTTTGATACTTCAATTAACACTTTTTCAAACGTGTGTTCTTGATTTGTTTAACCAGCGTGATTCATGGGATTATGATGGAATATCTAAAGAGTTGAACTTAGAAACAGAAATTTTGAATAGTGTTCTGCTCTCATTCACAAATGCAGATTTGCTGAAACGAACGGGTACTCGTTATATGCTTAACCCGAGGTTCAGGCCAAATCCGAAATATATTAAGGACAACAAATTACGCATAAATTTCATGAAATCTGGTAAACCTAATGCGGTCAAGAGAGGCCGAGAACTTAGTGAAACTGTAGTAAATGCTGTTCACACAGAAGGCCCGGGCTCAATGTGGAGTCAAGAACTTCTTAAAGCATGTATTACAAGGGTTTTGAAGGCGCATGCATCACAACTTGATTACAAAATGCTCTACAGTCTTGTGAGGCAACAAGTGCTTGGTATAAGCTTTGGTGAATTCGATCAGGCTCTAAAAAAGTGTCTTGATGACAACGCAATTCAACCTGGTGAAGAATCGGGTACATATATCTATTGATCGATTACCACTGGCTTGGTATTATTTTCTCAAATAATTGTGAACCAGAAACTATAATCATCTGAAGGGTCCTGATAGCGCTTGACTCTTTGGTACGAGTTTTATGATTCTGATAACGAGAACTTGAAGTTCGTATAAGAGACATACTCCAAAATACTTGGCAAGTATATCATAACCATCGGGATTTCTTATGAGTTGTTTGTCAAAAATATTACAAGTGAGTTTAGATATAGCTCAGCGACTGTGCACTCAGTGTCATATTTTCAAGTGTTTCTTCGTTATAATCTAAAGTGTTCTTTGAAAATCATCATGTGACTATTGTTGGGATTACTATATAAACTCAATGGGAAAGTGAATTTTTATTGAAACTTTTCTTTCACTTTTATTTACACTTCGGTGACTGGGCTACTATAACTTCAGCCAACAACTTGCCATGATCGCGATGGGGTATTACAATAGCACATATACTTGAAATGACAGTTGTCGTATTTGTACATGTTTGTTATTGTGGTGCTCCTAAATGCAACACCTCAATTATGATGATATCTAATTCTAATGCATAGTTCAACTGATTGTCTTAAGTGAAGATATAAACTCCATCAAAATAGTCTTTTGCTCCTATCTGAATTGTCGTGTTTGCTTGTGTATATGGTCTTAATTGGGATTATTCTGTCTTGACCGAGCTGTTGTATTTCTTTATTGTGCAGGAACTGGTTTAGTAAGGTCCCTCGGCTTTTGTTCAACGCTATCTTTGCTGTAATTCTTGTTCTTCCGGGGAGCATTCTTTATGTGCTTATCGGTATTCAATTCTTTTTGTGAATTCTGCTTGGCGGTTTCATCGATTTCATCAGATGCATTGTATTTCGAGGGTGTCAATTCAAGCTTGCCGAGCTGCTGCTCTACATCTGCAACGCTGTTGGTTTTCGTGCCTGTGATTATATCGTTGCGAGCGTTCAAGTATTTGCTCTCTTCTTGTATTCCACCTTCTAGCTTTTCTAACTCGATATCGATTTCCGCATCGTCGACTTGAGCTTCACTAGAATTGCCCAACATAATACCAATCAAGTCATTATCATGTTGACTGTCCTTGAAATCTTCAATCATTTCATGCACTTGTTGTAGTGTGCCTGTAGCAGCATTTATTGATTTCAACGTATCATTAGAATTTTTCAACACAGTCATCATTTCAAGATTATCATGACTCTCCAAAATCTTCGTCTTGATTGCTATTATGTTAGTCCTTTTGCTGAACAACGAAACAAGATACTTCGTAATTAAAAGCCTGGATTTCTTGGATTCAATTCTAACTTTTGCTGGTTGCTTCTTAAATTCCTCTGCATTTTCTGCTGCTTTCATATGCTTCAACTCTCTCTGTATTTCTACAATTTGTTTATCAATCGCGTGAAGAGCATTTTTGACATCTAGGATATGACGTTCGATATCAGTTATTTCAGATTTGGAGGCATTCAAATTACCGAAACCCAATATTTTAACTAAGTTGTCGTCATGTATCAAAACGCCTTTATTCAATTCCAGATACGATAAAACAATGTCTGTTTCTATAGCGTCTAGTTTCCATTCTTCTCCTAGATTAAGAGCCTCAAAAAAGTGATCAACCGAGTATACAGCATTATATATTTTAAAACCAACTGACGATATCCTCTTATGAATACAATTGATCGTCTCACTACTAAGTTTCTCTAGTAACGGCAAAATCACATATTGCGTTTCGTTCAGATAGAGAGCTTCCTCTGAAACTCTGCTAGTGTATTTTTTCAGCTTATTTTCAGTACGCCAGCGCGACCAAGATCGCCACCATGATACATCATTAATTAGTTCCAACTTGAATATATCGATTGGTACTATGATCCTTTCTCGAACCAGAGAATCGATGACAACATCTAGACTTTTCGGAGGCCCCAAATCATCTCTACTAAGATTCTGAAGAAAGCTGCTACCAAGTTTTTGCAGAATTCGTCTATGGTTTTCGAAATATTCTCTTTGCAAAAAGTTCTTCCATGTGTTCAAATTACTAAAATAACCGTCAGGATTAAGGGTTTTCAATGATCTAAAATCTTTGTACAATGACTGTATTCGTGATTCTGATAGACCTTCAAATTTGGTATTAGCCATCTCGTATGCATTGAATAATTCGCCACTGATCGTTCCTAGTATCTGTATAAATCTCGTTTATCCGATTAGGTTTATATATATAGACAGGACTAAAATTGTTTTGTATAGATCGTAGTATTCCTGATGAGGTTTTTCATTAAATGTATGCAAAATATATAATACACGATAATTATATAAACTATAAATCACAGATAAAGTGATCCAGCAGATACAATATCTCTGTGGATCAACGTCAGCACTTTCTCCATCTTCTCTTTCAAGACAGTATTTCCGATAGTCATAGCAGCATCAATGAGTTCCTTAACAAGTTCTTCCAACCTTTTAAACATTCTAATCAAAGAGCCTTCATAGACATCAGTCATTTTACATATTTGAGTGAATGTTGCTCCTTTACACCACTCATAAACAACCTCCATTAATTCGTGCCTGAAGCTTTCAACGTAGTCTTTTTCAATTACTTCCATTTTCGAGTCTTTCATAATTTTCGCAATTTTAGCGGCAATCTCTCTCATGTTCTTTAAAGGTTCGCTGAGCTCTGCCTTAAGTTTTGGAGCTTCTTTACAGCGCTCTTGAAAAGCAAAACACGATAAGAGCGCGGCAGATACTTCTGGTGTTAACTCATTGAAATTACCGTTGAATATCAATTCAGTCAATAGGAGTTCGTCACCACTTGTCAATTCACATGCAACTCTACCCTTCAATTCTATAATATCATTAGGTGTACAAAATCCTAAACGGCGAAGAACTCTTTTTCTACGACGCAAATCGTCCATTTGTATGACGGACTGAGATTCACTTATTTTGTTTTGTAGTCCTTTTATTTCAGCGATTAAGTCACACTTCTTACTGTAGGATGCATACCATTCTTCAAGCTTCACTGACTTGGAGATAGGATTACTGAGCTTCTTATTTTCAAGAGCATTGATCTTCTTTAATAGTTTCTTGAAATCGTCATCATCAATTTTCATGTTTTTGACGGGATCAACTAGTGGTACACCATCAGGAAACCTGCGTTTAACTTCTCTCAATGATTTACCAACTACTTCCAATTGACCACTAGCTTTTATATCTTTTGGAACAAACAATCTTATATTAGCTATTGACATAATTGAGTCCAAAGTGACAGGAATAATAGCACATTTTGACTTTTCGCCATCTGCTGCAGGACGTATACCTTCAGGGAACACGGGATTGAAAGGCTTGATAAGCTGGGAAGGTGAATCAATATACATTGTATTAACCACTACATTAACAATGTATGACTGATGGTCGGTAAACTCACTTTGAGGGTTACGCTTATTCATCCTCTTGGAAAAATCTATGACGGTAGCCCAACCAAAGTACTGATCAGCAGTTTTGATCTCAACAAGTCTCCCTACCTGCATGAAACTTAATGAGTTTGCAGGATGAGATACAATACTCCGTACATCCTGGTAATAGCCTTCCAGAGCACGCCGTATTTCATAATATTCCTTCACATTCTCTTCATCCTCAATTCGAATTACTGATAGTTGATCATGCAATTCTGAAATCTTTTTTTCCATTACTGGTACAGACAATACATTCTGAAATTGGAAGAATGAATGTTCAAGCATGAACTCTGGTGAGATACCCTCGACTCTCATTAGATTGAGAATCATGTTGTATCCCAGATGAAAAGCAGAATCTAGTCTATCTGCTTGACCTTTGACCATGCCTTTAGCCACCTGAGGTTCCATTTTTTCATCTATCATCATGATTACGATACCACGATCATCTAAACCACGACGACCAGCACGACCAGACATCTGAATATATTCACCCCCTGAAACCCACCTGAATTTTTGGCCATCCCATTTTCTTACCGAGGTAAAAACAACCGTCTTAGCAGGCATGTTCAAACCGATAGAAAAAGTTTCTGTAGCAAATAAGACCTTCAAAAAACCTTCCTGGAACAGAATCTCAATCACTTCCTTCAAGATAGGAAGCAGACCAGAATGATGAATGCCAATTCCTCTCTTCAACAACGGTAGTATATGCTTGATTTGAGGAAGTTCCCTATCAGTCTGAGGCAAAAGATTAATTGCATTATTGAATATTTTAGTGAGAGCATCTTTTTCATCATCTGAGTTGAAATCAAGTTTAGACATTTTCAGTGCTAATTCCTCACAATCCCTCTTGCTAAAAGAGAACACAATTACTGGGTTGTATTTCTTCTTCCAAATCATTTTTACGATTTTATAGATATCGCCTTTAGCGTCACCTTTAGCTGCTCCTCCTTTGTAGGTTTGACCTTTTTTGCCTCGAGTATCTAAACTACCCGAATCATCTCCAGTTTGATTGCTAATCGATGTCATTGCTTTCTGGAAGTTTTCTTCTCTAAATGTACTTTTTTCATCTACTACCAAATATATCCCATCACCGTGAGCGGGAAATAGATAATGCTGTAACGGAGTGGGACGAAAGTCTGTGTAGACAATATGGCAAGGCTGTGAATGAGTCTTGCATATCCATTCTGCAAATTCCATGGCATTCGGAATAGTCGCTGAGAGAAAGACGTAACGAACCTTATCGGGTAATAAGATAATCGTTTCTTCCCAAACAACACCACGCTCTTTGTCTCTCATGTAATGAACCTCGTCAAAAACCACCCAAGCTACTTCTCTCATTACCTCACTACCTCTGTAAAGCATGCTTCTCAGAATTTCTGTAGTCATAACCAAACAACCTGCATCGGGATTGATAGTAATATCTCCTGTCATCAATCCAACATCTCCAAAATCTGCTAAGAGTTCTCTATATTTTTGGTTCGATAAGGCTTTGATGGGAGACGTGTAAATTACACGCTGCTTTTCTCGTAGGGACTGCGCTATAGCATATTCCGCAACCACTGTCTTACCAGCTGAAGTGTGTGCAGACACTAATACTGACTCTCCACGATCAATGCAAGAAATCGCAGTGTCTTGGAAAGGATCTAATGTAAACGGATAAGTCCGAGCCTCGTTCGTTCTTTTATGTTCACCAATTGGCTTATATTCATAATTAGGAGGTAATGCTACTTGGTGACGAACTTGATGAGATAGCCGAACCTTGCCATCTTCTTCCGTCTGAGCTGTTGCACCACTAGTAAACCCTGCATTAGCATCAATTTCTCTGCTAGCTTCTTGTTCAAATTCATCTGTTACCACAGGTACAATCAATTCTTGCTTCTGTTCATTTTTAGTAGAACCAGTTATTGGTGGCGAAACTGCTTTCTTAGATTTCTTTGTTCTTAGGCCACTGTCGTTATCGTTATGTGACCGTTTTTTTGCAGGCTCATTTGTTTCTAGTTCGTAGTCATTATTATTTTCATCATCAGATAAGTCCTCTATCTCCACCGGTGCTTCACCAAAAACATCGAAGAGATCCCCAGATTCCATAATTTAGAATTGGTAGAATTAATTCAATCGTTTTACTATATCAACAGGAAGAAGGGTATTATCTGTAGTTTTACAAGTATATCTACTGTAATCTCATCTCGGACCGCCTCTCAAAATAATTAATTTTATTTTCGTTATTTTTTGGCAAAATATTCAATAGCCTGTTAACGTATAAAGTGAGATAACGAGCTCTGACTTATACACGAGGATAAAGTCGATAATAGTCACTTAGCTTTTAATATTTACCAAATTAATTGTTGAATTACAAGTACGTATTGCCACTCTTCAACTCATCCATCAAGGAGCCAAGTTTTTCTTGCAAAGCTAGATTATTTCCGCAACTTACTCTTGTGAATATTTTTTCCTCAATGATACTCTTCTTTAAATAATTATTCGTAGAAGTTTCCACCATGCTCGCAATTGTGGTTATCTCATCTTCCATTTGATCTGATAACTGTCTTTCGTTATGTCGTAGTCCTACTTTTGTTTCGTTGTTAGGATGACGAATGTGGCTATTTACAAGAAACTCTAGCCTATTAATCCTGGACACTTTTTGTATGTTGGACTCATTATGCAAGACTGCATGCCCAGTTCTCTTGAACTGACTGGCATCTCTATGCTCTGCAACGTTTTTGGGCACACAAAAATAACTGGAATTTCTCTGATTCTCGACATGGAGCGCTATGCGTTGAATAACCGATAGAGAATTATAGTTTTCATTAATGTACCCATTATTCCACTGCACTTGTACTCTTGGAAATTGGGTTGAGCTCAATGACGTCAAAGAAGGAGTAATGTGATACTTTGAGGATCGTGGAACAAAATGTTCGTACTGGTTCATAATCTGCTTTCCAGTACACAACTGCTGTGGTTTTTGCAAACAATTTATAGACTTGTCAAAAGACGAGGTATTGTTTTGACCTAATGTCATGCTTTCGTGTGACCAGTATTTATCTCCAGTTTCGGTATCAGGTAACGTGGGTTGCAAACTAGCCTGCAACACGTCTTTCGGACTCTGCTTCTGGTACATATCATTCCTCAAATGATTATTTGCAACAAGTGTAGCCTCCCTTTCTAAAGGCAGGAATATTATTTTAGGTCTCCTTCTACTTGATGTATTTCGCTTAATATTTTGCGTTGGGGATGTTTTTAATGAGGCTTCTATACACTTTCTTCTGCTATTCATCGTATTCCTTATTAAGCGATGAAAATCACTGCGGTGATAAGGTTGAAGACTGTTAAGTTTTATTCCGGACCCACTCTCCAATTCCACAAAATCATTTATGCTATTCATTACATTACCTTTTAATCTTTCAATCGTCCAGCGCTTTGGGTAAATGTTGTTATCATCATCATAACTATATTCACTTTGTTGATGTCCCAAGTCTTGAGATTCATCATCATTTATGGAGGGAAGGTTTATATTCAAACTGGATCCCGAAAAGGCAACAAGTGAATATGGAATCTCGACAAAAGTACTATTTGAATCAGACAATCCATCTTCTCTGGACTCTGTGTATTCAGATAAGACACTGACACCGTAATCATCTGAGCTGTGTTCATGAAATATGGGAAAATCGTAATCCAGTTGTTCTTCTGTATTCCCATCCACATTGACACAGAGAAAGAGTCTAATGATCAATTGTTTGCAATTGGATAGAGTGATTTTCCAGTTATTGAATTTAGACTTGTTGTCATCAACATATACCTTGGAGCTGACATCAATTATTGATTTTCTTTTGAATCTAAAACGCATTGAGGTACCCGTCGACGATGCTGTAAGTTAATTCAACTGTGAATTAAACAGATAGATTAGTCTTCATAAAACTAGTATCAGCATATTACAGAGATATGAAAAGGATTATGGTTTTCATTGCAGATGTTTCTATAACTCGAGGTAGTTTGCTGTCACTGCACAGCAAATATACGAGAATTTTGCTAAATTTCAAGGCTCAAGTTAACAATCATGGGAGGCCTTTGAGGACAAGTTCACAACGATATTCCACAGTTTAGGTTTTTCACATTCCGTCCCTCTTCCTCTTATTGTGATTACTTTTATCGTTTCCTGAACAACATATCAATCAATTCAAATTATTGGTGTATGCCACAGTACTAGCAGGGTGATATCTGGAATTGACTTTCGTATTGCGAGGATAAGTGCAGGGTATATGTAAACTGCAAATCAATAACCTCATGGCACTCTCACTGGTTGATGAAACAATACATTTAAATATGATACTTTATTGTAATGGGCTACATAGCTAGCCAGAGACAACGTAAAATAACACTATATACTGAAAAGAAGGTAATCAATCGCATTCAGTCACACACTGGTATATAGACTACATATACCCTTGACTCGAGGAGATTGCAAATAATAACATCGAATTTGAACATCAATGAGTAAAACCGCAGTCATACTAGCCGAAGGTGCAACTCCCGCTTCTCTAACAGAATTTAAAGATGCATTATCCAATTCATTAGTTCAAGTGCTTGAACCTTGGTCGGTAGAATGTAAAACATATAGACCTGCTGGCCGAATGCGTGCGTCAGCAGGTAACAATGGTGCTACAAATGAAAATCTTCCTGCCAACGATACTTCCACAACCCCATTGCATTGCATTACATTCGCACATCATGGAAAACGTACAGTAATGGTGCGCAATGGTGTTGCGATGGCAACATCTGCTCAAACTGCAGACATTGCTCAACCTTGCGCTCCGGTCACAGGGCCTTCGCTTGATCCGTTAGATGTAGTGTTAGCTGAGAAGTTGGCAAACCTATGGCATCAGAGACAAGTACTCAGAGGTGATGTTGGAGATGCATTTGAGTTAGAGCACGTTATTGTACGTGCAGTGAATCTATTTTCACCCTCAGGCTTCAAAGGACTTCTCATTGAATTACAATCAAGAGGCCAATCCAATTGGAGCAGTGAGCTCCCGCCTATTGAAAATGCTTTGAAAGATATCGGTATTCAAGGATTCAAATCATGTGTTGAGACTATCGGTACCTCTCCTTCAGCAAGCTACATCTGTGATTTAGCCTTCCAGTACGTGCATGTTTTGGAGTCCTAAGATTACGTAGACCAAATATGACTATACCAAGATGTTAGATATTATCGTGAATGCCACTGTCAATATTAGCAGCGCACTAGTGTCCATCCACCACCGAATTCATTTTTATCCAGTTGTATTCATCGTAGTATCGTTTATACTATGAATGTTAATAAAAGACTCGATGTTACTCATCATCCAGTGCGTTAAATATGGTGGAAAAGCTGATGCTTGATAATTAAATACTGATAAATGCTATGCTCTTTTTTATGAATGCAGATTATAACTCTGTCGGATCATAACCGTCACTATCCTCATTTTGTTCCCTGTGCCCTTGTAAAATAGAGAATTCTGGAGGTAAATGTGAAGGTTCTCTTGCAATGTATATGGTGGGAAATTCTATTACAGTACGATCACGCAGAATCTCACCAATTGGTTTCCCATGGCCTTCGACTTCCAAGAGTTCTCGGGAGTCTCGCAGATTGTCATGTAAATTTTCGGCAAATGACTTGATATAAAAGTGGACTTTATTGTCAATCAGAAATTTAGTCCGAGATTGTTTTGAATCATCTTCGAGTGGTATATCGGTGTTGTCAGAATCAAACCACTTAGAACATTTTTGAAAAACGATTTTGCCCATTGCATCCACTATATGATCGGTCTCCTTCACTCTATGGCTAATGTGAACGTCTGCCGATCTGCCCTTGCCACATACAATCCACTCCACGGTCCAAACGAACATATCTAAAGGCTTGTCCCACTTGCTTTTGTTTGACAAAGATCTGTGCATACCTTTTGGTAAAAGCAAACAACGTACACCTCGCCGGATTACACTCGTAGTGGACTCCTTATATGCACCTCGAGTTCCTTGCACGACTCTGCGATGCTTTGACATTGCATCTTCACTTTGGACTGCAATTTTTCGTTTCATACGGCTCAAATAGTTGAAGTCTCTTTGTACCAATATATTTCCGTCTTCTTCGTTGTCAGCAGCCTGTATCTGATCCCGAGGAACATAGTCTAAGGGCTCCTCCAAAGTTCCTGCACAACTATCTTTAAGTTTATGTTCTTTGACACATTTCAAACAACAGGTTGCTTTAGAACACTTGGGACATTTGTATTTGCTCTCGTGCTCACCACATACCTCACATTTGGGCATTTCAATTATTAGACTAAGCCACTTAACCAATTTCTTATGCCAGGCAGGTAAGATCACTTTGACGAGATCTAAACAATTGAAGGTTATATTTTATATGTCGAGGTTAACATTGAAATGGAAATTAACATTAACTTAAAGGATATCAAACCTACTACAAAGCACATAAATACAAGTTCCAAATGGTATGTCTTGGTGCCCTTTTAAGAATGATGTTGAGACTGTGATACTAACTATCAAACTAGTCGCAAGGTAACGGAATTGCTACATTACTGAAGGCGGAGCGTGAGGCACATGCCATCGTAGATGAGGCACGCAAATATAGACAAGACAAACTCAAGCAAGCCCAGAGCGACGCTGCCAGGGAGGTAGAAGAGTATAAAAATGCCAAGGAGCGTGAATTGAAAGAACAAGAGCAGCGCAGCGCTGGAGGAATCGATGGTTTAGAACAGGAAGCTCAGAATCGAGTGCAAGGAGAGCTGGCAGAGATTGCGGAACTCGGCAAAACCAAAAAAAATGCTGTTGTCAAAGCCCTCGTAGAGGCCGTTACCAAGCCTCATATCGAACTCCACATTAATGCTACAAGTTCGTGAAGATTTTTTGATCTTTAAGCAAGCACGCTGCGACTAGCCGTTGCTAGAAAAGGCGTACTCGAACATCGATATTTTATCTATTATCCTTAATCCATTGTTTGTGCGATATTGTAACCCACCTTTTCGCTTACCGATTAGCAGTTTGGGTGCTTGATGTATCCCAGGAAATGCTTTACAATGTAGATGATGTCTCTGTACGAGATAGTTACTATATATACAGCTAAAATAATTGTCACTATACAAACTCAACAGGCCGTCAACACCAATGAGCTCAACAATCCAACTTTTGGCTACTGTAGTAGCAGCAGTGCTAGCCTATGTATTGCTATTTGCTAGAGGGAGGCGCTATCGCGCGTTAAAGTTTGATGTCGAGGTTCCATTGGAAGCGCGGCCACATTGGAAGGGTAAACGGCTCGAGGAACCAAGGATCAAGGATCCTGAGAACGAGGGTCACATTCTCAGCTACTGTCCTGCAACAGGGCAACTGTTTGGTTCGTTCAAGAGTATGACTTGCGATGACATTGATGCGCAGGTAGCTCGGGCGGAAAAGGCTCAAGCCCAATGGCGCCATTCATCAATTGAGCGTCGAGCAACAGTGTTGGCTACTTTGCACAAATATCTCTTAGATAACCAGGAGGATATTGCTCGTGTGGCATGCAGAGACTCAGGCAAGACTATGCTTGACGCCTCGATGGGCGAGATTCTCGTCACGTTGGAAAAACTTCAATGGACTTTGAATAACGGCGAAAAGACTTTGAGAAGCTCCTCTCGCCCCGGCCCTAGTAATTGGTTTATGAAATGGTATAAAGGCGCTGAAGTCCGTTATGAACCACTCGGAGTTGTTGCATCGATTGTATCCTGGAATTATCCATTTCACAACCTATTAGGGCCTATAATTGCTGCCTTATTTACTGGGAATGCCATTGTCGTCAAATGCTCAGAGCAGGTTGTTTGGTCATCAGAGTTTTTTACTACCGTGGTACGCAAATGTTTACAAGTATGTGGCGAAGATCCAGACCTCGTTCAATTGACGTACTGCCTCCCACCAACGTCGACTGATAATGCCGCTAACTATTTCACTTCCCATCCTGGTTTCAAGCACATTACCTTTATTGGCTCTCAGCCCATTGCTCATCATATCTTGAAATGTGCTGCTGAAACTTTGACGCCGGTAGTTGTCGAACTAGGGGGGAAGGATGCGTTTATCGTTTTAGATTCGGTTGATAATTTGCAGGCATTGTCGTCAATTATCATGCGTGGAACATTCCAGTCATCAGGCCAAAACTGTATTGGAATCGAGCGTGTCATAGTGAGCGCCAAGAATTACGACAAACTCGTTGAAATTTTGGACAAGAGATTGACAGATTCGCCTATAAGACAGGGCTCTGATATTGATCACTTGGAAGATGTTGATATGGGTGCCATGATTTCCGACAACAGATTCAGTGAATTGGAAAGACTCGTTGATGATGCTGTATCTAAAGGTGCTCGTTTGTTACATGGTGGTAAGCGTTGGAAGCATCCTAGTTATCCACAGGGCCATTATTTTCAACCCACGCTGCTTGTTGATGTAACAAACGAAATGGATATAGCCCAACAGGAGGTATTTGGACCAATATTGGTGATGATGAAGGCAAAAGATACAGAAGACTGTATTAGAATTGCTAATTCTGCTGAATTTGGCCTTGGAGGATCGGTATTTGGTAAAAATCTGGCCGAATGTAACTACGTAGCTGATGAATTGAAAACAGGCAACGTTGCCATCAATGATTTTGCTACTTTTTACGTTTGCCAATTACCTTTTGGCGGTATCCACGGATCTGGATATGGTAAGTTTGGTGGTGAAGAAGGATTACTCGGCCTATGCAATGCTAAAAGTGTGTGCTTTGACAAGCTACCATTTATATCGACTCAGATTCCAGGACCCCTAGACTATCCTATCAAGAACAGCAAAAGCGCATGGCGCTTTGTCAAGAGTTTCATTACAGGCTCGTACACTAATTCAACTTGGACTCGTATTAAGGCATTACTGAGCCTGGCTAGAGAGTCCTAGCGAATTGGCATCTTATAGAATACATAATTATTTATCGACAAGTGTCTTCTCGAGACGCTTATGAATGTCCTGAAGCCCCTTTGCATACTCCTGGTGTATTTTTTCCAATTGCTTCAACGCACGTTTCACATTATCAGAGTCACTATTGTCTAAATTCTTCAAGCTCTTCTGGAACACAGATCTGATAGAATCTAGGGATCGACTATCATGCGAGTGGCGAAATTTGTCGTATTGAGTTTTCCATTCACGGACCAACTCCTTTCGGGATTCAACAGTGGGAGGTGGTAGCGCGACTTTTAATTGTTGTTCATTGTCAGGAATGCGTATGGGTGTTAAGTTCAAACCACTAGCTAAAATTGCACTGATCACATCTTTAACTTCACGTGCATCGAACACCGTGATTAAAAGTGCGGCACCACCTTTACTTGTCGTTGTGGCAAGTTCTTTAAATTTACGGCCATCCTTGACAATAAGCTCATCAAAAACTGAAATACCTTTCGCACGTTGCTGCCTCAAATCAACGATTGATTTCTCAAAGACCTGGAGGCTCTTAGCATATTCTGTTTCTGCGCTACGAACGTATGTGGCAGCGTCCACAATCTCCTCATTTCCGTCCTCCTTCGTTTTTTGTTTAGAAGCATTACTACCACGAGGTTTCTTCTTATTCAGAGTGGTAGAGATATGGAAGTTTCGGGCTACGATGAGATTTGTAGGCCTTTTTATGGTGATTAATACATGACGTAGACCAAACATCTTTTGCCCAGTATTCGTTAGGACTATGGTATTATTCCTTCAGGTATTTGAGATGAAATCTCAAATATAACAAATTCCTGAACGTAAATCTCGAAGATGTATATTGATCCATAACATAACAACATTTCTCACATTCCAGATACTAATAGTCAATAGAGTAGAATCGATTGATGAGAAGCTGGTCTTTTATTTCAGTAACTAGGTCAATTGAAGTTTTTATCACCAACCTTGCAGATATTATATGAACATATCATATTATATGTCCCCAACTCTGAAGTTGGGATCAATATGCATAAAGAAAACCTCAAATTTGGTTTTGGATCAGTGAATCCAGTAGGGTATCCAATACGCTCGAGGATACTCTGAAAGAGTATACCTCTAAAAAAACATCGAGATCAATAAGTTGTTGGGAAAGACATGGGAAATGCGTGTGATATGAAGCCAACCTATTGGATTTCACTGAATAACCTTTGGAGAATATATTATTGACCACAAATGACTCCCAACCTAATATTAATCTAGATTGTTAGGTGTACTTTGCTATTATAGCATGGCTAGAATTGGCGTTGAAATATCACACTTGAATACAAGCAAGTGATTTATGGAATAAAGTATTCGACACATATATTAATCAAAACGACCTGAATTTTGGATATTTGCCACTATACAAATATATCTTACGAATTTATAGTAACAAAGGGTGTACTTTACGGAATATGCCGATTAAATGAACTGTTCATCAAGTTAGAGAACTGCCATAATAAGATAATGCAGTCCTCCACGCTTGCTTCTCAACATTGTTAGGTATAAAACAAAGCTCTAATCAACCGTGTTAGCATTTTCCATGAATACTATTTCAGGTAATTTATTGTTTGTCAAGCTGGTAGATTTTGATCCATATACGAAAGAGCTGAAATAGAGAAAGTGGTAAGTGATGATCAATCAAAAGTTTTATTTGTGTTGTAAAGCTCGATGCATACGAAGGTACATTGTTTGAATCATATTCCTCAAACAATCTTACTGTTGTTGATCTTGATTTCATTTCTTGAAAAGAGATTAGCGGTCTGTTCGTTATAGCAAATCGTCGACCCTTTTTTTTATTGTTCTATCAATTGTAGATTATTGAACGTTCATCAAGATACATGGCAAAATTTCTCATCGTTTCGTCCATTTTGAACATGATCTTGAGAAGATACCCTCAAGAGAGCATATGCTATTGATCTCTAGGTGTTGAGAATTGGAAGAAAGTAGGGTTCACAAAAATTCCAAAGTATCAATGTTTCGAACGACCACCAGCTATGTTAATGTACAATCCTCGAAATCTACAATATGCAGCTTTATATTTTTCTGGGGCCGAATTGCAGAATGAAAGAATAATCTTACAGTTGTATACAGTACCAGCCAAATAAGCCAAAGACATCTAGCACAATACTGCTTTATTGAAATTAGCATATGCCAGACCCATTTGCAATACAAACATATAACATGAATATAGGAGTATAAGAGTGTTGTCCGGCACTAATGAAAATAGTATCGTGTATCCATTTACGATTTGAAAGCATTTAGAAATCATACAATTGCTATTAGAGATCCTCAAATAAAGCTCCACACCGGCAATACCATCACGATCTCGCTAGAATGTGACTGAACTGGAAATTTCTTGTAGCCACCACTAAAACTATTTTACACTAGTCAGTCACTCCGTAGCTCATCTTCATATATACACTACGTAAACAATGATATAAAAATTTTAGAAGTTTCAGTTGAAAAATTATCTTAATATTATTATATAGTTAAGCTCATCTCAAAATGTGTCTGATTCATCTCGATATTGATACAGATAATATTAATAAATTCAGTGGACGGTGTTAAGTGGAGATAGGCTAAATTCTATTATCTCTCAATAGGCTAGTTTCAAAAATATTTTTGGTCTCTCGAAATTTTCCCAACGGCGTGTCGCAACAATCCATTCACATCCATATCAGAAATCGTATCAGTTTCTTCGGCTGTACCTGACCGAAAGTTTGCAGACTTTTACTTGCAATTAATAATACACGATGACCACAGTTTCAAGATCGCGTATGGTCATGAATGATCGCACTGCCGATTTCCGGACGCTGGAGAGAGAGGAGAGATTCAGAAATCCTCCCAAGGACAAATCCGCATATCCTTTGTTAGAGGAAGCAGTCGAGCCTCATGTTCAGTCCTTCAATGCTTTGACTGAAGGTCCAGGTGGTGGTCTGCTGAATTTGGCTGTTCAAGATATCGGCGAAAGGACTGTCTTCGATGGTAAGGCTCCTGATGAGACAAGAAAGAACGGTGCTGAATTGTATTTGGGTAACAAACTATCGGTGAGTGTTGAGCAAGTGACTATCACAAAGCCCATGTCAAACGATGGCGTTTCTTCTGCAGTTGAGAGAAAGGTCTTTCCCAGTGAAGCTAGACAAAGATTGGTCACATACAAAGGTAAACTAATAATCAAATTGAACTGGAAGGTTAACGATGGCGAAACTCTATTTTCTGATGCAAGAGATTGTGGTGGATTGCCCATCATGTTGAAAACCAACAGATGCCATTTGAACGGTTTGGCTCCTTATGACTTAGTGAAGCAAAAAGAAGAATCTGACGAATTGGGTGGCTATTTCATTATCAATGGTATAGAGAAGTTGATCAGAATGCTTATTGTACAACGTAGAAATCATCCTATGGCCATTATAAGACCCTCATTCGCCAATAGAGGAGCAGCTTATTCGCAGTATGGTGTTCAAATTAGATGTACTAGACCCGATCAAACATCCCAAACTAATGTTTTGCATTATTTGAACGACGGGCAAGTTACGTTCAGATTTTCATGGAGGAAGAATGAATATTTGGTACCAGCTATCATCATTTTGAAAGCGCTGGTGGATACTAGTGATAGAGAGATTTTCGATGGTATAATCGGTAAGGACACAACAAATTCTTTTCTCACAGATCGTTTGGAGTTACTTCTTCGTGGGTTCAAGAAAAGATATGCGAACTTAAAGAACAGGACACAGATTCTTCAGTACCTGGGTGACAAGTTCAGAGTGGTCTTCCAATCCGCTCCTGACAAATCTGATTTTGAAGTTGGACAAGAAGTTCTGAATAGAATTGTCTTAGTCCATTTAAATGGAGAGGAATCCAACGAGGATAAATTTAGAATGCTTCTATTCATGATTAGAAAGCTATACTCGTTGGTTGCAGGTGATTGTGGTCCCGATAATCCCGATGCAACTCAGCATCAGGAGGTATTATTAGGGGGGTTTTTATATGGTATGATTATCAAGGAAAAAATCGATGAGTACTTACAGAGCATTGTTGCCCAGGTCAGATATGATGTGAACCGCGGTACAGCCATCAATTTCAAGGACAAAAAATACATGAGTAGGGTACTTATGAGAGTTAATGAAAATATTGGATCAAAGTTGCAATATTTTCTTTCTACTGGTAACCTAGTCTCGCAATCAGGCTTAGACCTTCAGCAAGTCAGCGGTTACACTGTAGTTGCTGAAAAAATCAACTTTTATCGTTTCATATCGCATTTTCGCATGGTTCATAGAGGCTCTTTTTTTGCTCAATTGAAAACTACGACCGTAAGAAAGTTGCTGCCAGAGTCCTGGGGCTTCTTGTGCCCTGTTCACACACCAGATGGATCGCCTTGTGGTTTGCTAAATCACTTTGCTCATAAGTGTCGTATATCAACTACGCAATCAGATACCTCCAGCATTCCAAAAATCTTATATTCATTGGGTGTTATCCCAGCCAGACACGCATCCATTGCTGGCCCATCAGCGTGCTGCGTCCAAATCGACGGTAAGATTGTTGGTTGGGTTTCACATGATCAAGGTAGGATCATTGCTGATACTTTGAGATTCTGGAAGGTTGAGGGTAAAACATCCGGTCTTCCCCTGGACCTAGAGATAGGATATGTGCCACCATCGAATAAAGGACAATATCCTGGCTTGTACCTCTTCGGCGGTCACTCGAGAATGATGCGTCCCGTTCGCTACTTGCCTCTCGATAAAGAAGATATCGTGGGCTCATTCGAACAAGTTTACATGAACATTGCTGTCACTCCTCAGGAAATAATGAACAACACACACACACACGTCGAATTTACCCCCACTAATATTCTCTCGATTTTGGCCAACTTGACACCATTTTCTGACTTCAATCAATCACCTAGAAATATGTATCAATGCCAAATGGGTAAACAAACAATGGGAACTCCAGGTGTGGCTTTATGTCATCGTTCGGATAACAAGTTATACAGGCTGCAAACGGGTCAAACGCCAATTGTCAAAGCAAACTTATACGACGATTACGGCATGGACAATTTTCCTAATGGTACGAATGCTGTTGTTGCCGTCATATCATACACTGGTTATGATATGGATGATGCAATGATCATCAACAAGTCAGCTGATGAAAGAGGATTCGCATATGGAACAATGTATAAAACAGAAAAGGTTGATTTGTCTCTCAACAGAAGTCGTGGAGATCCTATTACACAACACTTCGGCTTCGGGAATGATGCTTGGCCAAAAGAGTGGCTCGAAAAGCTTGACGATGATGGATTACCTTATATAGGAACCTACGTTGAAGAAGGCGATCCGATATGTGCTTACTTTGATGATACACTGAATAAGACTAAGATCAAGACATATCATTCATCCGAGCCAGCGTACATCGAAGAGGTCAATTTGATTGGAGACGACTCTAACAAATTTCAAGAGCTGCAAACTATAAGCATCAAATACAGAATAAGACGGACACCGCAGATTGGTGATAAATTCTCGTCCAGACATGGTCAAAAAGGTGTTTGTTCTAGAAAGTGGCCCACAATAGATATGCCTTTCAGTGAGACTGGTATTCAGCCAGATGTCATCATCAACCCTCATGCTTTCCCCTCCCGTATGACCATCGGTATGTTTGTGGAATCGCTTGCAGGTAAAGCAGGTGCTTTGCATGGAATTGCTCAAGACTCAACACCTTGGATTTTCGATGAGGACGATACGCCAGCGGATTACTTTGGCGAACAGTTACGCAAGGCAGGTTATAACTATCACGGTAACGAGCCTATGTACTCTGGTGCAACAGGTGAAGAGCTAAGAGCAGATATTTACGTTGGTGTAGTGTACTATCAAAGACTGCGTCACATGGTCAATGATAAGTTCCAAGTTCGTTCTACGGGGCCTGTAAACAGTCTCACGATGCAACCTGTGAAGGGGCGTAAGAGGCATGGTGGTATTCGTGTCGGTGAAATGGAAAGAGATGCTCTTATTGGGCATGGTACGGCCTTCTTATTACAAGACCGTCTACTAAACTGTTCTGATTACACACAAGCCTCGATCTGCCGTGACTGTGGGTCGCTATTGACAAATCAACAGAGCGTACCGCGCATAGGGTCTTTTGCGTCTATTTGTTGTCGTCGGTGTGCGATCAAATTCGAGGACGCGAAGAAAGCGTTGGCGAAGCATGCCACTGATGACAACAAAGACAGCATGTTCATCGACGATTCTGAGATCTGGGAGGACGGTCAAGGGAATATGTTTGTCAGTGGGAACAACACCACCACTGTGGCAATACCGTTTGTACTAAAATACCTGGACTCCGAGCTAAGTGCGATGGGTATTAGACTGCGGTACAACGTCGAGCCCAAATAGCGAGGCCAAGTTCTGCCACTAGATTTTCAGGTATTCTGTGTATGTAGATAATAGATATATTTTGTTCTTGTGAATCTTCTCTGTAGCACACCTTCCAGCGACTACATCTCTAGAGTCGCTGCTGCATTGTCACGTGCCTGCAGGCCCATCTGACTAGCCCTGTTGTCAAGTACTAGACTCGAAGGTGAGGTTCTGAGGCGCTGCTGGCACGCCAGCGGGGTGTTCTTCGATTATCGACGGCCCGAATCAGCCTGCCCAGCCACGCATCCAAGATATCCCAAAAGCCTCATTGCAAAATAATTCGGCCCGATCGCTCGGGCGCGTTATCTCTTTGTGAGTCGTATGCGCCCCCATCTAGAATGCTGCCGCAGTCTGCTGGGGAATTTCCCAGAAACCCTTAGTGCGATGGCTCGCCTGCAGATTAAAAAGTTACTAAGTCCGCAAGAACACAGCCAAGCCTAAAAGAGAGAGACTACAGACGCCAGCCGTTCAGAACTTTGCTCTAATCGACTCCTATATTTTCACCTTATACGCAAGTCACTCTCGCGTCAGCTCGCTGCTGCTTTACTGATAGTATATTATATCTTCCGGATATTAGCAATCGAGCCATAACAGGCGACAGATATGGCTAAAATGGAAATGTATAAGCAAATTATCAAAAGTGTGTCAGTAAAAATTTGAAGGATTTGTGATATAATCAAAGAACAATTATATCGAGGCTTAGCGATGACTTAATGATAATACGTTGCGATTAATCGCCTTGAGAAAACAGGGAGCGCAGGATAGAGCACGGAAGCTCTCTTATTTGGTACAATCAGCATTGATGAGTTCCCGATGAGTAGAGAGGATTTTAGTATATTATTGCTAAGGAGTGGTGTCTTGGCATATAAACTCATAGCTTGATAGAGTCTTGTTGAAGGAAGTTTTTAGCTGGTCGATTGCGCTTGCGTCTGAGCCTTGATATATGCCGTGTGAAAAGAAGTTTTCTCAAGTGCCACAGTAGATTTGGGATAGCAGAGCACGCATAATTCTGTTTGAAGTATCTGGTATATATATCGGGACAGCACTTGCACGGGAAAAGTAGTCGAGCAGTAGCAGCGCCAGTGTAGTGTCACGTTATCCTGCGTCTGTTTGCGAGCCTAGGAGTTTGGTTGTTGTACCTTTCGGCGAGAATCTGCGACAGTCGAGCCAGTCACAGACTTGGCACGCAGTATTTGCCCACATGAGCTCACTAACCAGCATAAACTCGATCGATGAGTCTCAGGAGTTGAACTCCACTGCAGACATGCGCTCAAACACATCGGGGCAGGCCTCGCTTCAGTTTTGCACTTTGAGCGTGGTGGACACCATAAGTACCCTGGACACCGACGGCAACGACGGATTGCTAGATGAGTCCGAGGTGGAAAAACGGAGAAGTGTACACGGTTCGAACGAGTTACAGGTGCGCAAGAAGCGCAATTTGGTCAAAGACTTTTTCATGTGCTTTGTCGAAGATCGTCTGATATTGTTGTTGATTGGTTCCGCAGCAATTTCATTCTTCATGGGCAGTCTCGATGATGGGATAAGCATAACTATAGCGGTGTGCATCGTGGTTACTGTCGGATTCATACAAGAATATAAATCTGAAAAATCATTAGAATCGCTTAATGAGTTGGTTCCCGCTCAGTGCCATCTCATCAGATCGGGCCTTGAAGCAAATAAACTGGCGTCTGATCTTGTTCCTGGAGATCTGGTCAAATTCAAGACGGGCGATAAGATACCCGCGGATCTAAGAATCATTGAGGCTGTCGATTTAACCGTCGATGAAAGCACCTTAACTGGAGAAACTGAGCCCGTGACTAAGTTTGTAGAGCCGGTTTCAATTTCAGATGGGGCTGATGACATCCCGTTCTCAGAACGTAACAATATTGCATATATGGGCACATTGGTGAAAAGCGGTCATGGTAGAGGTATAGTAATTGGTACAGGAAGAAACAGTTCTTTTGGTTCCATTTTTGAGTTGATGGAGAACACTGAGAAACCAAGAACACCATTACAAACCACCATGGACAAATTGGGCAATGATTTAACCATGGTTAGTTTTGGTATCATCACGCTAATATTTCTCATTGGTATAATACAAGGCCGTAAATGGCTTGAAATGTTTCAAATTGCTGTTTCGTTAGCAGTAGCAGCTATTCCTGAAGGATTGCCAATTATCGTAACTGTTACTTTGGCTCTTGGGGTGTTGAGAATGGCGGGTAAGAAGGCGGTGATAAGAAGGCTTCCTAGTGTAGAAACTCTGGGAGCTGTCAATGTAATATGCACTGACAAGACTGGTACGTTGACTACAAATCACATGACTGCAGTACAAATGCTTCATTTCGATGATACTATTGACATCAATTCGGAGCTGGTTCGGTTGGATAACCGAGAACTGGAATTCAATAGTGAAAATGCAGGAAAACTTCTACAGATTGGGAATTTATGTAATAATGCCGCTTTTTCAGAAGAAGAGGGAACCTTCTTTGGTAACCCAACTGATGTGGCCTTAATGGAGCTTATAGAGAAGGTCAAATCCATAGATGCTCGGCAAGAGTTTATCAAGCTTGCAGAATTACCTTTCAATTCAAAAAGGAAGTTTATGGCATTCAAATATGTTGACAAAGTCGGGCAAAATTGTCAGGTATATGCCAAGGGAGCTTACGAACGAATTCTGCAGCGGAGCAAATATTTCTTAACTAACTCTAATATACCACAAGAACTTACTGAGGATGATCGCCAAGCACTCGTGGAAATTAGTCATAAATTCACCTCTCAGGGGTTAAGGCTTCTGGCTTTCGGGTATTCAAATTGCGAAGACGCAACTGATCGGCTTTCAGATGAAGAAGTCAATGGTTTAACATTGGTAGGTTTTATAGGATTACAAGATCCAACCCGTCCATTAGTCAAAGAGGCCATACAACAATTTCATGAAAGCGGCGTACAGGTTATTATGATAACAGGTGACTCTCCTAACACAGCCACCAGTATCGCCGAGCAAGTCGGGATACCAGTGGAGAATGTGAATGTGTCAGTTATGACTGGCGATATACTAGACACTATGACAGAGGACCAACTGGCTGATGTCATTGATAACGTGTCCGTCTTTTCGAGGACAACACCAGAACATAAATTAGCTATTGTTAAAGCGCTGCAAAAAAAAGGTAATGTAGTAGCAATGACTGGTGATGGTGTGAATGATGCCCCCGCTTTAAAGCTATCAGATATTGGTATTAGTATGGGAGAGTCAGGGACCGATGTTGCAAAGGAAGCATCTGACATGGTTTTACTTGATGATGATTTTGCTACAATTTTGACTGCAATCAAGGAGGGTAAAGGTATCTTTTTGAATATTCAAAATTTCTTAACATTTCAGCTCTCGACCTCCATTGCAACATTGTCTCTGGTGATAATCGCAAGTATTCTGAAGTTACCTATTCCATTGAATCCTATGCAAATTTTGTGGATCAACATTCTTATGGATGGACCTCCAGCACAATCACTTGGAATGAATCCCGTTGATGAAGATATTATGAAAAAACCCCCAAGGCATCGGGATGACAATATATTATCATTCGCTCTAATTCGTAGAATGATATATTGCGCACTTTGCATGGTTATTGGGACAACTTTTATCTTTATGAAATCATTAGAAGAAGATAAAAAATTAACTCCTAAGGGAATGTCAATGACATTCACCTGTTTTGTGTTCTTTGACCTTTTCAATGCATTAGCTTGTAGACATTCTGTGAAATCGGTTTTTCAAGTCGGTCTATTCACTAACAAAATGTTCAACATAGCTATTCTTCTATCACTGGCAGGCCAATTTTTGGTGATTTATCTACCCTTTCTGCAAGCGGTTTTTAAAACAGCTCCTTTGAATTTGAAGGAATTGGCACTCTTGTTTGGGATATCGAGCAGTGTTTTAATTATTGATGAAGTCAGGAAATTGTGGAATAGGTGGAGAGATTCAAGAGCAGTTGAGTACTCCATGGTGTAACTTTCTATCTGTAGTTGAAGTCTAAGTACACTTAGCATTAGTAGGGTATAAAATATATTCAGGGACTGAAATTCTTTATTAATTTGGCTAATTCTCGGTAAATCATTGTCATGTACATGATATGAGTACATGACCCCAATAGTAATGACGGTAATAGCCATGTCGTCTATACCGAATATATCAGGCTTGCTTAACATATTTTTAAAAGGTTTATGGCGTCTCGCATCTATTCATAAAAAGATGTACACTCTAATTTACAATTGTGTCATATTTGGATTATCCCGAAACTTCCCTCTTTTTCCGTAACGGCAAGCGTTTCTCTGTTGTATTTTCACCCCATGAATTCAATCTCAATGAAGACAGAGAGTTAGACGGTGCATATGTTCACTTAAGAGCACACTATATGAAGTTCAATACATACAGACTTCATTAAAATGTAATTAGTTCATTTGCATGGGTTAGTACTGGAGAGTGATTGATATTCTCGGGCATAAGAGACACGGATTGATCCAACAAAACCTTTGAACTCATTGTTAGATGAGATTTATGAAATGCAAGGATAGGCACTTAAAATCTAAAATTGATGAATATCAGTTTCTAGATGCTGAATGAGTTTTGTCAAAAGACGATGAGGCACTTAGTGTTTTAATATACGGTACTTTGCTGCCGCACTAATAACATATGAAAAAATAACTACCAGGAAAATTTGAGGGCGAACTATCAAATTAGCCAGAACCAGGAAAGTTCCTCAGAACTTCTGTTTCAACTGTGCCAAATAAAAATCTCCGAGTTTACAAGTATCGCTAGGATTATAAGGATAGCTGAAAGATACATTAGCGCTAGATTAAAATTTCGGTGAAACTTCTGAAGTTAGAAATATAGATATCATGCTATACTCGGGGTTATTTAAACGCACGAGCGTTGGATGGAACTTGCAGAGTTCTCTATATATTGGAAAATAGCTCATAATCTAATTAATTATTGATGTGGCTGAGGCTCTGCAAAAAAGGTTACCGGGTCACAAACTACTCTGTGGAGACAGGTTTTACGATGATGTGTACAATTGTCTGTCAAAAAGCATTAATGAATTTTTCTTATATTGGACATGATCCAGTGTTTTATTTACACTACAGTAAGGACACTGCTAAATATGGCATAGATACGACGAAAACCAATGCAAGTTTTACCTGCGGCCATCATTCAATCGCCTAGGAGTTGATGAAAAATGCCTTCGATGTGCTACCTAATCATTCTTTCGTTTGGATATGAAATAAATAAATTTCGCTGCAGGAAGCATACAAGTGCATGAGACCCCGAACGAGAGCTTGACTTTCAGCAACAACTAGCACTATATAAGTCAAATATATTGGGCTGATTGGGGAAATCCTCACGTAATTCTGTAAATCCTGAGGTGTGCGATAAAATACGGACGTGAATATCAATCAATTAGGGCAAAGGCAACATTCTTCTGGCCAAAATCAGAGCAGCAGCGTTTCATGTTCGTCTGAAAGTGAAATTTTGTGTGGTTGTGAAAATAAGATTTATGATGTTAGATCGCATTAACTTCTCGTAAACAAAAGAATTGACCAAGTGCACCACAAGGATGTCTAATTCTCAAAACAATTAAGGTTGAAATTTAAACCAAATGTTTACTGGAAAAATATGGAAAATAAGGATTGAATTTGAATCTGATCATTCAGTATACCTTTTCCTGATTTGAGTCAAGATGCCATACTCATTCCTCAAACCAATGGACTTTAGTAGAATTTGTGCCTATACAAAATTTGACTTTACTAGTACTTGAAGAAGTACTTGAAGTACCTTTTCATATTTAAGATTTATTGTCACAAAAATACAATAGCCGTGACTGACATTAGCATATATTATCTAATGGAGGACTTTTGCTTTGTATTACATTCTCCATTAAGCGCAAGTGGTTTAGTGGTAAAATCCATCGTTGCCATCGATGGGCCCCCGGTTCGATTCCGGGCTTGCGCATTTTTTTATTTCAAGATCTATTATATCTCAGTGTGAATCATATATTTTCCGTAATATCTGACCCTAGTAGCTATTCATATATCCACCGATAAGAAGGATAGATTGAATCTATAAAAAATTCTGTTGATAATAGGATTACAAGGGCTACAAAGTTGTGGATTTGAGCTGTATATACTCACTCTGTTATGTTTAATAACCCAAAATAGTGCAATAATATATAATAAATAATTTGTCAAAAGGTATAATTACATCAGAAAAATTTGGATAATCTTTCCAAAATCTTAAAAAAAAGCGTTGTCATAGTCATCGAATATCATAAATTGAGTAATAATTGATAAGTTCATGTCGTTACAGGAGAATGGTGGAAGGGAAAAAAAAAATTAAAAGTTGAACCGCATCAAGCATCCCGTATTTTAAACAAGTCCTGCCTTACTGCTCGAGTCAATTAAATTTGCGGTTGTTGAAAAATCCAGCTTTTTCATAGTTTTCAATCGTCATGTCATATATTGGAATATTGGCCACCCTCTTTTTGATCTTCAGGAAGATATTTATGTCTGCCCTGGTGAGCCCCTTACCGAAAGTACAATTGATGGAGTATTTTTTCTTATTACAGGAAGTGCAGGGTCTGAATATAATGAGTTTATCCAGGTGTTTTACAAGTTGCATTTTATTCAACTGGGTGTCACAATCTTTGGAGTCGTAGATCTGCTTGAGGACCTCTGGAGAGATGGCCATGTTTATGAAGCGATAGTCTTTAGCAAACTGTAGGTATTCATCGTATTGAATCACATGGTGCAGCTTATTGGAGAAGAGGTTCAGGACCATGTCATTTTGCAAAAGAACCTCGATTTTTGCATTGCACTTGATTTTCTTGCTTCTGCAATTGTCGCAACTGGGCCCGTTTCTCTGGCGCTTTTCGCTGTACCTGCCGGACTCCGAGACGGAGCGTTTGAGAGGACCCATGGGTTCGACGCCGGCGGGGGTGCTGCTAGAGCGCGAGGGCGAGGCGGAGACGGAACGGGAGTACGGCGAGTCCGGCGGAGAGGAAATCTCGCGCGAACAGACCGGGTTCGACAAGGAGCGCGAGGAGAGGATGGGGACCGCGGAGGCCGGAAGCGAGGGCTGGCGCGGAGCGACGGCGGGCACCTGGACCGCGGGCTGGGGCTGGAGCTGCGCCTGGAGCTGCGCCTGGGGCTGCGCCTGGGGCTGCGCCGGCGCAGCCTGGGGCCTGGGCAGGTTGGCGTACGCGCGCAGGTCCCGCAGCGCGCAGCGGATGCTGTTCTCGGTATGGTAGCGCGGCGTGACCTCAGACACGATCGCCGAGCGCAGCGCCTGGTCGTGCCACGGCGCAAACGCAGGCGCAGGGTTGGGCAGCAGCAGCGGAGGCAGCGTGCGGTCCTTGTTGATCAAAGGAATGCTGGCGGTACTCATTTGGCCAAATTTGTGTGTGAGAGAGAGAGCGACTGTGACGGCGGTGAGGGAATGTGAGCGTGCTTACTTACTGGTGCTGCTAAGCATGAAGCGAAAAAGCAATCCAAACATCAACTGCACAAATAATAAAACCTGGGGAAACACAATCTAAACCACACCAAACCAGACACCGACCCGCCTTTATATACAACACCGGCGAAAATACCATCTTGTACCGTTTTGCTGTTGGCAATAACCGTGGACATAAAGTTGCCCGTACGGGCACTCGTTTGCCTTGGTTGCGGCTCCGAAATCGCCTGTGCGTGCGCTCTACAACGTGCAGCCCCGTTTCGGGCACCTTTGCCGTTAGGTCCCAACACCCCCGGATTAATTTCAGTGCCCTTTTCTTTTTCCGTGTTCCCCCAGAGGCAGACACCTAAGACAATCGACCAAAAAAGAAAAGTGCAACCCATTTAATTGCGGGGGGGGGCGGCCGGAGGGGGGCGACGAAGGGAGGGACTCTGCGTGCTGCGAGTAGGACGACTAACGCCCAAAGTGGAAATATCAAATACCAACCCTGCTAAGGCGCGAGACACATGCCGCGTAAGGCGATGTCCGAGTAGGTGCGTGCTCGGGGTTTGATGACGGCACGGCCATCCCGCGCCGGCGCGCCACGCAGCACGTGTATTTTTCCTAATCCGGAGCAAAGATACTCCGCATAGCCACGTCACCTCACGTTACTTTTCCTCTCCATATGAGGTTATCTGGTGGGGAGATCTCTGCGCCCCACGCTCCGGAAAAACGTCAGCTTCGATTGGAATGCGGGGTACATCATACGCGCTATGACATGCCCCGTGGGGTGTGACACAGATTTGGGCAGGACGCGCGTCGTACATGTGCCAGCAACGCCTCAACGTGCAGAGGACACACAGAGCGGAATGAGCAAGAGAGACGACTGAGAGAGGGCTATACAACACCGAGGGCAAGGAAGGGAAAACACGTAATAGTGCTTTTCTCCGACGCCGTTCCAATTGTGTTTTACTATGGCGGAAAAATGCTGTTTCTTGAGTAGAGTTACATAGCGATTGATGTGTAGTGAGTGCGCGCGTGCTAAAAGTAGGAAAGGGAGAGCGAGAGATAGGCGCGCTCTCTACGGTTCCCGATGGGTGCAGGGCTTGTACGTCCCGCAGATCTTGCACAAGAGGTACTTTGGTCACAGAGCAGCGAAAAAGCCGTCGAAGTCAGTAAGGGTGTGGTCGGTTACGAAGTGACTCGGAGGCGAGGCAGCAGGAGGCGGAGCTGGCTGGGCAGCAGAGCCCACTGTAGGGCCAAAGAAGGCGGCGGCATGGTGCGGGTCGGGTCCCAGGTTGAGGGCCAGGTCGAGGTCCTCGAGGGGCCGGTCGCTGTTCGAGGTGGCACTGGCGCTGGCAGGACCCATGGGCGTGGGGACGGACGGCGGGCCGTGGTCCGCGGAGTCGACGGCGAACTGCTGCTGCGCGGAATCGAAGTCCGCGATTCCGCCCATTGTCGCCGCAAACGGCACGGGAAAATCGGGCAGCTTGTGGCACGTGACCCGTGACTGCGGATCGGGCGCCGGGCCGAACGCGGCAGCCGGGTCGCTGGCGCCATCGACTGCGGCTGCGCCAGCACCGTGCTGCTGCAGCAGCAGGTTTGCGCGGGATAGCGTGGCCATGGTGGCTGTGTCGTTGAAAATGTCGAGCAGCCCGTTGTGGAAGCCGGCGTTGCTGCCCTTGGGGGCAAGGTCGGCCTTGCTGTCGAAGGCCATGCTGTCGCTGATATTGACAACGTTGTCGCTGAGTATGTACGAGGAGTCTTTGGCACTGAGGTCGAGGTCGCTGAATATCGACGGCGCCGTGGGAATGTGGTCCGTCGGCAGGCTGCCGTGCCCGGCTCCCGGCCAGCGCGGGAAAAAAGCGCTGTTGGCATTCGCATTCGCATTCGCATTCGCATTCGCATTGCGACTGTGATTAGTGGTATTATTGTCATTAGTGTAGTTGTCATTAAATCTGGTCAGGTCATCGTTCAGGCTGCCGTTGTCAGTGTCGGACGCTGCCATTTCCGTCGCGTGTTGCGGCGCAGGTCGCCTGCTCGAGGGCCCGTTTTGGCTCTTGATGGCCTCGACGAGCGTCGGACTGCGCTTGGTGTGGCCCATCATGGGGTGGTGGATTGGCTTGTAGTTTTCAAGATCGTGTTCCGGTATGAACCCATACGAGACGTTGTCGAAGAGCACCTTGGGGCTCTGGGGCCCCGCGTAACCGCTGCTGCGCAGGTTCTGGTCTAGGGACTGGGTGGACTGAAATGACTGCAGAGACGAGAGCGAGGCCATGGAGGGTATTCGATGGCACTCGCGTGGGTTCTTGCCGTTGGCGGAGGAGAGCTCGGAGTCCAAGAAAGTGCTCGTGAAGTTGATCGGCGAGTCCAGGGAGAAACAGGACGCGTCCTCGTTGATGGAGGACAGGAAATTCGAGTCCAGCGAGAGCGAGGAGCGGCTGTGGTCGACGATGCCCAGGCTGTGGAGCGCATGGTGCTTCGAGGACATGTTCTTGGTGCGGTGCGCGGCCCGCTTGGCGCTGGAAGGGCGCTTGAGGTCGTTGAAGGACCGCGTTGTTCGCAGGTCCGCGTGCTGGCTTTTCTGCTCGAGGTCGCGCTGCAGGCGCTTTTCCTCGCGGGCGCGCAGGCGCGCCTCCTCCTTGGCGCGCTGCTGCAGCTTGAGCTTCTCCATGCGGCCGCAACTACAGTGGCCCTCGATGTGCGCGCTCTTGTTCTTGCGGTACGCGCGGCAGTAGTCGCACGTCGTGGACGGCCGGCCCTTCGGCTTGATCATCTTCAGCGGCTGGTCGGTGTGCGTGCACGTCGTGACGCGGTGCCCGCGTATGCAGCGCTCGCAGGCGTACTTGACGCCGTTGATGAGAACCATGGTGTGCACACAGGCTCGCCCAGGCCTCTTTCCTCGCTGCTAGAGAGCCTTCTCTCTTGTTATACTCTCTCAGTCCTGCAAACGGGCGCGCCTTGGTCCGCTCTGTCTGGAAAAAAGCCCACAAAAATATCGTGCTACTGAGCGCGCTGCTGATGCGATCAGATGACTCGCTGAACGCAAATAAATCGGAGCGGTGTGACAGAGACACAAGTATCGTTACCGGGCCCAGCTCAGCCACCATAAACAGCGCTCTGCGGATCCCGTGCAAATGGTGATCTTCTGCGAATCCTCCTGTCTCGAGAGTACGCTCTCCGTGCCCCAACCGTGGTCCTTAAATGCGGTTGCCGATAACCTGTCAAAATTCTCTGCTCTGGCTTCAACCGTTCTCCCCAGGGCGCGCAGCTCTCACTCCTCTTCGGGGTTCCTAAAGAAGACAGGTGGTAGTGGTTTCCCGTCAATTATAACGAAATCATAGGTGATTAAAAACTGTGTAATCTCCCACCGTTTTTCTTATTCCAGCACACTAATATTCTTTGCTACTGCCTTCTAGTCGCCATATTGATTCCAGAACCACCTACGCAGACTTACCCTCTGGGATATCCACTTGTCTCTCAGCTACGGACACTCTCTCTACACGGCTTACCAGAGACATGTTCTAGTCACTACTGGTTCTCGTGTCTCGTTCTCGTGTTCACTAGACTCTTCTCTTTATTTCCTTTTTATCCCTAGTAGCCGTGCGCGTCTTTTTCCCTGAGTCTAGGTCTTACCATCCTTGGGCTGCCTGTCCGCAGGTTCGATCTCAGTACCAGTGAAAAGGAGCCCGGAGGGAGCCGGGAGCACATGGCATATGTGTCACATTGACAGCATTGAGACTCTGCGGACTGGAGGCAGGGAGGAGTTCTTCTGGGAGAGCTATGACATCATCAAGGCCGTGTGAGGACGCCCGATGGATGGATGGCTCGTAAATCCTTAGTGCAAGGGCAACGAGCGCGCGCTGGGTGCCAGATTGGGGCCCAGGGGCGAGACAGGAGGCGGCGGGAGGCGCGCAGGGCAGGGTGACCGGTCGGCACAACGGTGCCGGGAGGAAGCGTGGGGGGCGGTGGTGCTGGTCACGTGCAGTGCACGTGCGCGCCGTGCAACGCGACGGCGGCTGGCCCGAAAGGGAAATGTGACGGCGCACATCGGCGGCTGCGGCCGCAGCCGCCGAGCTGCCGCCGAGGTATAAAAGGCGGCAGCACACTGCTTGGCCGGTGTGTGGGAGCCACTCCCTGGCGTCCCCAGAAGCCCCCACGACCGCGCCAGTTCTCACAGGTCACGATGGCGAGCCAGCTCCAGAGCGCCCTGGGTCTCGAGCAGTCGCAGTTCCAAGGTCTGGCCACGGTGTGGCTCCTGTCGACCCTGGGCAGCCAGCCCATCCGCAACACGGAGGCCGCGCCCGCGAAGGCGGCACGCGACGCCGGAAGCAGCGCGGCGGGCGCCGCACGCGCCCACGCGCTCAAGAAGCGCGACATCCTCAACGTTTCCTTGCCCGAAACCTGCCGCACCATTGCGTGCCACCACGGCGAGCTTCCCCTCAGACACGTCTCGAATCTGCTTTACGGCGTCACGCTGTGCTACAACAAGAAGGCCGAGTACGTGCTCAACGACCTCACGTCGCTGCTGTTGCACTTGCAACGCAACCTTTTCCACAGTTCGCGCCCAGACCTGCAATCCGCCAGGACCCGAGCGGGCAACAAGAGGAGGCCACGCAACACCCCGTCGATCCTGAACGTCTTCAACAAGGATGGCACATACAATCGCGATTTCTTTCTGAATGACGACCCCATGTTCGACATAAACAAGATATACGACATCAACGCACTCAGTTTCCTGAAAGACACTTCGCAGCCGGACGCAGCCGATGCCCTACACATCAAACAGCAGGATTATTTTAGTGAGTTGGTTAACTTCCACGATTTGGACGCCAGCAATGGCGCTACAGCCAAGGACGGCACAACACTCTCCAGAATCGACAGAGAAAATCTGGCCCAACAGGCCATGAATATGGCACAGTATAACCGTTCATACACAATGGATGAAATACCGCACGACGTGGATTTTAATCTCGACATCGACGGTGAAGAATCAAATTCGAGAGAGAACTTGATACTAAATATCAATGGAGATTCGGAACCCTTAGATTTACATGCTGCATTAGCCCAGGCTGATGCAAATGACAACGACACCTCGGCTCCAGATTTGAGCGCTTACGATCTCGGTATTGGCAAGTTGAATGAACGTCAGAATATAAACGATCTTAATCAAGATGAAGACATCTCTGGAAAACCTCCATTGAAAAAATTGAAAACTGGAGATATTCATGTCACCCGCATTATTCAGGCAGATGATAAGATTGGCTTGCCCACTGACTTTTTACGAGCAAATTATGGCAACTATCTCCAGACTATGGAGCAGTTACAAATACAGGCCGCTCAAAAGAAAAAATCTTTAAGTACAACAGCCAATCCACTACACTCCAAGAAGGCCTTCTTAGAAATATCGAGATTCGAAACATACCCAGACATCCTTAAAGATTTTTACAGCGCCGTCTCAGGTATGAGAGGGAGTTCTACTTTGAATCACATATTCAGCAAGCCAACTGAAAATAACACGGATGATGACGAAGATAGCAGTAGGTATGGGTCCATCGAACGTGGCCGTAGATTATCGGAATCTCTCAGATCATCTTCTCGCTCTAATAGTGTAATGAGCGCTGAAAAGGGAAGAAGACTATCAAATGCTGATTGGCGCAACGATCTTTTTCATGACAACGAAAGTGCGCTTTTAGATCTCGAGCAAATTAATGACGATCTCGAAAATATCTCTCAACTCTCAAGTGATAATCAAAATTTGATGCAAATTGATCTCAACTTACCTCCTTCCAGTTTTGGAAGAGCTACCAGCAGAAGTAACACACTTTCTAGCGAAAATGATATGGTAGATATATTGCAAAGCAACAACCACTCACAGTTACGTACACCAAATTTGAGAAGAGGCCGTGGAAATCGCTCTGTAAATTCATTTGGGAATTCAACGATCCAAGAAGATGAAGAAATTGACGAATATCAAATTAGGGAAGGGACCAGATCATTATTGTCGCTCGATTTACAATCCCGAAGGTTCTACAAATATATCACCGAGAGATCCATACTTGTTGGTAAAACGACACACTCAAATCCACCGTACAAAAAGAAAATTTTGTTCGAGGATATAGTCCCAAGCAAACTATCGTCGCTTGAAAACGATGATGGCATTCCCACCAATAGTTTGGATAGAAGAGTAGCTGCAGGTGCGTTTCTTTCACTGTTAAATCTGGCCTCGAAAGATGCATTGAAGATTTCGACTTACAGCGCCGTGAATTACCATAGTGATACAGCTAGTCCCGAGAACAAATTCAGTTGTTTGAGTGGCTTCGATATTATTATTTGTGTATGAAGGTATCTAGCTACATGGCGCTTACAAGTAGTACTGTAAAATTCGTCACTGGCATGTAAAAAGCGGCGAGTTCAGTTTAATTAGATTTGAGACAGGTAATTTACAAGGAAATGGCGTAATGAGCCTCATGAAAAAAAACCACTCAGTCACACAAAAATCATGTTTTTTAAACCGATCATAGAAAGGGCTTGTAATAGGGGAGTCAAGGACATTGAAGATAGATTGTCCATCGAAAGATATTCAGACTTTTTTACGCATGAGCTCATTTAGCCTGGAGTAAGAGACCTTCAAGATTCCAAATCAACAGTACCAATGGAGCTTCTAAAGCACATGTAAAGGGCAGATCGCTGACTCTCAAGTCATGAATCATATCAAAGTAAGGCTTTACTTGTCTGTTTACTTCCAACTATAGTTACGTGGGAGTGTTTATTCGGCTCTAAGACAGCTTCCATTTCAAGGTTTTTGTGCCCGTGATACACGCCTTTTTTTCTGTTTTGTCATGTTCCACGACACGAAGCTGGCTGGTGCTTGTTCCATATAATCCCTGATTTCCAGCTCATGGTAATCACACCACTCTCAGGGACGAATACGCCGAAACATGCATGGCTCCTCATCCGTGGTAATATCTCTCATTAGGAGTTGTTCTAAATTTAAGTCAAATTTGTCTCACAGCAAAGGTAGCCGAAGCTAAGCTACCTGAGAACTGGCCTATCCATGAACCAATATCGGGTCAGTGGAGGATCACATCAAGGAAAAATTCTTTTTACGGCAAAAACAAAACTTTATGTTGGAATGGGGTGTTTTCGGTTCGTGTTCCGAATACTCCGAACATGGCTTAAGGCTATGACGTTTGGGCTTCGTTATAGCTTCTTTGCACACAACCCAAAACTACCCACCTGTTATTTTTGTGATGTGGTGACGGGGCAGCGAGGGCGCGCCTCGCTTGGAGAAAGTGATGCCTATGCTGCTGCCTCTGGTATATATGGGTTCGCAGCGATGGAGAGCATCGTAGGCGGGCGTTACTTCTTTACACTTCAGTAGGTAATGGGTTCTGAACACTGACGAATAGTATATTACAGTAGTTAAGAAGCTGTTCTGGCGACTCACGACTCTCTGCTTGTCAAATTTCAGTCTAGCTGGTTGATGATTATGGAGAATCCCTCTGATTATTTTACTTACCAATCTGAAGAAGAGTGTTTATGCCCAACTTCACGGAGAAAATCGTCTCTGCAGTTCGATGCTGCGTTGCAGCGGACGGACAACGACAAAACTAGTCATGTTGAGCATATGCCGCGAACTCCGGTTCCTCGCCTTGCTGATATGATACTGGACGATACTCCAAGCTGTCTCGAATGCCATTCTAGCGACGAGAGTAGTGGATTCGCCGATGACGGCGCGATTTCTAGCGATGAGGATGATTCGAGTGATAGGGAATACATCGAAGTCGTAAGTAATCACGTTAGCCACTTGACAAAAAAGAGAAAGAGTGAATTGCACTCAATTCTGAACAATGTGGCGGAAGATCATGATCGATCTAACAAAATTGACTCAACATCAGCTCATATCCAAATAAAAACACCAATTGAGAAAGCATTGCATTTTTGCAAATCCAAACCAGTGGTGAAAACGCCTAACCCGATTTCCCGTCTCTCCACATCAACTGTACAAGGTACTGCGGGCAGTACGGTGGATAATCCACCTCAGACAGTGCAGTTTGATTGCCATGAACACGAATTCTCACTTTCTCTGCGACGTAGTGCTATGTTACAGAGACGAAACATGCAACACTGCTCATCGTAGTGCACAGGTGGCAGGGCGGACCGCACAACTTACATTAGATCTGCATTAAGGTATCTTGATTTAGGATACAGGGCAATGAATTGTATGACGTCGCAATCACAGAGTTACCCTGAATTTGGGATTTATCTAGGTTTAACTATTCGATGTATTGTGTTTTAACGATGATAACATACGGTGTATACAAGAAGCCTGATGACTTAAACAGTAATATAACTTTTTGTTAATGAAAAAGGATAGATTTTTGAGGACTAGTAATCTTCATTGTAGTAGATCTAAGAAAAACCCTTAACCGTCAGATCGTCGTCATAGTGTGTCTGCTTACTGCTCAACTTCGTAACAATGTTTTCACGTTCAGGTTGTCTG
The DNA here is from genome assembly GCA_030556345.1 of Oligophagozyma castellii. NCBI lineage: Eukaryota > Fungi > Ascomycota > Saccharomycetes > Saccharomycetales > Saccharomycetaceae > Oligophagozyma > Oligophagozyma castellii. The sequence goes on from JAKTPW010000011.1 coordinate 128,383, forward strand.
TTGAGTAAAAGACTTCAAGTTTCATCGAGACACCTAATACCCACTAACAGCACACGTTTCGGTTCTACTCTGGCTTTCATCGAAACCAATCACGATGGAACTTTATCTGGGACTACATTGAAGTCATTGGGTGCGGCTGTCAGGTTAGGAAACCCCATTGTAGGTTTGGCAATGGGATCTCGTTCTCGCAATGCTATAGAGGCCCTCAAACTGAATTATAAATGCGCTCAACTCTCTAAAATCCTTGTTGTGGAGGATGTCAAGTATGACAACACTTTAGCAGAGTACGTATCACCAGTGATTGCGGAGTTGATGGAGAGTTCAGAATTCACCCATTTTGTCATAAGTAGTTCATCTACAGGCAAAAACGTTTTACCTCGTGTCGGAGCTTTACTAGATCTACAGCCCATTGTAGATATTACAAAGATTAATAGTGAAACTGAATTCGAGCGTCCTATATACGCCGGAAACATCTTAGCTACGGTGAGATCAAACGAAGCCAAGCAATTGATTAGTGTAAGAGTTTCCTCTTTTCCTAATATAGACGCTGGGAGCATGCCCGACATTGCGGTTGAAAGCTTCAATCCTAAAAAAGATGTCGAGGTACCCGAGAACATTGTTGAAAATGTGGATATGTTCTCGACTAACAGGCCAGATCTCTCTACAGCTAAAGTGATAGTAACAGGTGGAAGAGGCTTGAAAGATAAAGAAACTTTCGACAAGCTAATAACGCCTCTTGCTGACATCTTACATGCTGGAATAGGTGCTACAAGAGCTGCAGTCGATAATGGTTTTTGCGAGAATTCTTTACAAATTGGGCAAACTGGTAAAATCGTAGCCCCAGACTTGTATATAGCGGCAGGTGTTTCTGGTGCCATTCAACATTTGGCTGGTATTAAGGATTCGGGGACAATTGTGGCCATTAACTCTGATGCAGATGCTCCCATCTTTAAGAATTCGGATATCGGTTTGAAGGGCGATCTATTGGAGATCTTACCTGCAATGACGGAGAAACTGAAGCAATGAGTAATTTCTCTTCCTTTCCGATATCTTGGACAATTAACTGAGTTGATGGCAACTTGACTTACGACGCTGATCAGATTTTATGGTACACTCGGAAGGATATATGATTTCGCAATTTTGCTCTAGTTAGGATTACATATCACTCATCTAAACTTAACTATATATATATTCATTTTTGGATAACAATCCAACAAAAACTCACCAGTCCTCCTAAAAAGTAGAACGTATCTCATTAGCATTCGACTTGAAATTTGAGCATACGCTGTAATTATTCGCTTAATGATCTGGCATCTAAGATGGTCTGATTTTTGAGTTGTTTAATTTCATGGGTCATATATCAAGGTTCTGATAAAGCGCAATGATGATCAACCAAGCTACGCCATTATCCAGATCAACTAATAAAGAACCATCCCCTATGGCATATGGTAGCAATGAAACAAGGGGACAGTCCGCGAACATGTTGACGGATATGGCTAATCCGAATGGCGAAGTGGAATCACCACCAATTGCCTATACCACTACAAATCAATATGAGAATTCAAACTATTGGAATATGCTGAGTTACTATCTTCCGTGCCTTTCGTGGATACCGGAGTATACTTCAGTCAAGCTTTTGAGAGACCTCATTGCAGGCATATCTCTAGCTTCGTTCCAAATCCCCTTGGCACTATCGTACGCGACTTCGATCGCACACGTTCATCCTCTTAGTGGTTTGTATTCTCTAGCCATTACACCACTGATATATGGGGTTTTAGGTTCTGTTCCACAAATGATAGTTGGACCAGAAGCTGCCATTTCCTTGGTTGTTGGCCAAGGTATTGACAAAATCAAAACAGCTAGGGTCGAAGAACTTAATGCTGTAGATGTTGCGACAGTTATTACTTTGATTAGTGGCCTGACATTATTTGCTTCTGGATTGGGTAGATTCGGATTTTTGGGCAACGTATTGAGCACTGCTCTACTAAGAGGCTTCATAAGTTCTGTGGGGCTCGTCATGATAATAAACTCGGCTATAAGTGAATTAAAGCTTTCACATCTACTTGATGAGTCTACAGACAACTATAACACCCCTTTCAAAAAATTGCTATTTCTTTTGAAATATGGACCAACTGATTATCATGCCCCGACACTGGTACTGAGTTCCATTTGCTTATTTATTTTGTTGACTTGTAGGATCTTGAAAAAGAGCCTTATAAAACAGCGGCAATGGCTAGTATTTGTGCCGGAGATATTAATCGTTGTGATAACAACGATTTTACTGTCAATGAAGTATCGTTTTAAACACACTTATGGTATATCCAACGTCGGTGATTTTAATGCAGAAGGGTTTGGTAAGATAATCAATCCAATCAATAAAAAAAAAAGGAAATTGTACCCTGAACTATTGTCTACTGGATTACTGACAGCACTACTAGGTTTTTTCGAGTCGACTACTGCCTCGAAAAGCTTGGGTCACAACTTTGATTTAACAGTTTCTTCCAATCGAGAGCTTATTGCACTGGGAACAATGAACATATTTGGATCTCTTTTTGGAGCACTGCCAGCATTTGGAGGATACGGGAGATCAAAAATTAACGCTTTTTCGGGTGCACAAACTGTTATGTCTGGAGCTTTTGTTGGCATGATAACGCTTTTCACATTAAAATATCTATTATCGTTAATCCATTACATCCCTGTCTGTGTCTTATCAGTTATAACGACGCTAGTAGGCGTAAGTTTACTTGAAGAGGCACCTGCAGAAATTGCTTTTCACATCAGGTGTAAAGGATATCACGAATTGACTGTTTTCTGTCTTACTTTTCTTTCCACTTTCTTTTATTCGATAGAAGCCGGAATTTTCATTGGAAGCTTGTTTTCTGTTTTAAATATCATAAGGCACTCAACCAAGTCTCGCATTCAGATCCTAGGAAGGACCTCAAAGAGCGGTGAATTCATAAATATTGATGAACTCATCATGAGCAGGCCGCTAAATATCGAAAGCAATCCTAACCTTGCCTCAGAAGAATATGAGGGATGTCTTGTGGTAAGAATACCAGAGCCATTAACTTTCACCAATAGCGAGGATCTCAAAGAGAGATTGGGCAGGATAGAGAGATATGGTTCTGTAAATACCCATCCCGGTACGCAGAATTTGCGATCTAAAGATAAAACGAAATTTATAGTTTTTGATATGAACGGAGTTACATCAATGGATTCATCGGCTGCTCAGATTCTGCTTGATATTATCAAAATATATTGTAAACGATCAGTTCGTGTATTTCTGGTGAGCGTCCCTAGAAATGAAAATGTACGAACTCGATTGATGAAATCGGGGATTACGAATCTCTTGAAGAAGAATGGCCAACGAGTACCAATGAGCTTTGAGGAAAACAATATCAATGACGATGATGTTTCTTGCTATTATCCCTCAAGTATTGATGATGCTTTTGTGATAATAGATGACATAATCACGAGTTCGAGCAATAGTGAGATCCCTGGCTCGATTGCCAGCAGTCATCCGCGACTCAGTACTAACTTAGATATTGTTTGATTATGGAGAATTTTCCTTGTTAGGCATCGTTTTGTTTAATATTTAATTTTAAGACGGAGTGATTAAATAACGGCAGGTTTACACAATATTACAATCATTAGGATAAATATCTTGCATAATTTACCTAAAGAGCATTTAGCACATTTTGAGTGGAATAGTCGCCATTCAGACGATAACGTGAAAGCCAGTCCTCTTTTTGTTCAAACCTCTTTGCACAATTTTCTCAATCTCGTCGGGGTCAGAAGGTATGCTATTTAAATTCTTACAGCCAGATTTGGTAACCAAGATGTCGTCTTCAATACGAACACCTCCAACATACATATATTTCCTTAGGATATCAAAATCAACTACCTCTTTTCTCAAAGGAAACTTGTTCACAAACTCCTCGATTAGATGTTCGTTAAAGTAGCATCCTGGCTCATTTGTAACCACCATGTTTGATTCTAATTTACGACGAATTCTCAGATATTGAAAGTAAGGATTATCGTCCTCGTAATTTGCATGGCCAGCTGTATCATGAACGTCGAGGCCCAACATATGTCCGAGCCCATGAGGATAAAATCCACAAGATACTTTCCTTTCAAATATCTCGTCCTCGGAAAACTGTTGCTTGAATATACCTATATTTCTCAAATGTTTGATCAGAACCTTATGAGATAACAAGTGCAAATCTTCCCATTGCGCGCCAGGCTTGATACGTTCCATTACCTGGGTTTGCATGTCCAAAACAGCATTATATATTTCACGGTGTTCCTTCGTAAATTTACCAGATATAGGGAAACATCTAGTAACATCACTAGTGTAACAATTCCATTCAGCACCTGCGTCTATCAAGAAGGATTCCTTCTTTTCTAAACTTTCCGAGTTCTTCACATAGTGTAAGGTTCCGCATGCTGGCCCAGAGCAACAGATTGGATCGTAGCCCAAAGATTTACCACCTTGGCGCGTTGCGTGATAAGCAAATTCTGCTTGTACTTGTAGTTCAGTCAGCTCAATGGGCAAGTGAGACATAACTGCCAGATGAGAGTTATCACTGATCTCGCACGCTTTCTGAATCATAGCAATTTCATACCAATCCTTGATAGCCCTTGCTTCATTCAATGCGTCGAAGAATTTCTTATCCCCATCTATCAAGAATTCACGAATTTTGGTGTCATGAATGTTATCAAAGTCAGTAGTATAGATGTCATATTCTGCAAAATCGTCTTTCAAGATATTGACAATCTCAGATACGTGATGCACCTCGTCAACGTCGAATTGTGTTTGAGCATCCTGTGGTGTCAGAGGCTCGCCACTCCAGATAATATCTTCCTCATCGACATTTGGTAAAAACAACTTCAGCTTGTCGTCAGCTGTATTATATAGTACAGCACATCCGGGCAACTGGACACCGGTCAAATAGTAGAAATAACGATTTTGACGAAATTCGCGATCGGTATCACAGTATTTGTTCTTCTCCAACTCTTCGCCGGCTATAAAAAAGGCTGTGGCCTTCTTGCCCTCACCGGACACTCTATGTCTCTCGTAGATTTCCCAAACTCTTTTACAATGATCTTTTGCAGGGTATTTCTTCCCACGAATTATATCCGGTATCTCATTTCCTGAAACTAATGCTTTTGCGTTAGCGTTAACATCATCCGCCGGTTTCTTGGCACCCAAATAGGCTAAAAATCCACCAACCATCGCAACGCCAGCAAGTTTCACCGACTCTGATTCCATAAATCAATCTTGTACAGTTTTTTATATTTAATGCAATGGTACTTTTTATACTTGTAGATATGACACCAAAATGATAATATGTGTCATATCCATTATAGAAAACTTACTCCAACACAGGTAACTTAGGAAAATAATGTGTTAAGCCAATGACAACACTTGGAACACGGACCTTAGAATATAAGAGGAATTGCATGAATGAAACGTCCACGTGTCAGTGACGATTTCGAGTCTCGTAAACGTCAGGTCGCTCAAGATGACAAAAATATAGGAAATAATGGGTCTACCGCTGCGCTTATCAACAGTATTGATAAGAATAAGTTAGACTTCGATTTGGAAAAAGTTTGTCAATTGACTTTGAGTCGTCTTAATGTGTATTGCTGTCTCGTATGCGGACGTTACCTGCAAGGTCGAGGGGTCCAAACCCCTGCGTTTGCGCATTCGTTGAATCAGGGTCACCGACTTTATGCGAATTTTGAAAATGGTCGATGTTATGTTCTTCCCGATGGCTATGAACTTAAGGATGAGAATCCCATTCTTTCGCTTGTGAAATACAATATAGCACCTACATTTACAGAAGAACAACTGGCTGCCTTGGCGCAGATGAGTTGCCGTGATAGCAACGGCACTCATTATCTTCCAGGCTTCATAGGTATTTCTAATGGTGTCACTTCCAAAATTGGGAACTACAGTCATATTAGCACAATTGTGTTGAGCTTTGCACACATCATACCTCTACGAAATTATCTTCTATTGCATCCGACTTGCTTCAAGTCTAAGTCCACTATTGGGGCCAAACTTCAAAACCTTTTACGTAAGTTGTGGAGTCCTAAATTGCTACGATGCCAAATTGGCGGCGATGAACTATATGATCTTTTGTTGGTTGATAAACACTTCTCGAACTTGAAAGCCGACCCTATGTTTGTCTGGAATTACATGATCCAAAAGCTGATCCACTCCAGCCAAAGAATAAAAGATTTACTTGTAGATAATTTGCAAGGATCTCTCAAGGTCACGACCTCTGAACTTGAGAAGCATGTGCACTTCTGGCACTTGACTCTCGATTTACCAGAACCATCTATTTTCAAAGATGGTTCGACTTCAGGCAGCTTACCTCAGTGTACTTTACATGAATTACTTGAAAAATTTACATCTTCTAGATCATCATCAAAAATATACACCATGATTGAATTACCACGATACCTCATCTTGCATTACAAAAGGTTCGATTACAGTTCTCTTTTGCCAGTGAAGACCCGTAATCAGACGATCGTAGAATATTCTACTGTCATGAAGTTCAATTCTGTCAATTATCGATTGGTTTTCAATATTGTTCACGATTGTCACCCTAATTATAACGAGAGTTCTAAAGATCATGAAAGCAGGTGGAAATCACATATTTTCAATATCCATGAGAAGCAGTGGTACGTAATTGATGGTACACACGTAAAACCTAAAGAAAAAGAGCTACTGTTTCTCAGTGAAACTTGTATGCAAATATGGGAGAAAGTTACTGAGGGTATGTGATGAATTGTTCGCAAATGATATCGATTTATCGAATGGCAACAGAATTAACCGAAGCCGTGAGTACTGAAACGACATTGTTCTCAAGAGTGGCTTCTGCAGAATCGGCCAAATGTTTCTTAGGATCTTGTTTGCCGACATATCTTGTTTTTAGTTCGTCCTCGGTCAACTCTTTCTCCTCCTCTATACGCTTAGAGTATAATTCAGCAATCCGAACCATTTCTTGAGTAGCTTCCAAATTCGAGTGTTCCTTTTTATTATAGTCCTCCATTTGTAGCCCTGACTGCCATTGCTTCTTGTGTAAGTTCATCAAGATTTGTGTTTCAGCATGTGTCTTGTGATAGTCAATATTCAGTGAATAATAATGTCTGTTCAAGCCATGTATCAAAGCCTGGATATTTGGTTTGTTGAGCAGACCTGCATTGGAGGTAGTCTGGCGTGGTTCTTGATTGTTTATCAATGTCCCGGTATCAATCAGACGAAAGGCATCAATGACAACCTTGCCCTTGACAGATTGTATCGGATCCACCACTACAGCGACAGCTCTACTATTCAACTGCTCAAAGGATTTCTGCGTGTTCACATCTACCGACGACAACCAGCAACCAAACCCGGGATGTGAATGGTACCAACCCACTACCATCTGATCTCTACCTGTTTGTTTTAGCATATCCATCATGCGAGCCTGAAAAACATCATCCACAGCTTCTACTGAGACACCAGTACCGGATTGTGGCATTGCAAAGACGTCCACGACATTCACGGTGTAATCGTCTACAAACTCGCCCAGCATCAAGCCCATTACCTCCATAGGAACACCTGCACGACCATGTTTAAGCATCTTCAGAAGTGCAATAGATGATATATAAACAGTCTCCTTCGTATCGTCCCGACTAGCGTCCGCAACTGCAACCTTACTATTCATCATCAGTCTCTGTAATCGCTCCATCTTGATTAGCCGATATTATTTGTTCTATAAGGATGGCTTCTAGTATAGATCCAAGCACTAAACTGGTCTGATCCGTTTTTTTGTTAACGACTATCTAGCCTACTTTAAAGGTTACAAATGAGTGGCAAACTGTTAAGCTTCAACCGAATTCCTTAAAACTTTAGAGATTTGCGAGTATCATGGGTCACGTGATCAAATATCTCAAAAGGTTGAACTTTCTGGTTACCTTAATATAATGCTAATATTTATGGGATGAGCTCAGCTGTTCCTGCACTAAAGTGAATCAGCAGGTTAAGACTTATACCAGCAAGCTACTTTTGTTTTGTTTCAGGAAGCATGCTGGAGGAGAGTGGCATAATGAATATGGATCATTCTCACGAGTTACACGGAAGAGTGGTAAACAGTATGACTCAAAATGTTCGTGGATCAGGATCTCAAACTGTCACTATTGAAGCTACTCCCGTGCTCAAATTACGCGCCAAAGGTCAGGTGCAACGTCCCAGCGTCAAATGGGGTACCGAAGTCATTGATAACGAGAATATGGATAAAAAAAAATCCAAAGTATGTTGTATATTCCACCCTCAAGATCCTGATCTCTGTATAGATGAGGATCCCGACCATGAGCACGACCATATTCACGTCGAAGAATCCTCGGATTCAGAGACCTCTGAGTCTGATAGTGAACGCAGCTTGGATTTAGAAGAGCGGCGACGTAGACGTTTGGAGAGACGAAGACGTAAACTTGCAAAACCTCGGTCGGAAAGTCCGAATGCATACGAAGTCCAACCAGATTACACCAACAAAAAAGTCTGAACTTTATTGGCACAAAAGGTTAGGTCTGTGCATGTTTTTACAGGTCTTACTTACATATGTCGTCTATACACTTCATAGCGATACGTCCATGCTTATCAATGTACTGTAAGTCTCCCGGGGCATTCTGTATTGAACCATACCTGCATAAATCATACAGTTCTTTGCAGCTGTTTTCAAGGCTAGTATCTGCTGTTCCTTTGCCTCAGAATGATATTCGCTTTGTTTCAGCTGATGCACCATGTTAGTAATGCATTTCAGAGTTATCACCAAAAGATTAGCAATGCTTTTCACAATATTTGGATTCAAGCTAGAAAACTCTTGCGCTTTTCTACGTATTGAATTATCACCGCCAAAAGGTAGCAGATCAAGTTCTTCAATCTGTGACAAAACTAATTGCCACTGCCCATCATTGAAGTTTTGACGAATCTCAGCTAATTTCAACAACGTAAAACAGGTTTCCTTATTGTTTGCGAATATCTTTTTCGAGATTTCTGCATTCTCAATGTACAACTGCATGACTCTATTAGCTAATATGATAGGATTAGTTTCAGGATTTGTGTCAGGACCATTGAGCGGCTGGCTCAAATCTGTACTACTCAACATGTCGCTCAAAAGGTCATTGACAATAGTCACAACGACATCGTAATCTTCGGATAATTGATACAGCAAGAAGCTATCATAGATCCTGCCATCTTCATCGGCTCTACGTGCTGCTTGTTCAGTGATGGTATGCAGGTACTCTTGACTATCTTCGAGACGTAATAAGGGTTTCCTTTCTTCTAATACTCCAGGAATACGTTCACCATCTCTCTTAATCTTACCCAACAATATGGTAAACTCTTTTGTTTCCAGTACAAGTTCCCGAAGAGCTTCATGGCAAAGCTGAGTTTGCTCCTTAGTGTCCACTAATGTTATCAGGATTAGATATTCTGCTGCTATTCTAGTATCTGTAAACTTGAATGATTTTGTGTAAGCCCCGAGTAAGTAGGCTAATGCAATGCACCTTTTATTATTTTCGACAGTAATGAATTTACTCTTTCCTGTAATGTTTTCGGGTTTGTATGAGTGTGAGACGTTCAACAAATTCTTTGACGCCAGCCCAATTGCAAGGTGAACAGCCTCTATTTCACTTAGTGAATATAGGTAGTCAACGGCCATTTCGTAAAGTCCACTGATTACTAAAACTTGACAGTAATGATTACTAAACCTATCAGAACCATAGGAGATAATGATATTCTGAAAATCTTCCAATCTATATCTCTCGTAAGCTGGATCGCTGTCAGAAGCATCGTCTTTGATCAACATTAAGTGCACCCATAACCAATCTTCAATGCTCAAAGTTACATTTGAGACATTCTTCCTAGTAAGATCACATCTTCCAATGATTTTATAGACTGCAAGCCTATAAGGATCACCGTCCATTGCGCTCTTTATGTGCTGATGGTATTCGGTATGTAATTTTCTAGTGAACTCAGGTGGCAGCCTATGGTCCGGAGACGATGCATATGCTTTGAAGTAAGTCAGAAAAGAGTGCTCCACCTTCTTGAAACTAGACTTATTATTAGAGACGACCTCTAAAGCGTCTTGTGTTAGGCCGGCTCTCAGCAAATAGAAGATCAGCGCCCAAATGGGTATTCCATTTACAATTGTCAAATTGTTAAATTTCCACTCATTGTTGCTCTTCTTCAGTTTAGTGTCGATAAAGGACTTGATTTTGTTGATATTGGTAGGCAATCCTTCATTCATCTTCTTTTTGTAAAGGTTATCGATGTACTCTAAGAATTGACTTTCGAGATAGGTTTTCCCAGATTTCACAACGTCATGACTAGAGTCCAATATGCGAAGGATTTTCCAGCATTCAAGAAGTTGTCTTGTACTGGGCTCGTGGGATGCTGATAAAACGGGTATGAACTCATGAGTGAGATCGAAGGGTTGTTCATTTTGTCTTGCGTTATTGAATCTATGAATGATCTTTGCATATTCCTCATATTTCTCTCTGATGACATAACTCTCGTTAACATTCAAGCGAGATTCCGTGCCATCTAAGATCCCGCTGCCATTATCACCCCAGCTAGGTAATTTAGGGTCAAGATCATTTGAAATTCGGGTACGCTTGTTACCTTTCATATAAACTCCAAAATTCTCTTTGATCTCCTCTTTCTTTTGCTCCCAATCCAAAGTCAAATTAGTGTTCACGAATTGATCGAATTCTTTAGCGGCCATGGTCAGTAACTGTTCGATTGAAAACAAGATATTCTCTTCCTTTTTATTCTTCAGATAAACGTCAAGCTCACCTATATTGGGCAGCGTGCGACTGAATGCCTTGTTATTGGCACTGTGACTAGCAGCAGTCTTGACGACAGTCCCTTGTGCGTCCCACGATGGAATTGCAGTTACCAGAGATCCCGGCTCTATGCAATCTTCTGGTGTCCCGTTAGCATTCAGTCCAAACTGCTTGGCTTGCAAGTTTTTGAGTGAAAACAATGTGTCCTCAATGGAGAGACCACTGCCAGCAAGTAGATAATGGGCTCTTGTGTGACCACTTTTTCTCGCGTTTTTGCGAGAGCGCATATCATGAGCCCGCCTTCTGATTTCATTTACGCTAAGTTGTATGGTACCTAGGTCAGAGGTGGTGGAAGGAAGATTTTTCGAGGATTCGAGTAATTGATTGAATACTTTGGCCGCCTCGCTACTACCAAAACTTGTGTTTGAATCCTTACTGGATCCCCCACCATTACCACTCAGATGATCAGCCGTCATCACGCTCGAGCTATTGTCAACTGGCCCACCAATACTGGATTTTACATACGTCATGGTACCGTCAACTGGGTCAAGCCAATCTAATAGTTCCTTGTTTTACTTTCCGATTCGATATGTTTTTTGTGAAGTTCCAACACTTTCGTCAAATTTCAAATATAAAGATATTTTGGATGAATTGAGAGTTATCAGCCCGGGTTAGTTAAAGGTCATACGTAAGAATATACAAAAGCATCACAAGAACCAAGTGTTAACCACCGTTGTATTGATTGAGATTATATAATTTTTTGAGGACTTGGTTGGTGGAATAGATCCAGGTATTCATCTACTGCCATTTTGCTGAATCCTGGATCTTCTGAGACATTGATAATACGAGAAACGACGTCTTCATTGCTACCTAGTCCGTAAATCAGGTTTCTGCGAAATTTCTCCTTCAGCAAAGGAATAGCCTCTTCTCGTCTTTCTCTATGTCCAACAGGTATATCGACTCTTATTTCCGGAATTTTAGATCCGTCCAGTAACTCAATCGAAATTGCATTAGGTATAGCACCATTTTCAGAGGTGCGGTACTGTGTATTGAATTCTGGAACAACCTCACATTTCATCTTACTACGCAAGTTATCAATATCAGGATTTGCAGCTATTTCATCAGAATAATGCTCAACATCAAGTTTACCATATATCAAGGGAATTGCAGTCATATATTGAATACAGTGATCACGGTCTGCAGAGTTATGTAGAGGACCTGTTTTATCAATAATCTTGATAGCACTATCAGTCGTTTTGATGCAAATGCTTTTGATATCCTTGTAAGATTTCCCCAGTACTTTCAATTGCCTATGTGCTTCAAAGGAAGCCTCTACTGCAGTTTGAGCATGCAGTTCTGCAGGGTATGGAACTTTGAATAAAATGTTTTCCATAACATAAGAACCGTAGTTGTTTCTGTGTTCGAATTCGAAAGGCTGACCACCCCAGAGAACATCATAGAATCCCCATTTTTTGGCTGTAAGTACTGAAGGTATACTACCGATATCCGAATTCTTAACCATGTATGCTAACTTGACAGCCCTTGCTGTTGCATCCCCTGCTGCCCAAGATTTGCGAGATCCAGTATTTGGTGCGTGTCTATATACACGCAAAGGTGCACCATCAGCAAAGCCATGCGATACGGCAGCAATGGTCTGGTCAAAATCTAACCCTATCATCTTTGAAACTACTGCAACAGTGGCAATCTTGACAAGAACAACATGATCGAGTCCATGCTTATTGAAGGAGTTATCCAAGGCAATGATTCCTTGTATTTCGTGGGCTTTGATCATATAACTTAAGATATCTTTGATGGTAAAAATTCGTCCTTCTGCACCGTTAGTACCCCGATGTAGCCTGTTTAAATAATCTGCAACAGCTAAAATACCACCTAGGTTATCTGATGGGTGGCCCCACTCTGCCGCAGACCAGCAATCGTTATATCCCAGCCACCGAAATAATGTACCAAAAGCAAAAGCCCCAGACACTGGATCCATCTGATATGGAGTTCCCAGTACTTTAACACCATGAGTAATCCTCTGACATCCAGGGACTATGGGTTTGATAATATCTTGCACTTGTTTGTGTTTCAATGCTGCGACGCCGCACCCTAATGTATCCAGAAAACATAATTTAGCTGTATGGAAAGCTAGTTGCAAATTATCTTGTTCTTGATGTACATATTTTGCAATGCCAACTAAAACTCTATCTGACTGTGGTTTATCATTTGCAGTACTCGAATTGAATTCACTTTGTACTTTTGTAGCAAGGGTTCTGATGTGTCGCGAGTTATGCCCCAGCCGGCTTGACATAGAGTTAAATTTTGAGAGTCTCAGCATCCTAGCGACAATGTTGAGAAGTGTAATGGTTTCTGGTTGTCTTGCTAGTTAAGTCTCGTCACAGGGGGAGACTGGCAATCAACTAACGCTCAATATGAGGTGATTTGACACTTGATATAAAATATTCATAATAAGTGAATTATCTATATATATTTAATTGTACTCTACTGATGAAGAGTCAAGAAAACAATGTAGTAGGCAAATAGAGAGGTACAGTATGTATGTTTGAGAAAGGCAAACTGAAACCATCCTGCGCTTATTATCGATTGCTTCGTCTATAGTATATATCCACTGTGAAAAATTAGCCAGATAATAGAGCTTCCCGGAAACTTAGTATGATATCATGGCACCATTTGTCTCGTGAATAATTGTGTAATGAGCTTAGAAACACTTGTGGTGGACGATGGAAGGGCCACTCTCGTCGTATTCTTGCTTGGAGATCCACATCTGTTGGAAGGTAGTCAAGGATGCCAAGATCGAACCACCAATCCAAACGGAGTATTTTCTCTCTGGTGGAGCAATGATCTTAACCTTCATGGAGGATGGGGCCAAAGCGGTAATTTCTTTTTGCATTCTCTCAGCAATACCAGGGTACATGGTGGATCCACCAGACATTACAATGTTACCGTATAACTCCTTTCTGACATCGACATCACACTTCATGATGGAGTTGTAGGTGGTTTGATCGATACCTGCAGATTCAAGACCAAGCACAGATGGGTTGAAGAGAGCTTCTGGAGCTCTGAATCTTTCGTTGCCGATAGTAATAACCTGTCCATCTGGCAACTCGTAGGATTTCTCAATAGAAGACGATTGAGCAGCGGTTTGCATCTCTTGTTCAAAATCCAAAGCGACATAACAGAGCTTCTCCTTGATGTCACGTACAATCTCCCTCTCGGCGGTGGTGGAAAAGGAGTAGCCACGCTCACTTAAGATCTTCATCAAGTAGTCGGTCAAGTCTCTACCGGCCAAGTCGATTCTCAAAATGGCGTGTGGTAGGGAGAAACCGGCGTAGATAGGAACGACGTGGGTGACACCATCACCGGAGTCCAGCACGATACCAGTTGTTCTACCACTGGAGTACAGCGAAAGGACAGCCTGGATGGAAACGTAGAAGGCTGGAACGTTGAAGGTCTCGAACATAATTTGGGTCATCTTTTCACGATTCGATTTGGGGTTCATGGGCGCCTCTGTGAGCAAGACGGGGTGCTCCTCTGGGGCAACACGCAATTCGTTGTAGAAGGTGTGGTGCCAGATCTTTTCCATATCGTCCCAGTTTGTGACGATACCATGTTCGATAGGGTAGCGCAGAGTCAAAATACCACGCTTGGACTGGGCCTCGTCGCCGACGTAGGAGTCCTTCTGGCCCATGCCAACCATGATACCCTGGTGTCTGGGACGGCCCACGATGGAAGGGAACACGGCGCGGGGAGCGTCGTCACCGGCAAAGCCGGCCTTGCACATACCGGAACCATTGTCAATAACTAGCGCAGCAACTTCGGAGTCCATTTCGATGTTGTAGAATAAGAAGCAGGTGTGTGTTTGGTTGGATCAAAGCAAAACGTTAGCACGGAGGAGTATCGGGGCTACAGAAACCTTGTTCAATGTACCGAAGCGGGATAAAGAGTATGGAAAGAGTGCGGAGATAAGACCTGCAAAAAGTCGGTCTGAGTCTTCTGGTTTTTATGATCTGTGGGATCCAGATTGGTCTTTAAACATAATAATGCACATAGGAATATCATGCAAACGCTCTTATACATCGATCTATATATACGGGGAGAAATTTGCCCTAAAAAAGACCAGCGCGTTTCGGAGCCCAGTTAGAACTGAAAAAAAAACCCGATGAAAAACGGAAACACCTTTTAGCAAAAGCCTGTTTTGGGCGGGCACGCGTCTCGAAAGAGAAGCTCTCTCTGTTTGTGGAAATATCGCACCGTAAGCGGAAATAGGAGCGGAAAGCTGTATCGCCCACGTGACAAATTAATTTGGGCCACGTGCATACTTATTGGTCACGTGTTCTGTCCGGGTATCGTGGAAGTTCTATTTGCGGTCCCGTGATCTAAATTTACCCGGCTCGCACGTGATGCGCCTTCAGCTCCCCGCACGTCATGTGATCTGCCGGCGCCCCAGGGCGGGAGCGCCCTCATCGCACAATGGGGAGAGGTTACAGACCTCGTCAAAGGTTGCCACAGCTACCTCCCGTATCCACGCTAAGATGCATCTTTTCAATTGCAGTTACCCTTCCTTACGATGTTCGTGCCCAGAAAAATGAAACTTAGACCTCGGCTCAATTCCCCATCTATTCAATTTTGCAGTTCACCTTTCGACTTGCTGCTTCACAGCGTCGTTATTGCTTTGGCATTATAAGCTTTAAAAGACAGTTGTGTGTCTCGAAATATCGTGAAAGCTAAGAAGACCACCACACAAGGCTACCGAAACTCGCCTCCCGAAAAGTAAATAAAATATTACCCAGGAATGGCCGGCAAAGCTGCTAAAAAGCAGGCCAAGAGTAACTTGAAGGTGTTGCGACTCTTGTATTGCTACGTTGTTCCCATCGTATGTCTGGCGCTACTCAGAACCTTGCTCTCGCGCAACAACCGCACACCATGGACCTTTGTGCTAGTGCACATGCCGCTCGGCGCGTCTCTCTGGCTCCTGGAACGCTCCGGTAGGCCGCGCGCACGTGGCAATGGCCAATTCACTGCCTCTGTGGACCTGGACTCAGGTGACGGGCTCGTGCAGTATCTCTTTGATATTGTGTACCTGTCTCTGTTTGCAGACTGCGGACGCATAGTCCTGGACACAAACAAGTTTTGGCACGTTCTGTGGGTGTGCCCCGTGTACGCGTTGGTCAAGCTCTGGGGCCTCATTCGTGGGTTCTTGGGTTCCAGGACCGTTGCTCAAAACGGGGCCGTTAAGAAGTCCGAGCGATAAGTCACGTGAGACACATTTCCAGGACGCTCCACGAGGCTTCGGGTGCGAGCCCTGAAGTCTGGAACCGCAAGTGGCTTGATCTTGGTGTGGCATTCTCTCGAGCCATCCTTAGTATCTTGGTTTTTACGTATATTAACCCACATAGCGATGTCCAGTAATCAATATATATATATATGTGTTTGTATATATTATGTCTAATAATGAACTGATATACAAATATGAGTATAAGGACTGAGGTTTTACGCCATTCATTGAATGCCACTACATCTTGTTTACTTATGCTTGAGGTATTGCAAGCGTTGTAGAGGACTCTAATGTGAGTTACGTCGTAATTTCACGATTTCATTCACATCTCTCGATCGTACGGTTGAATAAAAATCATTTGCTCGATTCTGGGCACCGTGGAGGAGTGCAAGTGAAATGACACTTGGCGACAATTGCCACAATTCCCTGCAGTTCTACCATCATATACTAGTAAAACGTAAAGTTCCGCTAGATTGCAGTAAACGGGTGTGATCATTTCAATGTTCCACTCAAACATCAATAAACATGCAAGAGCATTGTTCCCTGAGTATCCAATAAAATGAGGTTTGATCCTACAAATGCAATAAATGTTGTTTCAGATCGCAATGTAGTTGCGACATCTCCCAAGACTCAAAACCTCTCCCCTCTTAAAAAATCTTGGAAACAATGTTTCGTAATGTTAGCCATTGTCGACCTAAACCAATTCTTGATGCATTAGATCCAATACCTGAAGCGCATTGTGCTGTCAATTCCCGAGTAGCTGGATTGAATGTGTACCTTAACTTGAAAAACAACAGATACGTGATAACTGCTGCAAGCTGGTATAAGGTTAGAGATGGCCCCCGAGCCAAGACTCGCAAAGTAAGCCAAGGAAGTTCCAACCCACATATGAAGGCAGTGGTGACTTCAAACAGCTGAGCAAATCTCAGAAAACGCGCGCTATGTAATGAAATGAAATCACGCATCACAGCACTAGCACGAGAACGTACAGCTGGTGCCAGGGGCAGCTCGGCCAGTAGTTGATCTCTTGTGTAATTCATTGAGTGGAAGACAGCAAAAATTGCTGGGGAAAAGACCGCCCCCGTAACTCCCGCGCCCGCTAGCGATAAAATCCACAACGTCAACGCCATGAAAAAATATTGCGCATTATCGATTCCTGTAAGAGACCTGAGGGACCAAACGGTTATTCGTCGACTTCGCGCATACTGATACAGCACAATCCCATATGTGAGCGCCACAGACGCTAGTACACGAGTGTAATGATAAGCTCTCACTGAACCAAGCACGATCCTAGCAGAATGGTATAGCGTAGCCAAATGGCCGAGAAACCAGTAGAATTGTGGAGACACTAACAAGCGTTTCATTAACCTCCTTGGTACAGTAAACGTTGGCACAGTTGGAGACTGTTGAATAAACAGATAGATGCATATGCTTCATGAGATTACTATGTAAAGCCTTATTATTATATCAAAGGCAAAACAAAAACATCCTTTGTTCATTTCTTCTGATAAAGCTTGAAGAAAAATCTCATATTTTCAATCTTCAACTTGTAATCAAGCTTAGTACTTGCACGATACCACATACTGTCACTATCTTGCAATAATCGCCATGGACCATCTCCTTCGTTGCGTTTACCGAGCAAGACCGTATCGATCAGAAATTGTATGGGAAATTTGTGAGTACCAATGCTAATATGCGAATAGCTTCCAGCACTTTCAACTACCAGCAGCAAGCACCCACTCGGGCATTGCGAGTTGAGTCTCTGTAGAAAGCGTACACTACCGCCGCGGTCTTCTTTGACTAATTCATTTGCAGTGAAAAAAATGGTCACAAGGTTGAGTGCCTCGAGTGGAACCTGGGAGTTCAAGACATTCTCTTGTATAAATTGCACGTCTAGAGATTTTGAAGCACTTCCGTATAGCCACTTCTCGTTGATCATTGCATTTAGCTTTGAGATTACCGGATTCCAGTCTGCGATATCGATCAAATTTAATTGCATGTGCTTCTTTTGATCACGATGAGCTGCTAGCGTAATAATACTTGCCAGTGCAACTAGCTCGCCTCCGGCGCCGCCTCCTATGCACAAAATATTGCTACTCGGTAGCCCCAGAACCTCTCTTACCGGTTGTAAATGAGTCAATAATGCTGCATATGAAATAGATCTAGACGGTGACCATCTTGCACAGTAAGCGACTCTAAGATTTTCTTCGCTAAATGCCTTCTCATAGTCCCGGTCATATAGCCTGCCTTTCACTTTCTGAACATTCTCGAGCAAGATCTCGATTGATTGTTCATACAACTCTGTATGGAAACAGTGCTTGTAAAGGTCGAGAATATCTTGCGCAGGCAGGTGGTCTTTGCTCTCAGTAGATAATTGCGCGCTCATTATTAGCTTGCATCAAATTCAAGCTGACAAGTGTTTTAGCAACGATACCTAAAGGATGCAAAATGAGTATTAAGTTATATAGTACACGGAATAAGAGTTGAGAAAAGGATTTTTAACTGAGACATAACTAGTGATTTGGTTCTATACATTGATCTCTAGGGCTTCCGTCTCGGTTACATTGTCCAGCCAAAGTTTGCAATTAACTAAAATGCACTTATTCGGCATCTTCCTCGTCGTCCTCTGGAGTGACTTGGTAGAATGTCAACTTGTACTCATTAGTCTTAGAAGAAACGAATCTGATCCAGTCTCTTAATTGGTTCTTCTTCAAGTACTTCTTGGTCAAGTACTTCAAGTACTTACCAGAGAACTTACCAGTAGACACAACAGTGACAATGGTACCATCCTCAGAAACTTGGATAGTGTTACCCAAGTTACCAACAATACCGTCGACCTTGATGTGGTCGATCAAGTACTTGGCGTAAGAAGCTGGGTCGAAAACACCGTTCTCAGTTGGAGAAGCGACGTCAACGGTGAATGTCTTGGTGACCTTTTGCTTTCTGGAGGTCTGTAGTGAAAAAATATTTTGTTAGTACAACCATTCCCTGGGGTGTCCCTACATGCCTACTGTTATTAATCGAAACGATTTTTGAAGTCAGAATAGCATGCAAAGGCGCAATTGTCCTTATTATATACGGGTTCTCTCATCTCAGATGATAATAACAATATCTGCAGTGGGGACGGGTTGAGCCCTGGCACTGTGCCATTCATACGATCATGATCAGCACAGGCCGGGATCTCGATGGATTAATCGATGGAACTGTGGAGCTTACCGATCATCCATCATTTATAATCGAACATACGTTTGGAGCCATTGTTAATCTGTTGTGTTGTCGACTTTATTATGATGGCAGATACAAAGTAACAATCAGCAATGTATATCTCATCGAATCTTCAACCTTGATGATGTATTATCAATCATCTGAAAAAATTTGTGTGTTACCAATTTCTCGAGAGAAGGACTGAATTCAAGAAACTTTTCACAGTCTTTTATTTTTTGATCCACAAAAAACTTTTAAAGTTGAAATGTTGAGAATGTACGGATGCGCAGTCGTATTCCAATCGCCCAGGTACTACTATCAATCAATTAACTGAAAGAGCATGTATCTATCTATAAGTAAATAGCCACAACTATATGAGCAATTCTAGCTTACAAGAACACCTCAGTGTTCAATTCTACAAATGAAGCAGCGTAAGGGACATCGAAGTTCTTCATTACTTCGGGATGTAAAACACCGAGAGTGCCAATAACCTGGGGCTGGATACCTTCACGAGCTCTGAAAATAACATTTGCACCACGGCCTGGGAAATAAGTAGCATGCTCATCAGTGGGCTCAATCCAGTAGCCTCTTGCGGCATTGGCCTTACCAAAGTCAGCAATCCACTCTGTGCGGAATGTTTGCATTAGCTTGCCGAGTAAACCTTGAATGATTTCAAAACCACTGGTCTTGCCAACGTAAATCGCACCCCAGTGACGTTCATTGTAGGCCTTTCTTTCTAGGGCATCATTCTTGAAAACCACATCTCCGGTCTCGAACACTTTGATGGGCAGCGAATGTTTTCTGTTCTCGCGTACCGTCTTCAAGATGCCCGGCAGCAGAGAAGTTCTGACCACTTGATACTCTAGCGTCTTGGGGTTCTCGAGCTTGACGGCTTTTGTTCCGTCATCCTTCAACCGTAGATAGGCGAAATTCTCGTCGTGTGAGCATAGTGTTAGGGGCAAGACTTCGGACCATGATGCCTGTGAAGACGCTAACCTGAAAATATCAGAAATCTTGTTGACAGGTAGGGGCGCAGCAATGAAGTTCGCATTAGAAAGTTTGTCGCCTTTGGGCAAGTTGTCATAACCATAACCAATAGCGGCATCCTCCATGATGTCGCAAGGGTGCAGGATGTCGGATCTCGTAGCTGGTATGTAAACGTCCAAGATGTTGGTATCATTCTTAGATGGCACTGCACGTAGGGACATCTTCTTTAAACATTTGGCAATCTCTTCTGGAGTTTGTTCTAGACCCAACGAGGAGTTGATGTAATCCACTGAAACGCGAATTAGCCTCTCGTCAAAGTTGGGAGTAATACGTGATTGACCGTTATGTTCGGAAACAATTTCGACAGGCTCAACAGTGAATGCGTCGCCGCAATATCTGCTAAACATTGTGACTAATTGATCTAACACAATATCAGCCTTGGTCTTATCTGTCGCTGTAATATCGATGAAAACATTACGAGTATCAAGAGATATCTTCGAATGTTCAGAGTTGATCAATGGAGGTAGTGAACACACAGTATTATGGTCATCCATGATCACAGGAAACACTGGGGAGTTTTCAATGATGTGTACAAATCTACCGATGTTATTTTTCTGTTCAGGTTGCTTGTAGAACTCGATCAACGAAGCAGCATCGAATTCTTTTGTTTGATTTAAAGGGACAAATTTGATAGCTTTGGGTGGTAATGCGCGGTAATGGAATGGGCCTTTGATAGAATCCATATCATGAGTTCCCATAGCCACCAAGCTTCTGTTTCGACATAAATTTGAGTGCAGTTTGTCTTGAAGAGCTATGAAAGAGGCATAACTATATTTATCAAATTTGATGTTTCTTAGGATAGCAGCTGCAGCAAATGGTCTAACCTTTGTGGTCTCGGGGTCAACATAGAGTTTAGTTGTAGGAGCGGATAACTTATACTGTGGAGTTTCACTGCGACCTAAATACTCATTTAGTGATTGAGCAATACCCTCTAAGCAGAGTAAATCATAACGGTTTGCGCCAATCTCTATCTTCAATTCAGGCTCTTCACCGATTTTCAGTGCTTCCTCGGTAGTATCTTCATCAAGCTCAATACCGAACTGGAAACACAATTCGTCAAATTCTTCATTCGAGTATTCGCGACCTAACTGTTCGAAAAGCAGCCGCTTATTCACTGAAACGGTAGGCATTCTCTAATTCAAAGTTTTATTGAGCTTCGACCTAATGGATAATTTAACAAATCAGTTTGCTTGCTTTCTTAAGTTCTGTAATATGGTTTGTGCATTCAGATATATTACCATCAATACTACTATATGTTTAATTTCAAATTTTTGCATTTTTCACATTAAGTTGAAATGAGATCAATAATGCATTGCAAAATACATTGATACCGAGCTCATCCTATGTAATTAATTAGAAATCCTGCTTTATATGCTGAAATCAGCATTATTGAAGGCTCCAATAAGTGGTATTCGTAGAATAGTATTTTCTCGGTCAGGATATCTTGATAAACGCAAAAGCTGGCATCACCTAATGACAACAAACAAAGAACTTAGGAAACCCTTAGTATGGATCGACTGTGAAATGACCGGGCTCGATCATACTCGCGACCAAATTATAGAGATATGCTGTTTGATCACTGATGGGGATTTGAACTTGATTGATCCAATAGGGTACGAGAGTGTGGTACATTGTCCAAAAGAAATACTTGATGGTATGGATGAGTGGTGCACTGAACACCATGGTGCTAGTGGCCTTACAAAGCGTGTGTTAGAATGCAACAAGGATAGCAAGCAAGTCGAGAAAGAGTTACTGGAGTACTTACGCCGAAATATTCCCAAGGAGCGTGTGGGCGTTCTCGCGGGTAATTCAGTTCACATGGATCGCCTATTTATGCTAAAAGATTTTCCAGCTGTGATAAATCATCTATTTTATCGAATTGTTGATGTCAGTAGTATATCTGAGGTATTGGTGCGTCATAACCCCAAACTAGCAACATTGTTGCCTCGCAAGAAAGCATCACATACAGCTCGTGCAGACATATTGGAGAGTATAGCCCAATTAAAATGGTATAGAGAACACTATTTGAAATCTCCTGAGGAGACCGAAAAATACTTCAAGACAGATACAGATTCCAGAGATTTTAAAGCTGAAAGTACAAGAGCAAGAATGGAATCTGATATTGAAGAAGACTACGATGAGGTAATAAGTAAGCGTCCAAAAATGTCAAATCCTCAATGAATTGCATTCCTGAATATGCTGTATCGGTAACCTGTTTTCATTCTGGTTCACAGTCTCAGCATTTGAGGAGAATCCAAATATAAAATTTGTGCATGTAAGGAAGTTTTGTAAAATCTGATATATACGATTCGTAATTCGTTAAATGTCGTGGGATTTAAAGGAATTGTGTAATATCTGGTATTTTGATATATTAGAAAGTGATATATTCGTCGGGTTCATGGTTGAGAGAAATTATGTGTAGGTTTTGCAAACTTAAATTAGTTTGCCGATATCAAGGGCGATTAGAATAAGATTTATATCACTCTATCAATACTCGATAACTAATCATAGTAATACGTCTTCAGAATCTTCAGTTTCCTTTGACTTTTCTTTGTATGTCATGCGCCTTAATGGATGGCCACTTGATGTGAAAATATAATCATCCATAGAGTAAACATTAACATCATCGAAGAGCAAATAAAAATACTGGAGAGTTTGTGAAAACCAGTAGCTAGGTATAGATATTGTGGCCTCTTCTGTAGATGATCCCGAACTTTTTGAGATATCACTTATCTTCCACATCCCTTTCGGCCCTTGATTGCTAGTTTTTAAAGCACTCATTAGAATTTCAAAATGGTTTTTTCCCATTTGTCGCCATTTCTCGTCACCGCTAAGTCTGTACATGTAAAATATGGACTCAATAAGTCTTGGCGACATTATAGAAGGAGATTCCATTTCGTTAACCCATAAAGGCCGACCGTCTTTTAAATTCCAAGATTTCTGTTCGATGTCGATATCGTTGGCATCTAGACCAATATGAGATAATGTATCTTGATCTTTCTCGAGTATGGTGACTTTCTTCAATTTGATTTTGGTCTGATCTCCATCATTCATGAAGATATTATCACTGATGACATGTCTAAGTTCTTCATCTTTGGATATCTTTATAGTTCCATCCTTATTGGCATGCTGTAAGTTTTTGCTTGTTTCATAATTGCTTTCATAGTTCTTGTACTTACCTTCGAGGATCATTTTTATCTTCATTTCTTCGTCAAATACACAAGTTTCTGACTTGCAGGGGTCTAGTATAGCCTTCTGTGGAACCTTGCCATCAAAATAATCGTATATTTTAAAGCAAGATTCAATCATATCAGAAGAGACATTCATGAATTCTCTCTTACCAACTAAAGATTTTGAGCTTAGTGCAAGTATAGCAGGGATCGAGCATGAATCTCTCACGAAATCATAAGGCTTATGCAGTTTTATTTCTAGCTCATTGGTAGTTGGTATGAATTTAGTGTATGCCTCCAAAGAGCTGATGAGTGTAAGGTTGTCGTTATCAGTTAAAGGAGTCCATGGCGTATAAGCCATAAGATCCATTACTGATTCAAGGGCATTTCTTATAATGCGTTTCGACGATACTTTGGAGTCACTTGAGCTTTTAGAGTGCTTTAATGCTCTGAGCGTATCAGATGATTTGTCTTTCTTGTCTTTAGAATCAGGAATATTCAGTTCTGGGTCTGTTTTACTTTCATCATCATGTTTATCCACATCCACAATGTGTTTCTCTTTGGGATACATCAACGCCATTATATCATGGCCATTTAAGAGATGTAGAGATTTTAGCAGACTCGAATAAATAGATTGGGTCTTGTAGTCCATTTTGAAAATCTGCTTTTGGGAATTATCATTACTTCTTGTGAATTTGTTCAATTGAAGGCAATGCACAAATTCCAGATTCTCGTTTATGCTTTTCATCACAGATCCTTTCATCTTAGTTTGCGAGTCTAGCTCCTCATCAGAAAAAACTAAGCAACCAGTAGGGTCAATTGATTGAGGAAACAGATAATCCACAGCATACTCACCAAGAGACTTTCCTATCATGTGATATACTCTCGCCACTGCATCAAAGTATTCATCATTTTCTGTGATTTGAGATAAGCGCAATAGTTGTAGTGACCAGTTGGTCATTGTGCCCAAATTTTCTCTTCTATAAGAGAATCTATTAGTCAACTTGGATTTCCATGGATATTTAACTATGGGCATCCTGTTTGGTGTATCGAATGACCTTAGTACAAAATTTGCCATATCTTTAGCGTAGTCTAAGAACCTTGGTTCGTTATTGAGATCATAAGCACTAATCAACCCGCTCAGGCCGCTCATTGCTATATCCTCGATGTTTATGAAAGGAGCCGAGGATGGCGGTGGATATTTGAAGTTCGTTTTTGCAAGCACTTGCAATACTTTATCGATTCTGTTACGATCATTCAGAATGATAAGAAAAGGCAGCGTATCGAGAAGCTCCAATGGCCAGCTTCTCTCAAATGCTTTCATACTTCCATCATACTGCTGATCCCATGATAGATTGTAGAGTTCTTGGATACGAGCCATCATATCTTTATCCGCATGGCCTCCATCTGTAAAGTGCGTGTGATTACTTTGCACACCTTCAGGAAATCCAAGTTTGGGTTTCTTGAATTGGTTGGGCAAAGAAATCTGATTCAAAACCTCGTAGTGCGGTACAAATTGAGTTGAGAAACTTGCAAATTTATCCTTTAGAGAAAAATCCGTAGCAATTGAATCTATTAATAATGGAAAGTAGCGATTTTTCTCCATCAATGTGGAGTATGTGTCAGCTTCTATTTCATCAGCCTTGTCGATGTTTTTTGCGGATTTCAGATCTTTTTCTGCAGTCACAGTCGCAGAATTCGGCAGCTTTGAAGCTGCATCAGTGTTAATGCTCGGTAAATACTCATTGGCAGCATAGGAATTAAGTTGATTGATTTCATTTTGAAATGTGTAGTAGAACAAAATACAGCCTGTGATGATAAGGATGGAAAATGATCGCAGGCGACGGATTAGCCCACCAAATCTGACCATACTTCAAAATTCCAAAGATATATATGCATAAAGTCTGATTGAATTGTGCAAATAGAATTGAAGGTTATTTTGCTTACCTCTTGGTAGAGTTTAGTAGTAAATAGGAGTTATTCCTTTGTAATTTATGGTCACTAAAATACTTCACAATTTTCAAGAAGCATAAATATATAAGATTTAGATAGCTAAGCAGAATTATTCAGCTTTGATAATAGATGAACAATAGTAAATCAACTCTGGGTGTGGTCCACGTGTTGATTACAGAGCACTTGATATGACACCGGAACCAGAAAAGGAGCATACAGGGGACAAAAATTTTGTAAAACTGTCTGAACGTGACCTACGACGCGAGAATATCATATTGAAGCATGAGTTGGCACGTGTAAATGAATTACGAAGGTTTATGGAAATGGAAAGGTTACGCGACACTCTGAAAGAGACGAGATCAAAGGAAATCGAAGGGTTGAATAAAATGGAAGAAGAAGAAGTTCTTCAACATGATTAGACCGAGCTGGTTGTTGGAAACTCACTCTAATCAAGGAGTATTACAATTTGTATAATACACCGAGTGATAGTTGTTGATTTTGAATGATTTATAATGATTTAGAAAAGTATTTATATAACAGTCATCAGATAACACTTCTAGCTTTTCGCCATTTGAATAGACTATATAAAAACTAAATTTCTATGTTTTCTGATCATAAGACATGAATTGATTTATAAAAAGGAACTTCATGGGTGAAGTTCTTTCCAGATGATATCCATTACAAGGTAAAAAACCAACTACCCAGAAAAACCCAAAATGATAGATGATTGAGATTGAAGTTGGGCGAGGCGGAAGACCCTCCCTGGAGAGAAAAAAAGTTTATTCAATTAACTTTCTTGGACGACTCGTTGTAAACTCTGTCGTTGTCGTCACCTTCAACCTCGTGAATGTAACGCTCAACTTCCCTCAATTGTTCTTCCATCACAGCTTTGTCCTTAGTGGCATTGGGGTCGAAAAGAGCGTCCTCTGGTTTTCTGTAAGTTCCACCAATACGATCCCACAAGGTGGTGAATTGACCGAAGTTATAGCTAAAGTACAAGTGATGGACTGTGTGGCATGCTGTACCGTTTACAACTGGGTTGTTGGACATATGGTTACCATCGTGAATCATAATAGTCCAGAAGTTGACAAACACGAATAATATCAAATAAGAGACCTTGTGTAAAGGTAGAAGCATTGGGTAAATGTGGTAGGAAAGAGATTGGAAGTAACCGTCGACGGGATGGAAAGCATGGGACGCAAATGGAGTGCAGACCAACCATTTGTGATGAGGCTTGTGCAAAGCCTTGTAGACGCTTGGCCAGTGCAACCATCTGTGAGCCAAGTAGACACCAAAGTCGGTGAAAAAGATGAATGAACAAAACTCGATAATACAGGTCTTGATTGCCTCACGTTTGGAGAAGTCAATATTCATGTGTAATTGAGAGTACCCACTGAGTTCGAGCATGAACCAAGGAACGGTGAGCATCGACATGACAGGAATAGCACTGGTTGCAAGTTTGACTTCCAGTTTTAGCTGGTCCTTTAGGTAACGAGGGTGGTTGAAGATGTTGCGGTCGAAAACAAATAGATAGGATAGAGTTGCGCTGCCTAGGTAAAGGGCGAGACCGAAAAACGTGACGATGAGCGTGAGCGACGCAAATTGGCGGATCAAATTGTAACGTGGGAGCAGCGAGCCAAATGTGTCGGCAGTGTAGTCAAAAAGATATGGCGTGTACCCATAGACGTCTGGGTTGACGCGAGCCTTGGAGTTAAGCAACTGCAAAGTTTCCTGCAGCGCAGTGGAGTTCGACCACACGCGTGCGGCAGCACTACCAGAGCCTGCGAGCGACACAGGCGCGATAGTGCTGTACAACTTATCGAAGACATAGGTGTCCAGCGTTTCCAGCACCAAATCCATGATTAGCCGAGAATATTAGAGTTCGAGCAAGAGCGAGTCGACCAGATTGAGCCGGTTCTGCAGATTGGATGGCTATCTCCGAGAAATGAATCGCTTGTATCAACTCTATGAGATGCTGCTACCAGGTTGTATAGTCTTGTTGTAAGAGGTTTATATATATGTGAAACCTAAGGGCCAATATTTGCGAGACCCTCGTATAGCTGCAGCCTATACGTCCGTTTAGACTCGAAAATGCACCAAAGAAAATTTTCTGCCCCCCCAAAACGTGATCTCGTTTACCGAGTCCACATATTCGTAAGGATTGTGCTTGTTCGCTCGTTCCAGCCCAACAAATGCTATACACGAGGTGTGTTTGTTTATACGACACGACGCACATGCTCGTTTAAGCACGGTCCTGCCGGGCTGTTCGTTTACAGGTAGGTATAGTCGCAATCGGCATCACCGGGTCACTCCCTTTTACCCGGCCTAACAGCTTCCAACACGCGTAACCTTTTCATAGCTTTCCAGGAGATGCAAAAATAGAGCCTGAATAGGATGAATCTACGCGTTTTGTGTCTCACTCCCCTAATTAGGGTCGGCGGCTAATACAGATTTAGGATTTTGCATTTTTTTACACATATATAAAGGCGAGGTGATTGCAGAGAGGGAAGAAACCCTGTATGATATTTGATATATTTAGTGAAAGAATAACCAACCAGTTACAACTAATGACCTATGTGATAGAAGTGTATAATAAGTAGAGTCTAGATAAACGGATTAAATAGCAAAGTGAGAGGTGGGGGGAAAGCAGCCAATCGACAACTAATCGAACTCGCCAGCGGCTTCGAATTCGCGGACCTGCTTCTCGGTGATACCGTTGGCAATAGACGAGCGCCAGCCACGAGCACGCTCAAAGCCGTTGATACCATATTGGTAGTTTTCGAAGACCTTGATCAAGGTCTCGCGGTCGGTCTCGACAAATGGGCCGTGTTGGACAGTGTTCTGCTTTAGGATTTGGCCACCGACGATGGCGAACTCAGCGTCGTCCGACGCAAAGGTTCCGTGAACGGAATCGCCCTCGGTATCGAAGAACACAGCACTGTATTGAGGGAAGACACGGCCCTGGACCTCGACGTTGCCCTTCATCACGTATAGGAACACGTTGAAGTCGCGGGGGAACTCTTGGGTCCACTCGGTGCCGGCCTTGTCTGTCATGAAGTGGTAGAAATGGATGGGCGTGTAGGCGAGCTCCTTCACGCTCTCGACGCCGTATGAGCGGCCACTGATCACGTTCACCGTCAAATGGTCGTTAGGCTTCACGATGGGGATCTCTTTGGCGCGCAGGTTGCGGTAGCGGGGCTCGCACCATTTGAGCTCCTTGGGCAAATCAACCCAGAACTGCAACCCAACACCGGAGTCGCCGTTCTCCATCAACACGGGGATCTCACTGTGGCAGATACCCTTACCGGCAGTCATGAACTGCAGATCGCCGGGACGCAACACGCCCTTGGACCCCATGAAGTCCTCGTGCGCAATCATACCGTTCATCACATACGTGATAGTCTCCTGACCGTGATGTGGGTGGTCGGGGAAACCCGCGGGATGCTTGACATCAAAGTGGTCCAGCATCAGAAAGGGAGAGAACATCCTTTGTTGCATCGACCCCACGGAACGGCGCACACGTGCGCCAACACCCTCCTCCTGCTCGATAGTCTTAAAGTGCTTGATAATACCTCTGTGAGACATGTTTATATGTGTGTTGTGTGCTACTGAATCTCTTTATTCCTGTGTAGTAGTAGTAATCCAGAATACTCTTCCAGTGAATACGCTGATCTTACTTACTGGCTCTTTCTCTGAACTCAACCTTTTCATACTTGCTTGCTTAACCGCCCGTCTTTTATACTCCGAAACATCTCTGCCCCTTTATCAATGGACTGTCTAAACAGCTTACCAAAGTTGTTGATAATTCATTACTAAAAGTTGACTAACTTATATTATCACTTAGTGAAACTAATACATTAGTAAAAAAGTACGTGTCTCGAGTACAGAGATGAGGCTAAATTATGTATTATGTAGTCATATAGCAACGAGTAATAGTAAAGCGTCATGTCTGAGCGAGATGGAACTCCGAGCGACAACATGTCAGGTTGGCGAGAGTCATTTGCTAGCTCGCGAGTACATTCTGGAACTAATTCGCCTGGACAATCTGGAGATGGGACGCCGGCGCACTCTGTTGGAGATGCGCCCACGCAGTCGCCGACTATCCTGTCAGGGCAATCTCCCGACAGCTTTCCGGGGACGTCCGATGCGAACTCGCCTTCAGACGCTCGCGTCGCCCGAGCGAAACACAGTGCTACAGATGTCCATGCCTATTACTTGCAGCTCCGACGCTCCGCGGCGCTGGCGTCACAGTATGCGATCAACCCAACCTCCGCCATTCCAATCCAGAGCACGCACATCAACGCGCTCGCTGTCTCAAAGGGCCTCAAGTACCTGTTTCTCGGTGGTAGTGATGGCTACGTGCGCAAATACGACCTTGCAGCAACCCTCAACGGCCAGCTTTCCTTGACCATACTACAGCGACACTCGCTTGTCGATTCCGTGGTGAATGCGGGTGTCCTAATGAACTACTGGGAAAACGAAATCCCACAACACAAGTACGAACTCGTGGGCAAGAATCGAAACGAATACTCTCCCAAGGTCTCCACTGTTCATTCACTTGCTGTGGAAAGTGAGAGCAAATTCTTGCTCAGTGGTTTGCAGAATGGAGGTATCAGTGTGCAATCTGCGCGTTTCCTTGAAGGCACTGTCGCGCATTATTTCAAGCCGGCCACGATGAACTCTCCAAACTCAGGTCATTCTGCCGTCGTAAATCAGTTGCAACTAAATACTGCCGAGGACAGGTTCCTAAGTGGTGGATGGGACAAGCAAGTCTTTGAATGGGATATTCGGAAAGCAGCACGTTCTATTAGATTTGAAGGTGTTGGTTCAGAGGTCTCTACAGTTTCCTACAGACCAGCATATGCATCTGTGGAGATATTCGCAGTCGATGACGAACAAGACGAAATGGGTTCTCTCTTTGGTGATGACGATGAAGAGGAACGCTGGAATTACCAGCAACAAAATCTCATATCAGAGAAAACATTGAATCTAGTGTACGATGATAATGTGTTTCTGAGCTCAGGTTTAAACGGCTCAGTATTTGTTTGGGATCGCAGAAAGCCTCAATCCCCTTCTTTACAATTGACTAGAGGCGCCGGCATACCACCCTGGTGCCTCTCTGCTTGTTGGGGGGCTAATGGTGACACAATTTTTGTCGGTAGAAGAAATGCTTGTGTGGAAGAATTTGATGTTAGAAACCCCTCGGTACCGAAAAACACTCTAAAACTACCCACAATTTCTGGTCCTGTATCATGTGTCAAGGCTTTGCCCAATGGTAAGCATGTACTGTGTGCTTCGATCGATAATATCAGGCTTTTTGATACATCAACCATGAAGCCCAACAAAACTCCATTTTTGATTGTACCAGGTCACCATGGTGGCACGATTTCAAATCTTTATTTGGACCCAACTTGTAGGTTTCTGATAAGTACTAGTGGTGATAGAGGTTGGCAAGGGACTAGTACTGATACTACTTTAATTTACGAGGTAGATATAGAATAAATAAATGGTCTTCAAATGACTATTTCTACTGTCGGACGTGTAATCATGAGGATTTGATTCACTGTCTTATTTGATACCTGTATTAATTCTGTCATGTTTAATGATTTTTTGATTTTTTCAAGTTTTGTAATCAAATATATATCTCATACAAAATTTGGGAACTTCCTCGACGACGTTTTGTGTAAGCTACAAATTGTTAGATTACACAGCTTGAGCAAAAGTGTTAAAATACGACACATAAATGGGTCGCGATTATCTATACTACAGAACTTATACGGATCGTAGTTATTTCTACATATGGTGCAAACGATATAACCGGTCTCCCCCGCTGCTAGTACCTGCCAGAATTATTTAGTGTTTACTGATTGACAACAACAATAACATTTGGCTCAAATAAACCTTACAGTGCAATCAAGTTTAGTTCATGAGATCTGGCACTTATTAAAGTTAAAAGCGGCTTCGAAAAATTAATAGATAAAACTTGAACAATATGCTCGACAATAATATCGTGTGCCTTATCATTGGCGAAACTCCAGGTATCCAATTTCTGGGCTGGAGAATGGGATTAGGAAACTCTTTCATGATATTGGTTTCCGAATGTGTTTCAAGTGATGGATTGGTGGCATGGAAGTCAAGCAAAATGGGAGCGAATTTCTACACACCACATATATTTACTAAAGATATCGATTCCTTACCATCAAAATTGATTGACTCTGTCACTGGAAACCTCAAGTACGAAATTGACCTGATCATAATATCAAGCATATCAATCTCAGAATTTCAGAGAGCATGTGCTAAAATCAAACAATATGCTACAGAAGATACGACAATTGTAGTAAGTGCGGATTTTGGTTGCGAGTTGGAGTTAATTGCATTGGAACATTTCAAGAACAATTGTAGATGCGTTCTTTCAGTTGTTTGTGATTTAGAGTGCCGTCAATTATCTCTGGGTTCCTACGCTTTAATTGGTGAAGAAAACTGCAATATTTTCATGGGATTGACATATAGTGAGAATAGATACAAGCATGATACTTTATTGAGCAACAATGAACGGAAAGTTCGTAGCGAATTAGAGAAATCACAAACCGGGGTAAAATGTGCCGTCTTTGATATTGTACGATTACTTGAAATGACGCCTTGGATAAAGGTTCAATTGATATGTGACCCCATTAAGATGATATACAAAGTATGGGATTTGCTAATACCAAAGATCTCTTTGAACTTATTAGCCATTGTCTATGAGGAGTTCGATTTCCGTAAACTGTTGGAAAACCCTTCAACCAGGATAGTGTTCAGAGGGATAGTTTGGGAACTTTTACAGATCATGCAAATACAAACTGGTGAAATAAATTCTAAGTATCTGATAAGTGCGGAACTTGGTAATGAGGAGAAATTGACTGAAGAGAATATCAACTTTGATATGATAATTACCAATGCTCTTGAAAAATCACAAAATACTGCTAGTTTCACATCAAATGAACATCCTGAATATCTCACACTTCCATTTGAGGCATACTGCTTTTTTCATAAACTTGAATATCCAGCACAAATATTACTGAAACAACCTCTAAATTTGGCCCACGAATTCAATATGAAATGCTTCAACCTAAATTTTTTGTATGGATTTTATACCAGATTATTATCAATGGCTGGCATATCAATCAATGGCGGCAGAAGTGAACCGACCATCTTGACCATCAATAGTAAACTGGGCATGAATGTGGCAATTGAACTTGATGACTCTACGGATGAAAGGACAGGTATTACACGTGAATCCAGCACTGCATATGTGGAAACCACAGATCAAGTACTTGAGGGGCATAATGCACGTTCTAATAAGATAGGGATAAGAAGATCGCAAGCCGGGAATTATGAAACCTCTAACAGAAATACAACTAGTACAATAAAAAACCATAAATCTGATAAGTCGACCAAACCCAAAACCGCAAGCAGGAAAAAAAAAACACATAACGACGTCAATGGAAGAGGTAAAAAAAATGGTAACAAGAGAAAAGATGACAAATCCAAAAACCGTACCAGAGAAGATGGAAAACAGTTTGCTTCATTAACGAAGAGTCCGCTTTATCCTCTATTAAAAAATAAGAATCTTTCAGAAATAAGCCCTGCATTTGATATAGGTTCTGCAACATTGCCTCCTGAACTCGAGAATCTCTATTTAGGTGCAGAAAATCTGTCATTTGCCTCACCAAAATCGCCGGATAACATGATTTCGTGCTCAATACCTGATCATGCAGCCTCAGCCTCAAGTCTAGATGGATCATATTACACCGACTTCACTACGAGCAGTACCGGAAGTAGTGAAACTGATGCAAATGAAAAAGAACACGAGGGGAGTGGTGACAACAATTGTGCTCATAATACTGATAACGATAGCATGGGTAAAGAATTGACTACCAAAAGCAGAGATTTTTGCGTTACGCACGATAAGGAAGCAAATGCCAGAACGTTGCGAAAAGCCAATAAAGGACGCTTTAGAGGTTCTAAATTCGATCAGCATGGAACACTAGAAGATAGACAAACAGTCACTTTTCAAGAGCCTGGATTCTTCATGTCACAGTCTCACTTTAAACATAATAGCGGAGAAAAAGAACTAAAATGGAAGGCAAATTACTTCTGTGATAGTGGCATTTTAGAGGATGAACATGGTGCAGAATACCTCACAAGAGAATCAAGAAGATCAAAACCATTAGAGCACTTGGGAATCTTGTCAATCCCACACTTTATCAAGAGGTTTAGGAAAACGAAGACCTGCGGGCATTATAATCCTGATAGCAGCAACCGTAGCAGGCAGTATGATTGTGAAGACGACGAAGATGGAGACGACCTGGAGTTTGGGTCTTATTCAGCAAATGAGTCGCGGCCTTATACCACTGCAAGTCTTGAGCTACAAATCTGCTCTAATCAATTTCAGACCTCCAAGGAATACCAGGAGTTGCAAAGGCAATTGAATTTCCAGACTACCCCTCCCTCCAGGGAGGCATATAATCTGAAACGCAAACAATATGCAGTCCTGGAGAAGAAGATGTGGGTCCTTCAGAGAAGATTTCTGATGAGCAGAAATGTGGTCAAACACTCGTCGCGTGGTAAGTTTCAACAAGAACCCTATGACGAGTTGCTCAACCATATTGAAATACTCAACAAAGCAAATGCCGGTGGAATATTAGAGTTCACTACAAATCGATATGCCACAGTTGACACATTCAATACTATACAGCTTGATAGGGAACGTATAATGAGTCTTTTTCAAGCTAAGCAAGACAGGGTGGAGCGTGAACGTCTGGACTCAATCAAGCTAATAAAAGGCATTAAAATGAACAAATCGGTTCAGCCTGAACCAATTTATGATCCTAAGAAGGGAATATCACGAAAATCAAATGTTTAAGGTTTTACATATAGAGTAAATGGTATCTAAATAATTTCCCCTATAAAGTAGTTGGCCTCAATTCGGGTATTATATGCACTAATCTATTGCTATAACGACGAACTGCTTGATTATGCCGCAATCTGCGCACGACCTTCAATCCATTATTATCACAAGGGCAATGTTATGACAGTATTGTCATTATGATAATTAACATGGAATTAGGGCATCGGTTGTTTGTGACCTCCTTGGTTGCCCGGTACTGAAAACCAAATTATATATTGTAAATATATACTCACCTCGCTTGATTCTGCAGTAGCAGAGGTTTGTAATCTTGAGTTGTTCTCATAACTCGCAGCTAGTGAGCGCAGTGTTGAGGTTGTGTTTGATTACGCTCAACTGTTATGTACATTTTGATCCTCATTGAACAATGAGCAACTGGGAATTTTCGTTTGAGGATTGGATTCCGGACCCCGAGAACATATACCCTCTATTCGAGACGGACGAGAGCGATAACTTATCAGCACCTGGTTTACGCATATCAAGCGGTGACAGGTTCCCCTCAGAGGAAAGAGCCATCCCAAAGGGCAGGGAATGCCTCAAACCGCTACCTAATAAAAGCGTTGCAATCAACGGGCGTGTGCGCAAGAGATGCAACCCATTCTATAAACCCGCAACTCATATTCAGACGCTTTTCATGAAATATCAATCCACTTCTCCACCAGAATCAAGTTTCGATGAGCAGTCGAACATACGAGATACAGAGGCAAGTGCCGAATCTGATACACGTTAAAATCTAGTCCATCCATACTAAGGGTAATAGAATGATCTGTGATTGAATATGGTAGTAAGTATATCTGATTCATATACACATACTAATTAATCGACATGAGAACAAATAGAGAATTTTGGATTCAGGCCATATCCAGTTGTATATCTCTGAAGACCAATGGGCACCCATTGTTCAAACTATTTTGCGGAGATGGTACAATTTCTGCCAATTCGAACTCCTGGCGGCTTGCAAGGTCCAGCTCTGCATTAGCCTCGAGTAACAATTCCTTTAAGACGAACCATTTCTTCTCTTCACGCGTTAACTGGCAAAGATCATCGATCAAATTGCGTTGTATTTGAGCAAGCCA
Organism: Oligophagozyma castellii; assembly: GCA_030556345.1. NCBI lineage: Eukaryota > Fungi > Ascomycota > Saccharomycetes > Saccharomycetales > Saccharomycetaceae > Oligophagozyma > Oligophagozyma castellii. Next base: position 163,915 of record JAKTPW010000011.1, read on the forward strand.
CTTATGCTGGTCTTCCAGAGATGGCGTGTCTGTCTCAACAGGTTCTTCTGAGGCTTGAGCTGCGAGCATATCAGTACAAACCGAGGTCAGAAAAGCATCGTTCATCCTATAGAGCTCGTCCTTATACAAACGGGTTTTCATCACAGTCACATCTTGTTCTAGATTTTCATCAATCTCATCAATAGGCAGATTTGAACTCGATAAGTGACCTGGAGCGTTCTTGATCATTTCATAATTTATACGTGATATATCATCAATTGTTACAATGTGACGTTTGTTGCTAACAACCGACGGCTCCCAGTCTTCCTTTTTTTCTTTTATTGCACTATGTATCTGTTGAAATACCGCCTTATCATGCACATCCTTCTCAAGGAACTCTGGAACAGGTGTTCGCCGATAATGCTCATATGCTTGCTCTGCTTGCTGTAGTCGTGGGTTCCGTTCCAACAACTCTTTGAAACTAAGACCCATAATCAATCGTACCTTTCACACTATGGATCTCACCTCGATAATGCTTAACAGGAACCTTTGCCACACGGTAATATGTTGTTTCTTGTTTTGATAATGGCTCCAGCAATGATTTTATAATAAAAGAAGCATTTTTTTCAAACTTCAACTTCATAATGTAGAAACTTACGATATGGAGTGAAGTATCAATTCACACTCACAATGGATGCTGAACTCGATGAGCTATTTGAAACACTGAAGAAGTCCCAAACAACGGCCAAACTACCGGGCCAAGCAGAAAAATCCAAAACTAGCGACCTTGGAAATGATTTCGATTCCGATGTTGTCAAACTAGACTCAAGAAAAGAAACAGAACCGGTATTTGAGGTTATTGAGAAAAGACTGAACAAACTGCCGAAGTTGGAATCTTCTTTTGATCATAGTTTTGAATCTAAAGCACCACAGCTTAAAACTATCTTTGATAAAGAGTCTGTTTATAAGTCTGATGAGGTTCCATCAACAAAAAAATCAGATTGGTTTCTACTGCCGAAACCTGATGATCGCCGCCGTAATGAGATGCAACGCGATCTACTGCTGATAAAGCACCGTGCTGCTTTGGACCCCAAACGACACTATAAGAAAGAAAAATGGACAGTCCCTGAAAGATTTGCTGTGGGTACAATTGTGGAAGCAGCTCACGAATGGCACAATGGCCGTTTGACTAATCGCGAACGTAAATCAACGATTTTAGAAACTTTGATGCAAAATGAAGAGAGCTCTCGTTATTTCAAGCGCAAGTTTACCGAGATCCAAAAACAGAAGAGTTCCGGCAAGCGAGGCCATTACAAAGCAATGAAGGCTAAACGCCATAAGGGAAAATGATTATAAGCATGTATTCTACCGGAAATGCAATGTGTATTACTAGTTATTGATTCATCTATATGCGGTCTTATCACGGTATATAATATAGAACAATCTTTCGTAGTATATGTATACAAGTTTTATGCTCTGAGATTTTATTGAATAACGCTTACTATACAATTGAAAAAAAGGAAAGGGTCGAGACACTACAAGATGGGATTAAAACGCTGCGAATGGAGCTTCTACTATTATTATTTTATTATCCACATTGTTATAACAGTGTGCATTGATTCCTTTGTCGTTTTTAGCGATGGCCACCCCTTCCAAAAACTCATAGGTTGGCACATCGCACAAAACAATGACTTTCTGCTGTGGGAACGTCCTTCATGGCTATATTGGTTTGTGGTGTTTGAACTCATATTTCAATTGCCACTTTTCTTTATCTTTGCTAAGGTAGCACGTAACGAAGTGAATGATTGGGATCGTGAAGAGGGCAAAGCTCGTTCTTTTGAACGTATTCGTCGCTGGAGTCCCTGGCTACGAGCCTACGGTTATAATGCAAGTTTGACATCATTGGCCTGTATAATAGCAGTCATTGTCAGAGGCTATTATCCAGGATCACCTAGCATACCATTGAGCAATTTGGACAAGACCAAGCTGGTGTCATTTTACGCTCCGACCTTCTTGATACCCTTGAGATTGATATTCATATAAGTGTTTAAAGATCTTTAAGCTTTTAGTTTCTGTTAGACGATGACTGCTTTGATCAAGGCTGTGACATAGACGACGATATTGAGCCACTAAAAGTGTTGTCGTATCTGATCATCCAAGAAAAGACAATACTTATTCATCCAGCCTGCTAATCAACTGTAAAGTTCCTGATTAACTAAACAAGTGCTTACCAAAACGTGAGTCCGTTTGCATTCGCCTTGTGTGCGATTTTTTTTTACTTCGCCTTTTAATTGTTACATGCTGGCCATGGCTGGTAAAATTGATCAACATCAATTATGAGGCTATAAAAGCATAAGCAATGGCCCTAGTATAGACCATCCAATATGATTCATTGAGATCATATGCTAATCTGTCGGTGTAGATGATGAACACTGCATATGTACCGCCACGACAGCGTCTTTACAACTCAAGACACCGCGTCTCACGCCGAAGACTCACCCAAGAAGATACTCTATTAGACATTGATATATGTGATGAAAGCAGATTGATATCATACTCAGTACCAGTGGTAAATTACAAGCAAAAACAGCAAGATATCCGTGATGAAACGCCTCCTGGAAGTCATCCAAGGAATTCAGTTTCGTTGCCTTCACTCAGAACTGATGAATTTGAGGATTCAGATTCCTTCATAAGCAATATCATGGACGAAAGCTTGCCGGCAGAGCTAATGTACATATCTAGCAATCACAGCGTCGATTCCATGATATGGGAGAATAAACGCCAAATTGAAGAGCTAAAACTCGCCAAGGATTTTGTACCACAACGCCAAGAACACAGTAGAATTGCCGCATTGGAAAAAAACAACAGATACTTACGTCGCCGGAGTACTATATTGGAAAAGAAATGGTCTCAGATCAAAAGCGGCGAATACAATCCTCAAGACTTATTAATACATATCCGTAAGTCTGATATTTACTGGTTTGGCATATCACCTTCGCTGAGAAATCCAGTTTACTCCCTTCTTGTGACTCACAAGTCCGCAGAACTCGGAAATTTCTATTCAAGAGTAATGCTTCAAAGCATGCCAGGCAATGCAAATTTAGCTCTTCAAATCGGAGGGACTGTATCGCATAATATTGCATGGCTGGATACTTGGCAGGATCCAAATATCGAAAGTGCTTTACTGAAGCAGTTTCCAGGCCTCTACTTTCATTTGAGAGATAAACTGAATTGGGATATTGCAATACAATTCGTTCGGCCGTTGATTTATAACACCATAAGAAAATTACTAGAACGACACATACAAGATGGATTGAACCTCGAACTTTTAGATATTATATTGGTTTTGGGATACTATAGAGAACTGCAGGCATTCTTAACCGGTGAATTCTTGCATTGCATTCTGACTCAAACACACCACAAATTTTTTGGTGATGCTAAAGATGTAACCTGCCTTTTGAGCAACATCGACGTTGATCTCGTGAGACTTCTGGAAGATTTTAGGAGCTCACGCCTGTTGACAGAAACATGAAACACCTTGCAGAAAATTTATGGAATCGCGAAGGAAACCTTAGATAACGTAAACTATTTGATTCGAGTTCGTTTCTTTGTCCTACTATACCTGCTTATAAATTGAATATATCATCATTATATTTCGTGGCTTTTAACCGAACAGGTTTCACTTGTGCCTTGATCAGGTGCGTAGATTCCAGTACCAATGCAGGCCAATAGAAACTCAGAGCCCTCTCTGCACGACATGGGCTCCGCCGTCAAATAACAACTAAGACATTGGCGTTCATCAGTCACGTGATTAGCGCTTTTCTGACCTGTAAGATTGCAAAGATCTGTAAAGCTGGGGAAATTATATAAGTATCTAAGTATTGTGAACAGGGGAGCATACGAGTTTATATTTATAAGATTATAGTTATTGTTTGCTAAGGCTAATCATCTGTGAACTGTTAGTAAGTGTTGAACGTTCAAATCTGGAGGTTCTAGCCAGCAAGTGAATTACGATGTTAAGATATAACTTAGCGAAACGTTCGTTTTCGTCATCTACTCTGTTGAATGCGGCTAGAAAACAACATGATCTCGTGGTTATTGGAGGTGGACCTGGGGGTTATGTTGCTGCGATTAAAGCAGCCCAACTTGGATTCGATGTTGCATGTGTTGAAAAACGTGGCCGTCTTGGAGGTACCTGCTTGAATGTTGGCTGTATTCCATCTAAGGCCTTGCTGAATAACTCTCAATTATATCACCAAATGAAGTCCGACGCTAAACAACGCGGTATCGATGTAAAGGGATCAGTCGAAATGAACATGGATCAATTCCAAAAGGCCAAGGAAACTGTTGTTAAGCAGTTGACGGGAGGCGTAGAAATGCTTTTCAAAAAGTATAAGGTCACCTACTACAAAGGCGAGGGTTCCTTCGAATCAGAGACTTCTATCAAAGTCGCTCCAGTAGATGGTATTGAAGGAACTGTACCTGAAGAAACTGTCTTAGATACAAAGAATGTCATTATCGCAACAGGTTCCGAGGTCACGCCTTTCCCAGGTATCAAAATCGATGAAGAGCGGATTGTATCATCCACCGGAGCTTTATCTCTCAAGGAAGTTCCAAAGAGAATGGCAATAATTGGCGGAGGTATTATCGGTCTGGAAATGGGTTCTGTTTATAGTCGACTTGGATCTAAGGTAACGGTCCTTGAATTTCAGTCTCAGATCGGAGCCTCCATGGATGGCGAAGTTGCCTCCACAATACAAAAGATACTAAAGAAGCAAGGTTTTGACTTCAAGTTAAGTACCAAGGTTTTAACTGCTGAAAGGAATGGTGATATTGTTGACATCACTATGGAAAATACTAAGTCAGGCAAAAAAGAGACCATACAAGCGGATGTTCTCCTAGTAGCTGTAGGCAGAAGACCATATATCAGCGGATTGGGCGCCGAGAAGATTGATCTTGAGGTCGATAAGAGAGGTCGTTTAGTGATTGATGAATCATTCAACACCAAACACCCTCATATTAAGGTGATCGGCGATGTTACTTTCGGTCCTATGCTAGCACACAAAGCCGAGGAAGAAGGTATTGCAGCTGTAGAATACTTGAAAAATGGTCATGGACATGTGAATTACAATAACATACCATCAGTCATGTATTCTCATCCAGAAGTAGCATGGACTGGTAAGACTGAAGAACAACTAAAGGAAGCCGGGATTTCTTATAAGGTAGGTAAGTTCCCATTCCTTGCAAATTCGAGAGCCAAAACTAATATGGATTCAGAAGGATTCGTCAAAATTCTCATTGATGCGGAGACAGAACGCATACTAGGTGCACATATTATAGGACCAAATGCAGGTGAAATGATTGCAGAGGCGGGTCTTGCTATCGAATATGGTGCTTCCGCCGAAGATATAGCCAGGACATGCCATGCCCACCCAACTTTGTCAGAAGCCTTCAAGGAAGCTAACATGGCAGCTTACGACAAGCCTATCAATTTCTAAAATGGCATTTAAGAATGAAACTTTGCGTGTATCATCTGATGTACTTTTTTAGCGTTACATTAAATTTCATCTTAACAATGGTATAAGTTATTGATGTCTCAACCCCAAGCTACACCAATGTACTATACGTAGAGCAAACGTTTCAAGAGTGCGCATATAGTCTTACATATTCATTTATATAAAGGCTAGGGCTCCTTTGATCGTGTTTGTACGTTACAATCATCAGCAGAGTTTTCTTAGATGATAAAACCATTAATTAATGTAGAACTTTTGACTGGCTGCGAGATGTATTGATATGAATGCGGGTTCATGACTTGTCCTTGTAAAGTTCGGGAAATAAACATACGTCACATAAAGTACTGAGACCTTTCTCAACCCCAAACTCCTGTATCAGAGATGATGTTATAGCTGCTATATTTACTTTCTTCACCTCATATCCATCTCTTAGCAGCTTACTCCAAATGTGAGATTCATGAAATGGCCATGCTTGTTTTTGACTCAAGACCAATTCAAAATGTATACGTAGATGAAGATGAATGGTTCTTCCGCTACCCATGAAACTGCGTTCAATAATCATAGAATGACCATCAACATGACATTTATCGACTTTGGTTCGTAGCTTCGATTTTATTTCTTCAAAAATGGATAATCTTTTAGCTTTTAAGGTATCATAATCATAACTTGCAAGCAACAAGTTGGGAAGGTTTCCTTCAAACACATTGATTATAGGCTGTACATATGGTAACATCTCTGGATTGGTACATCGGATGGTCCAGTTCAGCAGTTTAGACTCCTTCGTATCATAATTAAGTTTTATCGCGAACGTGAAGGGTTCATTACTGCGGCAAAATGTAGTCTCTATGGCTACAAATATTTCATTTCCGGTTCCTCGATGCCAATCTTTGAGAACCATGCCGATGCCTTGGTACGTGTAATCCGAAATATATTTCAAGCGGAGGTCCATATTCAAAAGTGGCAAGGTATCATATTTGGTAGACAACTCTTGTTGTAAAGACGTGCGACCATCTATCCTTTCCACACCCACGTCCTCATCTTGAAACTCCAACCTGGAACTTGCAAATATATTATTGTTTGACAATGTTGACCAGAACATATCAATCATGGTATCGGTAGCCAGGCTTTCTGCCGACTGAACTTTAAGAGCCGCCTGCTTCTCATTATGCTCAATTTGACGCCGATAACTCTGCACCTCTTGCAAAAGAGCATTACGCCTCGCTAACAGCTCATCCTTTTTCTCTTGGAGCTCCAGATGTACTACCTCGCTTTCCTCCAATACTGTTCCGTCTTTTACTGCTGTAGATCTAGCTATTTCTTTCTTTTGGAGGCTTCCACCAGAAGAATTACCCAATACCTCAGTAGCAGCAAAAAAGCTAGACTCAGACTCAACAACAGAATCGTCCTCCAATTTTTTTGGAGAGTCCGATAAGGCTTTTATGGAAGCATCTGATGAGAAATCCATTCATTAAATTCTTCAATCTGAAAATGTGATAGTTAATCTTTGATTAGTTTTTTTCATTGTTACGCGTCAAATGTTCAGATATCAAATGATAATATAAATAAGAGAATAATGATTTAGAGACGCGTGAAAATCCCATGACTGACAACTGGATACAGCATATGAATTCCAATCATAAACGAAACCTATAGTCAAAGCAACCGCACTCAGAACAGATAGCCAACAAATGGGTAGGTTATTAGGCCTTGAGTTGCACAACTTCAAATCCTATAAGGGAACTATAGAATTAGGATTTGGTGAATCCAATTTTACCAGCATAATAGGTCCAAATGGATCAGGGAAATCCAATATGATGGATGCCATATCCTTTGTTCTTGGGATTCGGAGCCAGCATCTCAGATCAAATGCTCTCAAGGATTTAATCTATCGAGGCATACGCACTGATGATGAGCCCAGAGAGGCTCTCGATGCACATGTGAAAGCTTTCTATAAAAAGAGTGATGGGTCAGTTATTGAGTTGATGCGCTATATTGCCACTAATGGCGAGACAACTTATAAGCTAAATGGCGAGACGGTAACCTACAAACAATATTCGAGTTTTTTAGAATCGGAAAGCATTCTAATCAATGCCAAAAATTTTCTAGTATTTCAAGGTGACGTTGAACAAATCGCATCGCAATCATCAAATGATCTTTCCAAACTCTTTGAAGAGGTCTCTGGTTCAATCCAATTCAAAAAAGAGTATGATCATTTAAAGGAAGAGATAGAGAAAGTCAGCCAATCTGTCACCGACTCGGTCAAAACCAGACGAAGAATTCATGGAGAGCTTAAAACATATAAGGAAGGAGTAGTTCGTGATGAACATTATCAAAAATATCTAGAACGTAAAAAACAAGTTCAAAATTACAAGGTCTTATGGCAGCTCTATCATATCGAGAAGAAACGTAGAGAGTTCATTCAACAGCTGGAAGCATCAAAAGCTCTACTTCAAGAATCCAAAAATGAGCTCAAGCTAAAGGAAAAGGTAGTCACGGACTTAAAAAAAGCCTTCACGAAGGAAAATGCGCTTCTGGCAAAGGAAAAGACGAACCATGAGTTTAAAATGAAAGATAAAGAGAAAATCATAGCAAGTCTAAAAATAATAAAAGTACCTCAGCGATCAGCGAATAAACGTATCAACAATCTCGAAAAGCGAATAGACAACCTTAAACATGATCTTGAGAGACAGTCCGAAAATGTTAAGAGATTCGAAAATCAGTTCAAAGTTTTATGTAAATCCAAGAAGTTACTAGTTAATGAAATCAAAGAAAATGAAAGAAATGACAGTAAGTATAATATCACCGAAGAAAATCTAGCACTTTATGAACAGCTAAAAGAGAAATTTCTTTCGTCTGGGGGTTCAAAACTAAATGAGGAAATATCGGTTCTTGAAAATCATCGCCAAGAACTTATTGAAGAAGTTCAAATTATTCAAAGACGGATGGACCTAGCACACGAAAGGATTTCAGACGATCTTGAACTAACAAGAGACAGAATTTCGAAACAGATAACCGATTTCTCCTCGATCTTAAATGACAAGAACTCGCTGCATTCGCTAAAAGTAAAAGAACTACGTGATTTACAATTGGCCTCGGAATCAGCAAGAAAGAGGGAATATGATCTCAATTGCAAACTTCGGGAGGTGTTACTAAAAATCGACGAGCTAAGTGCGACACAACGAGAAACCAACAAGGAAAAAAAACTAAGAGAGAACGTAGCAGCATTGAAAAGATTCTTTCCCGGTGTAAGAGGAGTAGTTCACGACCTTTGCCAGCCTAAAAAAGAAAAATACTCAATTGCCGTTTCGACAGTTTTGGGAAGGAATTTCAACGCCATTGTTGTTGATAGTTTAGCAGTAGCTCAGGAATGTATTGCTTATTTGAAGAAACAACGAGCAGGTACAGCGACATTCATCCCGCTGGATACAATTGAATCCGAAACTCCAAGTTTAGCTGTTCCGGAGTCACAAGAGTATTTGTTAGCTATCAATGCTGTAGAATTTGAGTCAGAATTTCGTGGTGTAATGCAATATGCCTGTTCAGATGCTATCATATGCAATTCATTGGATATTGCTAGGGATTTGAAGTGGAAAAAAGGTGTCAAGAGCAAGTTAGTGACGCTAGATGGGGCACTGATACACAAGGCAGGATTGATGTCAGGTGGAGCTCAGAAAACCTCTAATAACAGATGGAGCAAAGAAGAATATCAAAGTTTAATAACGTTGAAGGACCAATTAATGCAACAAATTGAAGAACTTGCAATCAGCAACAAAGATTACTCCATCGAAATGAGAGAGATAGAAAATTCAATTTCAATCGTGAATAACGAGATCTCTACCATAAGAATAAAACTCACACAATCTAACAGAGTCCTAGAGGAGAACATAATGGAGACAGAGTATCACGAAGGAATAATAAAAAAAGAATTTGAACCAAAATTGTCAGATTTACGGACCAGGATCGATAAACTCGATGCATCAATAATTGCACTTGAAAAACACAAGAGCTCTCTGCAAGAAGAGATTTTCAAAACATTCTCAGAGAGATTAGGCTTTTCTGTATTAGAATATGAGCGGAATTCAGCAGAGATATCCAGAAAACAAAATAAAGAGCTACAGGAACTACAGAAACAAATTCTGAATGTCGAGAATAAATTGCAGTTTGAGACAGATAGACTGAAGGTCACAGAAAACAGCATGATGAAGCTCTCAAAAAGTTTAGATGAGGCACAGCTCGAACTCGAAAATTTAGAGCGTAAGGCGGAAGAAGACAGTGGAAGACTTGAACATATTGAGTCCGAAATTATCGAACAAGAGGACAAGATAAAGAACCTTCAGGAGGTTTTGAATTCTAAGCAAAACCAACTGGAGTCTTTAGAAGAAATTCAGGAAGAGTTAAGCACCAAATATCAGTCACTCAAAGACCGAATTGAGATCTTGAAAGAACAAATTGATAAGATGGACGTGGATAGATTGAGTCATCTGAAAAATTGTAAACTCTTTGGAATCGATATTAGCACAAAATCTGAGGTTTCGATAGACGCTCTCCCGGTAACAGCTGTAGACCCTAATGCAATATCCATATCAAATGATATTGAGATCGATTACGAACACCTTCCACAGCCTTATAAAGAGGATGATACAGATCAAGTTGTGAAAGAATTGGACGATGAAATCAAAGATATTGATTCAAAACTTGAAGAACTACAACCTGATGCAAGAGCAGCCGACAGGTACGATGAGGCACAAGACAAGTTCGAAGCCATTGACCAAGAAACCGAAGATTTAAAATCGCAAGAGAAAAAGGTATTAACCAGGTTCATGAAAATCAAGAGAAAGCGGAAAGAATTATTCATGTCTGCATTCGATCATGTCAACGAGCATTTAGATCCTATCTACAGAGAATTGACCAGTGATCCCAATTCACATGCAGCACTCTCTGGAGGTAATGCATCTTTAACGTTGGAGGAAGAGGATGAGCCTTTCAATGGTGGAGTAAGATACCACGCTACACCTCCATTGAAAAGATTTAAAGATATGGAATATCTTTCAGGCGGAGAGAAGACCATTGCAGCACTTGCTTTGCTTTTTGCTATCAATTCATTTCATCCTAGCCCTTTCTTTGTTTTGGATGAGATTGATGCCGCTCTCGATATCACGAATGTTGAGAGAATAGCGGCTTATATTCGTAGGCATGGTAATGGATCCCTTCAATTTATCGTTATTTCATTGAAAAACACCATGTTTGAAAAGTCCGATGCTCTAGTAGGGGTCTACAGGCAGCAAGAATTAAACGCTTCACAAGTTGTTACTTTAGATTTGAGCCAATATACTGACTGAACTGGCTAAGTTCAACGACTACCACGGAGAACGATGGTTTGATCATATTTAAGGTGTCATCAACCTACATACAAGTGATATTTGTTAAAAATTTAGACATTGCATAACCTTAAAATATCTATATAAAATTGAAATATATTGACCCGGCTACAACAGTGGCGAACTCCCTTGAACCTGAATCACCGAATTATAAAAAGGGAACCTAAGATAATCAAATATATGCTTGGCGGCCTACCAGATACCACTTGAGTCCACACATAATTTTCTTTGAAGTAATACCATTTTCTCTTCGCCAACATAACTTTCCAAGATTAAGCTTGTTTGACATAATCGATTTGATTCAAGTCGTTGTCTGCAAAAGATACCTGATTTACAAGCTTAGGTACTACTCTTTTTAATTCTAATCATTAATACTTTGAGGTGAATTGTATTCCAAGGAGAAGCCCTATATAACGTATAGTGTTTGTGGAGTTTGAATAGAGAATAGACCGCGAACGCTTATATTCAGTCGAGTGTGGGATACTCGATAATAACATCCTAATAATGTCCAATGAAGATCTCAGATGTCCCATCCCGGTTCGTAACCGACTTATTGCCGATCTCGCCTCCAGAAATCAAAATATAAAGCGGGCAAAATCCAATCTCGCTGAAGTTAGTGGCCGTAGAGAAAAACCGAGCATCACATCTCCAGAGCGAAGAGCACTATCTCCTACATTTTCAAAGGCTCGCTCTGTAACACCCAATGGTGGTACTCGCTTCATAAAAAACAACCATGACTCTGAGCTAGTTTTGGATGAAAGACTAAAGAACTACGGACTTGATTATCCAGATAGCTTCGAGGAGTACGAAAAAGAGATATTCAATCCTATTTCGAAATGGTACAGCAGATCTGTAAAACCTGAATTTAGTGTTGAGTCAAACTTACCGTATGGGATCGAAAGCCATAAAGACCAAGCTAAATACCTGTGCCATATAATCGCAAATTTGTACGTTGCCATATCGTCAGGTGATTTAGAAGGACTGGTACCCATATCAAGCAGAGATTTAGCAGAGTTTCGAAACAACGTTGACGAACTAGCGCTGAATACTGACCTGTTTCGTTTAACAGGTAACGAGTCTATAACTGACCATATATCCGGTGATCGACTATCAACAAGAGATGCGGAAGAGGAGGAAGAAAATTCAACATATGACAATTCGGATTTCAGACCAAGAGGGAAAATCACAGCAAGATCCGCTACTATAATTAATGTCAATCACTGGACCAACGAACTACTCAATTTCCTGTCCTACGAAATTCCCCTAACTCTAAGAAAATCTTTGGCCGTAACATTTTACTATTTGTCTTTGGTACAAGGTCAAAAAATCAACAGATCGATGTTTGTTGAGGTATTTGAGCGATTGGTTTGCGATTATGATAAAGGCACCAATTTCACCAAACTATTAAAAGACCACGGTTTACGTCTAGATCACAAGCCATTGCTCGATTTCTTATTTGAATTTTTACCCTATCCAGATCCAGACTACATGCGCTACGAGTTATCCTCCAAAAGCGATCTGCAGTTCTTTAAGGTTTTGCTAAGACTATCACACAGTGCCAAACCGTTCTTCGATGACAATAGACCAACTGTAATGCTAGAATCAATGGAAACTCTACTCTCAAGCTTGGCGCCTGCAACTATATCAGCAATTATGCCTATAGTTACGGCTTTCGTTCCACAAGTTTTTCATAAGGACGGTTCCATAACCGACTATTTTCCATTTTTTTTCGGACTGTGGACTTCAGTCAGTGCAAATGTTTCCATCGATGCTCATATGTATGACATCATGGGCTCCGTTATGGAAAAAGTTCATTTAATCTGTATGAAAGATGAACAACAGATATCGAACTGCGATCTAGAATTTGGGAAATACGGTATATTTACCGAGGGGCAGATGACATTTATGTTCAATCGTTTACAAGGCCACCTGAGACTGGATGGCCAAATTTCCTCATACTCACGCACTGCAAGGTCTTTCATTTATTCAATTAATGGTACTGATAGTGAATATTTTTTTCACTATTTGATTAGATTAGTAAAAGCCATTGAAACTTACGTACACCCATCAAATAATGGACAATGGACAAAGACTATTGCGAAGTTTGTTTACGGTTTTATCAAACTTTATCATGGAAGAGTCAAAAAAGAAGCGGAACTAGAGAAAGAATACGGAAAACACGGAATTCAACTTAATGAAGTAATTCATGAAAAAATAATCGACGTGTTTGCTGATCTTTTATTCACAGGGGCCCAAAATAAAAGTCCTGAGGTTACAAACTATTATATCTCTTGCTTTGCATATTTATTGGAATTGGTGCCGAGAAACTCGTACATAATCTACGATAAGATTCTTCTTGAACTATATGACATGTTTGCTGGGGAGTATATTAATTCGAGACACAGAGTGATTTCGTCTTTGAAACAATACACCAGGGTTGCGAGATTTATGGTCATGGAGCCCTTGTACCGAGTACATATAACGAACATATTGCTTATGCTGACAGCAAAAATTGATATGAATGATATCAATCTGACCAGCAATATTATTAACGCAATAGTGACCACTTGCTCTTTTGTTCCGTTCGCGAGCCTCGTGCCGAGCAGGGAATTTTGGACATTTGAATCGCATACTCTCTCATTCATCGAGCAACATTTTGATCATCTGAAATCTGGCAATCATTCAAACACCTTTGAATATGATGCGAATGTTTTGGATTGTGCTTTCCGTGCTTCAACTTCTGCATTTCAAGATATCTTCAAACAGTACATTGACAAGCTGTTTCAACTAGTGGATACCGACCTGGAAGAGAATTACATTCTTAAGCTTAATCAAACTACAATTATGATGATCGAGGCTTCAGATAATGCTAGCTTTGATTATTTCGCAGAAGTTTTTCTAAAAATGTTTTGGAATAATGATTGTTTTAGAGATAGACAACCTAATTATGAATTGGTGACTATCCCTTTAGGAGTAATAGTCAGAAGAAAAACACTATTAGGTCAAAAAGTTATAGAGACATTGATTCTCAATATTCGCGATCAAATAAAAAGAGGAGCTGGATCTGTGCGCCTATCATCAGAAATTATGCCAAGGGACGTCAAGCTCGTGTTGTATTTGACTGCTCTAAATGAGGTACTAAGGCATGCGCACTCCTCTATTTTGAAGTTGCAGGAAGATTTAATTGATTTTTTCGTATTTTTATACAGCGAGGTTACAAACCCTCCGCTAGACATGATCACATCGATAGGGATACACAGCACAATCATGTCATTGACAATCACAGAAATAGCGGACTTTGGCATGTTTTCCGGATCATGCACTATTCCACTTGCAGAACGATGGGGTGCTTTGCAATTTGACAAAAGAAAGTATGACCAGTCGAATCTCTCTTTTAAATGGCATATTCCCACTGACGTGGAGATATGTGCAGCAATACGATTTTTTAATACTATTACGGAATTTTGTATTGATAAGGTCAATATTTTGATGGAAAATCCAGTTGTAGATAATCTCTACCTTGACAAAATCAAAAAATACATTCTTATTCTAACACATACACTGTCAGGCTCTAGCTTGCTCTTTGACGCTGAAGCCAATAGAAATAAATTGGAGAATCCAATAAACTGGAAAGAAAAGTTAATCCTGCTAAAAAATGTAAGAGAGGATAACGTCGATAGCGAAGAGATAAACATCGACGTGGAACCGATACATGGAACTGTTGATGAGGGATATTTTTTTGATGACAAGAATGACAGTGACGAGATACCCGAATCAAGCCCTGACGCTATACAAATTGTGGATGGTGATAATATTGACTTGATTTTTGAGGATGGCCTACAATCAGAGGTGCCATCAGGTGTAGGTACTCCTATCGCATCGAACCCAAACGAACTGAGCTCTTTGATGAATCCCAATTATATTTTCCGTGATCTAGATATTTATGGTTGCAATTATTTCTTCGGCAACCGCAACGAGGATAAAATTAAAAGCACAGATTACTTCAAAGTACACCAAATCAGAGATAATGTTGGAGTTTTTTTGCACAAGGTTTATGAGTTCCTTACGCTTCATTTCGAAAATAATACAAGCGTTTTCCAGGTGCTTCTGCATGGAATGAAGGTGTGGTTTACTGATGTGGGCAACGAAACCATTTTCAGTGATGAGCCTGACGGAACTATCGATATTGAATTTGCTGAGAATATTCAATCACTTGCGCATCTTCATGAACCGTTCACGAGATCTTTACTTGCTGTTAAAGTCAACGAATATCATAAGATGCGGATCAACATGAGATCTACTAACCGAAAGCCCTCTGTACTGGAGAGACAACTGCTCTCCAATATCATTGAACTATCAGTCTCGCCTTACCCTGACGTACACCGACCGGCTCAAAACACTATGATGCACTGCATGAAACAAATTATCGGTTCCTATAATGTTATCCTATCGCGTACAATGAAACTGATACGTGATGCATTGTACGCGAAAGACTACCTGAGAGTTAGTGCGGGACTCAAGATCTTATTGTTGAAGAAGCTGAACAAAAAATTATCGACTGAGTATCGGAGCTCTGAGCAGCTGTTTTCTATCGTTGCAAAATGCTATGATATCAACGAATTTGATATCTCAACGCTGGCTAATAATTTTTTGGTTGAATTCGTTAATAGTTTTAAGGTCCCATCTAGCATTTGCGTTATGGATAGTCGAGCGGCTAAATCACTAGAACCTCCCGAAAAAAGCATTCTCCTACAGGTAAATACAGTAAGGTCAGCTAAGGCCCGAAAGCGGCTACTGTTCGTATCGAAAATTGCAGCTTTACAGGATCTTCTACATGGTATTTTAGAAAGATCAGATGATTTACCGTGGAAATTGGTTTCGGTGTCCATTAAATTCTTGTCAAGCCTACAATCCAATTTGGAAGCTCAAACAGAAAAGAAGCATCTGAATATAATATTCGAACAGTGCATGAAACAACACCCTTCAATAATCCATACTTCATTGAAATCGCTTTTGAACATAGCTAATAAAACAATCTCGTACTCTGATTACTGCTATGATATTTCTAGAGCATATCAAAGCAATTTTGATCCAGAGTTCGTATATCGTGTTGATACCTCTCACAATTATGAGTCACGATTCAACGAAGAGATCAACAACGAAAAAGATCCAAAATTTTATATTGACTCCAAGGCATTTGTAGGGTGGTTGTGTTGGGGCGCACAAATGAAGGTGTTAAAGCCTAAAAAAATTGAGGTGAACTTGAAACCAGCCGATTTTGAGATATTAGAATCGCTAGGGTCCGCGATAACGATTGAATGGCTAAAGAACCTAACCACGAAGCTTATCAGCGATAATGAGGGAAGGAATAATTTTAGTAGTGGCGAAGTGTCATTTTTTATATTGATCATCCTCTTAATCTGCAATGGAGCATCTTCCTTACAGCTTGAAGATATCCTTAATCTCTGCGAGCAGTATTATATCAAAGACGACAAAGCGGCGATGATAATGTCAGTCGAGATATTTGCTGCACTAATATGTGGTGGTAAGTATATGTCCGAATCAGATAAATCAAAAAGAGATGATTTTGTTAACAATGTGCTTCCAAAGTTTTTGGATCGCGACTTTAATCATGACTCGTTTGAGATATGGAGCACTTTAAGTTGGTGGCTTCCAATGGTTGCTGATGTTAGAAGATGCCCGATTCTATTCCATTATTTGACTGACTTGAGTAACATCCTGAATATCAGATCAGATGATTTTGGCAAGCAGTCGTCGAGGATCTATTTATTGAGAGGAATGCTATTAAATCTCGAATTCATGTTACCTGAAATTGAAGGGGTAATAAACAACTTAATATTTGACCATCCATATGATCAAGTGCGAGAAGCAACTGCCAAGCTGTTTACTACGATCATACAATGTAAAAGCCGTCCAGCATTTACTAGCGTGGATGAATTGATGCAGATTCAATCGAAGAATCAGAGCGGACTCGGAGAGGAGATAAAAACCATACCGTACGAGATTGATCGCATGATAAAAAAGATTTTTGAATATATTTTGCGTAATTTTAATGAGACTAATAACCTCTCACCACAGGATTTTATAAAAACCAGGTATTTCTACACAGTTTCCACCATGGTATATTGGCTGATGGATATGGCTAGGGGTTCAAATAAGATTTTGCTAGTCCCTTACATCATACCATATATTTATCCATTTTTGAGCATCTTGATTCAAAATAAAGAAGTTTGCAAACTCACAAGCATCGACCCTTCGAGATTATTCATTGGCTTATCTTATATGCCAATAAGACAAGATAAAGTCCACGACATGGTGCAGTTCTTTTGTAATGCAAATGGAGTGGACTTAATTTCACCGTCAACATCGTCATTCCAACTTAAGGTTCAGTTGACAGTTATGAAACACTTCTACTCTCATCAACTCTTTCAAGTTACTAGCATAGAGAAAAGGAACCTTCTTGATTTCATCGTCTCGCAATTATATAATCAACAGTTTGTTGAAGTTCGATTATGTGCAGCTGATGTTCTCTCAGGTCTTGTACACACTGAAGGTGAGTCAGGTATTGTTCAAGAACTTGTTGAGAATTTTACAGCGAAGCTTCGTGACTACACATGGGAAGACAAGACCAAAGCTACCAAGACTGATGTCAATGTTCATGGCAGCATTTTAGGCCTTGGCGCTATCATTGCAGCATTTCCATACGAATTTCCTCTACCAGATTGGATCCCCGAACAATTGAGTCAGCTAGCGTCTTGGGCAAGAACAAATGGGATGGCAGGTACAGCGGCCAAAGACATAATCAGTACATTCAAAAAAGTTAGAACCGACACTTGGCAATTCGACCGCTCTTTATTTACAAGTGATCAATTGGATGATTTAGAAGGTGTGCTTTGGCGGAGCTATTACGCATAAGCTGCTAAAGTATATTGAAAGGCTCGGTTTAAGTGCGGAGCAAAATTCATTGCGCATTCATAGGTGGTAATTGTCCCACGATTTGTACAAGCGATTGTAGTCGTCCCCGGGTAAACTTTATATAAGAGTACTAGAATTCTATGAAATTAAGTATAAAAAAATAATATATCGAAGAAGAACCTAAAACATTGTTGATTTGATATTGAAAGGTAAACTTGCAACTTTTTGAGCGAAACCAGAAATCTAGCTTCCTTGATTGTAGAAGATTCTCCAAAGGGCATCTTTTATCACTAGCCAATCTCCGAGACGATTAACCAGTCAGATTTGAACCACATTCGCATAGTTCAAACAGTGTTAATTCATAAACAGTTTTAAAGTGGCAGCAATTGCTTGCAAATTTGGTATCCGGTACGAGATACCATTGGAAAATTACACAATCTATTCTCTTGAATATCATAATCTATTATGTCAGGTCTGAGAGCTGTATCAACATCGTCCGGTAACGGAAAGAACTACGATTCTATTATGAAGATTCTTCTCATTGGGGACTCTGGTGTTGGAAAATCATGTCTTTTGGTTCGTTTTGTCGAAGACAAGTTTAACCCTTCGTTTATTACCACCATTGGAATCGATTTCAAGATCAAAACGGTTGACATTAATGGCAAAAAGGTGAAACTTCAGTTATGGGATACTGCTGGTCAGGAAAGATTTAGGACAATCACAACCGCATATTATCGAGGAGCTATGGGTATCATACTTGTTTATGATGTCACAGATGAGAGAACTTTTGATAATATTAAACAGTGGTTCAAGACCGTGAATGAACACGCAAATGACGAGGCACAGTTACTTCTGGTTGGGAACAAGAGCGATATGGATACTCGTGTGGTAACTTACGAGCAAGGCGAGTCTCTAGCCAAGGAATTGGGTTTGCCATTTGTTGAATCTAGCGCAAAAAACGATGACAACGTCAATGAGATTTTCTTTACATTAGCGAAATTGATCCAAGAAAAAATTGAGAGCAACAAACTTGCCTCAAATGGGTCCAATACTGCTAACGGTGGCAATGTTAATATAAATAGCAACGGACAGGGTTCCGGATCCTTTAAATCCAATTGCTGTTGATTAATAGCTGCTCTAGGTAATGATTTAATCAGTTTACTAGGACTCATAGATAAAAATCAACTAACCTCTGTTTCTTTCGAAATAGTGTTGATTCAAAAAGATCAGAACTTATATGCTAAGCTACATTCTCGTTATTGAACTGTAACAGCGACCTTGCGCACATAATTAGATTTAGTTCGTATATATCCGTGAAATATATAATGTATCTGGCTTTTGCGTGTTGATATCTCAGAGGGTCTCATCTCCCATCATATTAAGAACACGATTCAGACATGATGACCAATTCAGCAATAGCATATGACCCAAGATAAAATGATTTTTTCAGCACGTGTTGAAATAATAAGGGATCGAGAAACTTTTGAATTTAAAGTAAAGTAGTGGGAATAATACAAGAGAAAGATGACTAGGAATTGCACAAAACTGGCCGAATATATCTAGTTTGCAACCTATTTGACAGTCACAGAATTTGTTCCCGTACTCTTATGAATTAATGCTGTTTGGTGTGAAGTTAGCTAGTGACATATATCCCCCTTGGAGAAACTCTTATATATTCTATGATCACTTGAAAGATTTACTACGAGAAAACGATGAAGAAGAGAGCCAGTGGGAAGAAAAGGATGAATCTGCTTTCGTGGAAGCTCTGGATAACGAGTTAGAAAAAGTATATGGCTTTCAGATGAAAGAATACCGCAACTTGATGGCCAAATTGGATAAACTTGAAAATCTTACAGCAACGAAAGAATCAATTGAGAAGATCGACTCACGGCAATTTCAGCATACATTAGAGGACATTTTGGCTGAAGCCCAGGAGTTAGATAATTTCTCGAGGATAAATTATACCGGTTTTGTTAAAATCGTCAAAAAGCATGACAAATTGCATCCTGCTTATCCTTCAGTTAAATCTCTTTTGTCAGTTAGGCTACAAAGCTTACCGTTCAATTCAGAGGAATATTCTCCATTACTGTACAGAATATCATATCTGTACAATATACTGAGAAATAGTTTTGTGACAAAATCAGAGTCATTAGCAAGTGTTCCAAATTTTTCATACCTCTCTAATGCCTCTCAAATCGATTTCAAAAGTTATAAGTTTTGGATCCACAACGATAACCTAATGGAAGTAAAGACGACTATTTTAAGACATTTGCCATTATTACTTTACGCAGCCGTACCTACGAAAGGTAGCGATTCGATTAATCAAATTCAGTCTGAATTTATCCCAGCGATCAATAACAAACGCGAATATAATTTCGATACACTAAACTCTCAAGGAAATTACAACTCAAGTGAACATTCAAGTTCGTCTTCAGGTTCTGCTAAATCGCAACTCATCAAATCAAATGCAGTCAACCATGGCTCATATGATCCTATCATCACGACAATTTATTTTGATAACGACTCTTTTGAGCTTTATAATAATAAACTGCTGAAAACAGGCCCTGCGCCTACTTTAAGATTGAGATGGATTGGAAAGCTATCAGATTCTCCTGACGTGTTTCTCGAAAAGCGGCTGTTCAATGAAGACAAGGAGACTGGGAACTCAGAGTTTGAAGAAAAACGATTACAATTAAAAACTAAATATATCAATGGGTTTATCTTTGATAACGATAAGAAATTTCATGAACATGCGGCCAGAAAAATGAAAGACAGAGGTATATCAGAAAGTGCACAGGACGAGGCTTTGAATAATGCTGATGAAATACAAAAATTTGTAAATGAGAAGCATTTGAAACCTTTGCTGAGAGCAGTTTACAATAGGACCGCTTTTCAGATACCGGGTGATGACAGGATAAGGATTACGATTGATTCAGATATTTTGTATATAAGAGAAGATGCACTTGACAGGGACCGTCCTACGAGGCAGCCACGAAATTGGCATCGATTGGACTTGGACTCAGAGAATGCCAATCCATTGAAATGCTTGAGATCAGGTGAATACTCAAAATTCCCATACTCAGTGATGGAGATCAAAATCAAAGCTAAGGGAGACTCGAA
The DNA here is from genome assembly GCA_030556345.1 of Oligophagozyma castellii. NCBI lineage: Eukaryota > Fungi > Ascomycota > Saccharomycetes > Saccharomycetales > Saccharomycetaceae > Oligophagozyma > Oligophagozyma castellii. Next base: position 184,841 of record JAKTPW010000011.1, read on the forward strand.
TGCATATGGCAAGGGAATGAAAAGAAAAGACCCCGAATGGATTGAAGAGTTGATAAATTCGCATTTAGTAAAACAAGTCCCAAAATTCTCTATTTACTTACAAGGCGTCGCTTCGCTGTATGGTGATAATGACAAATATCTGGATACCCTACCATTCTGGCTGACATTACTTGATAGTGACATTAAAAAAGATCCTCAAGAAGCATACGAGGAAGAAAAGAGCAAATTGATGAAACAGAAACAAATTCAGGTAAAGATTGAGAAGATGAACAAAATCACCAAACCTGGTCTGAAAGATTTAGATGCTGATAATATAGAGCATAACATCTCACCAGCTAGATCACGCTCTGATCCAAATTCAAAGCATCAGAAAAGGAAACAAAAAAAAGGTCTAGATTTAGAGGATCATGAATCTACCGATGAAGATGAGAATAAGCGTCGTGCAGTATCTAGTGGACAACAAATAAGAAAACGGGGAAATATATTCAAACGATCACCTTTTTTGAATATATTGGCTGGAAATGAGTCAAAGTTGACAGGTGTAGATTCGGAAGACGAAGAGATTGAACTACCAGCTGGTGTCAAGAAACCAGATACCCTTTTGAAAAACGTTGGCGCAAACAAAGTGGAGGCAAAAGTGTGGCTTGCGAACGAAAGAACTTTTAATAAATGGCTAAGTGTCACTACATTGCTAAGTGTATTAACCTTTTCCATCTATAATTCAACCAAAAAAGCACAATTTCCTAAGGTTGCCACAACTGTAGCTTATGTGTATTTTGCGCTAACAGTATTTTGTGCGTTATGGTCCTACAAGACATATTTGACGAGACTGAAGGTTATAAATGAGAGAAGTGGTCAACATTTGGACGCTCCTTTGGGACCTATATTGGTAGCAATAACATTGGCTGTGACTTTGATATTGAACTTTGCCATGTCATTTCGGTCAATTGCTTCAAGTCCATCAAAGCCCGACCAAGATCCTGCACTTTCCATTAACGATTTACAATTGAGCCCCATACTCAAAAGAATTGAAGACTTTATCATTAGTGTAGTAACTTAATTTGACCTTATCAAAACACACTTAGGGCTTTTTTTGTGCCGATTACATTGATAACCGTTCATCTTTTCTTTATCGTCTTCAGGTTGGTATCCTTTATATTTTAATATTTATATGCAAAAGAACGTATATAAATCTGCTTAAACTTTTATTGACATTCATAGGTCAACACTTGAATTTCCATAAAGTCACGATACAGCAGTGCGCTCCAAAAGGGACAATTAACCTTCGAAGTGATATAAAGTATACTACGTGCGGCTTCGTATCACAGTTCCTCATGCTTGTCGATTCTCTCCGAAATTTTGATCATGAACATAGGGAAAAATACTCCCCAGTTTATTCACCAATAACCACATGTCGTCATCGTGGCTTTGTAACTCCACTGTTTAATCCCAAGCGAACTTTTCGCAGTGTTTCTCAACCTGAATTTCGAAATAATCTTTCTGAGGTGGACGAACGATCATTACCGTTACGACAGTTATCTTGCAGTAATCAACCTGAAAGAGGTTTGTTTGCTGGACTTAAGCGAAAAATAAGCAAATCATTCGACACAAACTCAGATAAAACCGACCTAAACAGCGAGACCAATAGTGCCCATAAGAAGAGGAAAAAATCTGGCACGAGCTTTCCAAGGTCAACGGATATTCTGAAGCTGAGAAATGACAAGTTACTTTGGAGTAAGTGGAAAGTGACAGCCATTGGTGCATCATCTGAACTAGAAGATAAACCACAATATGGTACAACATTGATAAGAAAAGATCGGAAACGCAATATTAATGATACAAAGGCGGTCCTCCGAGCTCAGTCCGAGGAGATATCTTATCTGCGACAAATTTTCAATGGTGAGTATCAGATTCCAGAAATTCTTGAGAACGAAAGGAATCGTCAACTTGATTTATTAGCTAGGGATAGAAAAAACTCAAATACCAAGAATTTCAGAAAATCTATCATTGATTTGACCGAAAAAATCAAGAATATTCTTCTCAAAGATTACAAGGGAAGTACAAACAATGAAATATATCAAGATGATAGTTTGGTATTTATTGAAGAACGCAAAATACCGGTATTAGAGCACAAACGTAGAGAATTCTTTAAGCAAAGGCTTAATTACGATAGATCGATACATGCATTTGAAAAGGAATTCAAGACCTATAAACAGTTGGTCATAGAAAAAAGAGAGATTCGAGAATCTCTACAAAGAAGTCGAAAGACTACCCAATCTTTAGTTCCTAGTTTCACGGATGAACAGCTCCATAAAGTGGAAAATACCTTGAAACAAAGAACTGATGGTTTGCTGATGAACAGAGACAACCTAGAGATATTTGTCAGAGATATCAAAACTCTAGCGCCTGGCCGATGGTTAAACGACACAATAATTGAGTTCTTTATGAAATTCATAGAGAAAAGTACTCCTAATACTGTTGCTTTCAACTCTTTTTTCTATTCAAGTTTATCGGAGCGAGGTTATCAGGGAGTTAGACGGTGGCTAAGAAGGAAGAAGCAGAGCATTTTCGATATTCATAAAATATTCATACCAGTTAACCTCAACCAATCTCATTGGGCTCTTGCTATGGTTGATATGGAGAATGAGCGAATAATATACGCAGACTCACTTTCTAACGGCCCCAATGCAATGAGCTTTGCAATTTTGAGTGATATAAAAGACTATGTGATAAAAGAAAGTGGCAACAAGTTAGGTGAGGATTTCAATTTCGTGCATGCTGATTGTCCACAACAGCCTAATGGTTATGATTGCGGAATATACGTGTGCATGAATACTCTCTACTTGAGTAAGAATTCTGAACTAACTTTCACTTATGAAGATGCTGTTAGAATGAGAAAGTATATCGCTCATCTGATTGTAAGTGACAGTCTTAAATGATAACCAACACCAAATATTCAGGAATATAGCTTGATTATTCTGTTTAGTTTTGTAAGATGCACTATCATGTTAGTTACTTTAGTCTCTTAATTATTTTTAAGATTCCTCAATTATTTCATGTATATTCAACTCTTTCAAGGTAGTAAAAAATTTGAAGGTGCTTTATCTCACAGTTTTAGTATTCGAGCAGCTATATGTGTCTAACGATAAGTTTTCCATCTTTTCGATTGCTTCCGCGATATCAGTAACCTTGGAGCATTGCTCTAACGTCGAGGTATGCAAAATTCTAGAAAATTCATCCACCCATCCTAGCTCATTGATAAGTTCGATTGCAAATGAATCAGAGGAACCTTCATACAAAAGATCGGAATTTCTGGGATTGACCTCAAAATCCCCAACGACTTCAATATTGCATAGCACTCTTTTTATAGTTTTGGGAATTTCTTGAGGTAGATTCGCAAAAGGATAGACAGTCAAAGATGTTCCAGCAACAATGACAATAGTATCTTCCTTACTAGACTTTAGCCGTCTTAGATCTTCCTCCCAAGTATCAAAAAACCTTCTGGGCAAATTTTCTCCAAAGAACACAATAGATGGTTTAACTAAGGATTCACACTTTTCACATTTAGCATAGGAGAATGGCTGATCTGAGTCAGTCGGCGTATTGGGTAGTATAAAACTTTGGAAAAATTCCATTGGATAAATTTTTTTACAGCAAATACATTGATTCGATGAGAAATTGCCATGTGCTTCTATGATTACATCCGAGCCAAGACCAGCTTGCTGCTCCAACGTGTCGATATTTTGTGTATAAACTCTTAGCAATTTTTTCTTGTTTTCTAGTATCTTCATCAAGTAATGGAATTTTGATGGCTTGTAATTCCCTGGATAGAGTTCCTTGGCTAGAGTGTAGAAAGGCTTCGGATTTTTCTGAAAGAAATCAATATCAAATACTGCCTCAGGATAGGGAATCTTCAGCTTTGATAGATTATGATAAAGACCAGTTTCTGGTGATCTGAAATCAGGTATTCCACATGATGTAGAAATCCCTGCACCAACCATAAAGATAACAGATGCATTGGGGTTCTTTTTGATATGTTCAGCTATTCCTCTCACCGTATCTTCATTCTTCACTTTCATTATTTGTAATAAATGCACAATCAAGGATGATCGATAGTTTTGTATTCAAGAGACTTGAGAGTAAGTTTCGCGCAAAGGTAGGACAGTATGTTCATTATAGAGTGGCCACAAATCAATATAAAGATGGGGTGAATATTTGAGATTAAGTCTTTTGAAAGGCAAAAAGCCAACCATACCTACTTTATAAAAAATCGACCCCGGTGAGGGTTGAACTCACGATCTTGCGATTAACAGTCGCACGCCTTAACCAACTTGGCCACGGAGTCTAAGTACGATATAAGAGGAATACAAGAATGGTGATACGTATTGACAATAAAATGACTCAAGTGGCAGTGGTCTCTTACTGTTTGGCAAAATACTCATGGTATCAGATCACGAAGTAATCAATTACAAGTTATTTTCTACAGCAGGATAAGACTCAATAATTTCGGAACTCAGGACAGGCGTCTGTATATAGTACCTAACTGAGGGCTATCCAAGTGGTTATACAATTAATGTTTTTAAAACACTTCGTAAGCTTATTGCGCAAATAGTTATCGGAGTTCATGATATAATGCTAAGGTAATTTCTTAAGAATGACATTTTGCTCAATTTTGTGTTCCGTTAAATACTTGCTTCTAATTAATATGTATGCAACTTCAATATTACTCTGATTCCAAAAGCACATCATGCCAATCTTGATAAATGCTGATTGATTTATTGTCTGCTCCGTATTGTCAAAATATCACATTAATAACGTGATATTTACTTCTTGAGCATAACTATTCTAGAAATGGTCGTTGATTAGCTTGTATCCAAAATCTACATTTTTTTGGTTTACGTGTTGAAATCGCTTAATGATTTTCCTTTCAGAAATCTGGAACTAAATCTCGATTGAGTCCAGTAATAAAAATACTTGCCCCCAAAAGTTTGCGAAATAAATTCAAGCCTACCTATTAAGCGCATAGGATGTTCTTTGATGATTGGTAAGTAGAAGAGTTGAAATAGGTAATTTAATAACCTAGAGATTGATTCACTGTTATGCATTATTACGAAAGCTGTGATACGCTTCATGACCTTCTATACCCACTGTTTCATTCTACTTTGAATTTGATGTGTCTGTAAAGAGAGCGCTAGCTAGCTATCATCATTATACGTTATAAAAATCCATGTTTTATATGAATCATACAAAATCTTCCACTATTTACATTTCATGTACTTTTCTTTATTTTATCTTTTATTTCGAGTATTTATTATATCTTTAATTTTTGTCACAAGACTTGGATTTTATGGCACTACAGGCTCAGCATTCCATATTGTTTCAGCGTATTCCTGAATACAACGATCGCTACTGAAGAATCCTACGTTGGCAACGCTTAAGATTGACTTTTTGATCCACTCACTCTTTTGTTCATGGAAAACCTGATCAACCAACTCGTGAGTAGCCAAATACGATTCGAAATCGTCGCTCACTAAGTAATAGTCACCATGACTTCTAATATTATCCACTAATGGCTTGAATTCAGCAGGATTCTCTGGGGATAAATCTCCAGAGCAGATGAAATCCAAAACTTTCTCTAGACTTTCAGGGATCTCTGTGTGGTTGTATTGATGATTATACCTCAACTCGTCCACATTTTCACTCAAGTTTCCGAACAAGAATATGTTATCCTCCCCTATCTCTCTTGTGATCTCCACATTCGCGCCATCGACAGTACCAATTATTAATCCACCATTCATCACGAATTTCATGTTGGAGGTACCCGAGGCTTCCGTACCTGCAGTAGATATGTGCTCGCTCAAGTCGCTTGCAGGAATAATAATCTCTGCCTTTGATACATTATACTCAGGAATGAAGACCACCTTTAATAAATCTTGTAACTCGCTGTCGTTATTAACCAAATCAGCCACAGAATTGATAAATTTTATAATCAACTTGGCCATGTAATATCCAGGCGCACTCTTACCACCGAAAATCGAGACTTTACGAGGATATCTTTTGGAAATTTCTTCAATTGATTCACCCTTTGCGAGCATGTCTTTTATTGATAGGTAACGATGTAGAACGGCTAAAATATTCATCTGTTGACGCTTATATTCATGAATACGTTTTACTTGAATGTCAAATAAAGTATCCTTTATATGGTCTCTGTTGATGATATCTTGACCTTCATATTCTTTTTGGATCAAATCAGCTAATCTCATTTTATTATGCAACTTAACCGCGTCCCATTTCTTTTGGAACTCAGGATCCTCTGCCAAATCTGCGATTTGAGTGAGTTTAGACATGTCTAACAAATAATCCTCGTTGGGATCATCGATAGCCTCACTAATCAACGATGCTAGCTTAGGATTAGCTTGTTTCAACCATCTCCTTGGCGTAATTCCATTTGTAACATTAGTAAACTTGGAGGGTCCATAAAACTTGACGAAATCTTTGAAAATTGTCGTTTTGATCAGCTCAGAGTGCAGTTCAGCCACACCATTAACTTTGTGAGAGCCCACAATAGCCAAGAAGGCCATACGAATTTGCCTTTCAGGTGAGTTTTCTTCAATAATCGAGATTCGGCTCAATAAATCTACATCCTTTGGAAACTTCTTCGCCACATCTTGCAAAAAGAACCAATTTATATCGTAAATGATTTCTAAGTGTCTTGGCAATAGATGACCAAATAATCCGACAGGCCACTTTTCCAAGGCTTCTTGCATTACAGTATGATTAGTGTAACTGAACGTCTTAACTACGATATCCCAAGCCTCATGCCAATCCAACTTCTCCAAGTCCACCAAGATTCTTTGAAGTTCAACAGTAGCTAAAGTTGGATGCGTATCATTCAACTGAATGGCCACCTGATCAGGAAATTCTACCCATGGTCTCTTTGACTTCTTGAATCTCCGAACGATATCATGTAAGGAGGCCGCACACCAGAAATATTGCTGTTTTAATCTTAACTCTTTACCTTGTGTAAAGTTATCATTTGGGTATAACACAGCTGTGATAGATTCAGCTCTTTGTTGCTCAGCAACAGAATTATTGTAGTCACCATTATTGAACTTTGCGAAATCAAACTCTGTGGTTGGCTTGGCTTCCCACATTCTCAAGTTATTGACAGTAGAGGTTTTGAAACCAGGCACAGGAAAATCGTATGCCACAGCAAGCACACGTTCGCCACCAATCCATTGGGAAGGCGCCAGTGTACTAGTATTATCGGATCTGTCAACATAACCATAAAAGGTAACAGGAATTTGGACTTCATGTCTCTTTATGTCCCACGCACTTCCGAAGTTCAACCAGTAATCTGGGGTCTCCACTTGATAGCCATTGATGATCTTTTGAGTAAAGATACCATACTGGTAATGCAGACCATAACCCCACGCAGGAATATTTTCCGTGGCCATAGAATCGACAAAGCAGGCAGCTAGACGACCTAGACCACCATTACCCAAGCCTGGATCCATTTCTTGTTGGATGACATCCTCCAAGTTGAATCCCAAATCATCGAGAGCACCCTTGATGACCTCACGAGGAGCATGCTCTAACTTGTCGGCTTCTTCTGTGTTCTTCGCAGATTCTTGGGGCTCTGGCTTGCGGCCGTCTGCCATATTGATAAGGGCATTGTCCAGTGCACGGCCCATGAGGAACTCGAGCGAGAGATAATACACACGCTTGGGATCGCGAGTTGTCAAAGTCTGCTGAGTTTTGTTCCAGTCAATGATGAGATTGTCACGGATGCTCATAGATGTTGCCTCGTACGCGGCGAGATCGTCACAGTTGTAGAGGGAGCGCGCAAGGGTTGTCTCGACATGGTCGATGAAGCGGTCCTGGAAATCCTCAGCACGCTCAAATTTGCGGACCTGGTGCTTGTTCCAAAGGGCACGCGACTTGAGTGGAATCACCGTGTCAATAGCCTTGATTTCCTGCGGTAAGAAGCCGGTCAAGCGCCGTGTGAGACGGGGCACATGACGCGAAGAGCTGCTAGGCTCGTCGGTGATCATGTCATTAGTTGTCGTTGTGCTAGTGGGCGGCATGGGTTAGGCAGGCAGATTGGCAGGCAGATTGGCAGGCAGATTGGCAGGCGGAATGGCAGGTGCAACGGCGAGCTAGGTTGTGGTCGTGGTGGATGTGAGTTTAAACTCAATTGATCACCCTGAAGAAAAAGTCTCCCCTAAATTCCAACTTGGCTTCGCTATCCTTATTATAAAATATGTATCCCTAATAAAAATGTTCCCTAACACTGAAAGACAAAAACTCCTTCGACCCCGTCATTTATATAACTGTGATTCGGTCACAAAAGGAGAGATGTGCGAGGTTTAAAATGGCCCCTTAAAAGGCCAATGCGGGTCTTTGTGGCATCTACATACATCCAAGATTTTCGTTGTTGAATGATTTATTTCGTGTATCACTCTAACAGCATGAGCGATAAAGTCGCGCCATAAGATTGGGCTTCAAAGTCGTTTGCAGAAAAACGGTAAAGCCAATGAATGAGCCATTATCCCGACTCAGATAGATTCAATCGTAGCGAAAGCCAATGAATGAGCCATTATCCCGACTCAGATAGATTCAATCGTAGCGAAAGCCAAATCTCGCTTTTTCAACTTGAATATCAATTATATGCTCGTGCCAGTGAACATGTTGGCCCATTCGTAGATAGATACCCTGAGACCAAAGAATGGCCTTAATGGTGAGTGTTTTATCGATCAAGGTGGCATAATGAGCGCATATGAATACCTTGTAATGCTTGAGAGGGCTGGCCGTGCGCCAAGCCCTGAGTTTCTAGTAACTCAAACGAGCCCTTAGGAGAAAGAAAACTTTGAGCTTTTGCAGTTGCCTGTCAGGATGTTCTTGGGGAACGAGTAGCCCGCGCTCTCCCAGCTCGTAATGTTGGGATTTGTGTATACGTTCAGGTGGCTTTGGATGTAGTCGTAGGTGGGATAGTCGTCGGGATCGCACGTGACTGAAATCTGGTCGCTGGGCTGGTAGACACGGACGTAATCGATCGACATTGTCACTGGAAAGTAGATCGATTGCCAATCGATGTAGGCCCAATTGTTCGAGATACCCAGATTCAGTATGATAGACATGGGCTCCTTGCTAACGTACCTCCTGCCAATGTTACCGCTTGGGTGGAGCGCATCGCCGTATACCGTGAACGTGGGCGTGTTACCCACGTACCACGTGCAGTAAGTGTCTTCGTCCTTGCCACTGCTGATAATTTCAATCGCATAATTCTGGTAGTACCCGGACCCTGGTCCAAACTCATACCAACTGGTGTTCAGTGTTGTCACTGCAGAGACAGCCTGTTGCAATGGCCCACCTGCATAGGTGTTCATCACCGTTGTCGAGAAATTGTACACCTCAATAAAATCGTAATCTGGCATGTACCAGATATCAAACGGCGCGAGCTGCATCGATTGGGACGCCACACCTACGCCAAGCTTCGTGTCAGTCTCGCCTTCAAGGATATCGATCTCGGGGGCTCCGCGGCCGACCCCCTGGTTCGGATGGTCCTCACCATCACAGGTACATACACTCAAACGTTGGCCAGGTAGATACGATATCCCATCAGGAGATGACTGGTTAGGTGTAATGCCGGCATCACAGGATTGATACGAGTATGGCCAGAGACCCTCTGTCGAACCCAAATAACCAGGCCTACCTAAATTACCCATTGTCCACATACCAGGCCATAATCCCGTCACGCGTCCGTAATTAGGTAGATTGGCTGACACTTCCAAAGCTCCTTGAGTGAAACAAAATTTATTCCAACTTTGAAGCATTCCTGATCGATAGTATAGGTTATGATTTCTAAAAGCATCCATTCGTAATCTCAAAGCGCCCTCTCTTGTAGTTATAGCATCTGGGGTATACCACTCCAAATCTTTAGTAGCCGCATAATGGAAATCGGGACCGGTCCAAAATTGATCGTCGCCTTCATAGAAAGTTCTGCCCTCTGCATTAAATTCGTCAGAAAATACCAACTTCCAGTCTTCACCTAGCCGTGATTTTCTAGTCATAGCATAGGAAGGCGTATCCGGATCTACAAGACTTGTACGTATAGCAGATAATTGTGGATATTGGTACGGTGACAAAAATTCAACAACCTGTCCAGTGTTGTTATGATCCATAGCACCAGTGAATGTAACTGCCGGTAATACAACAAAGACAGCTATAGCACCTCCGATCAAAATAAAAATACCCAACCAGCCACCAAAAGATCTCCTATCCATATTCTTGAAATCGTGCATATATCTATTTTTATCGAGCATGGCCTCTTCCTCAGGATCAGGATTGTGTAAATAATCGTCATCTTCTTTCTCGTCTAAAAGTAATGGAAATGATGTAGCTGGATAACCACCGAACGGTGAGAAATCATGCTCGCTAATAATTTGATTTGATGATAGAGATGAAAAAGTATCATCCCTATGATAAGCGTTAGAATAATCGTCTAGCATAGGTGACCCATTTGCTCTTCCGTTTAATTGTGACGTGGATCCAACTCTTGAACCAACCAAAGGATATCTATCAAACTCTTGTGGTGAATAAATGTCCGGACTCGTCGAGCTTGGAGCACCTTGCGATAATGCACGTTTTTCGGGTGGTATAAGGTGCTGGCTCTGTTGATTTGCTGCTAAAGTACTATTATTCTTGGAATAGTAGCCTTTGTAAGCAGATATGCTATTATGGTTGTGTTCTCTTATGTCCAGTAAAGATAGATCCTGGCCATTTTCATGGTTATAGTTGGTAAATGAGTCTGCTGAGCCCATACCGTCTTCTTCGTCACTTGCTAGAAATGGATTATTACTGCGAGTGCGAACATGGGAGTTCAACAGACGTTGCTGGTCGTCTCCCTCAACGCAGCCTGACGAGTCAGAAGCTGAACCGCTGCCGTCTGCATGTGGGTCTATCAGATTTCTTCGAGACATCGGTGTGCGCTCTATGCAGAAAAAAACCTCTTTATGTTTGTCTCTGGTGATGTGCCTTATGTAGTGCTATTAACAGCAAAAATAGTTGGGAGCAAAACGGTCGACGATATGTGTCACTCGGGGTTCGAGGATCGATTTCTTCCACACTGTCGACTACAAATTTGGAACACGAAACTGTATAAAGGTTCGATGAGGTTTATCTCCCTGGTGTTTCGTCTTTGCGTTTGATATATCCAACTGATATGATCTGCGTTCTAAACACACTCTATTAAGACTCTTTCAAAGCCAACACTCTTAATATTTCGCCCCAAATCTGTGCAATATCTGAATACTAGTATTAGCGCTTCCAAAAGAGTCCAATAGTACTGTGCTATATATATATACTCTTCAACATAGGCTTTGACAAAGTGATATCTTGAGCCATCAAATTTCACTCTATGCGGCTCATTAACACGCGAAAAGTTTTGACGCGTTGGTAAAAAAAAATAAATCGACCACGTTCATTTAAATTTGTATGGTAGGCAAAGGTAAGGAACAAAATGACACCAAAGAAAGTATGTAAAAAGGGTTAATGAAACTGAATAAAAAGCGTGATATTCAATCAAACAGCACAATTAGTAACGCTGGTTACGTTACACCGAGATAGATGATCACTGACCGTGGTACGTTACAATTAATACGAGGAGTGAACCGGCGTCTCGAGGAGCAACTGCGCAGATGTGCAGAATTTCAAGACAATGGTAACATCGAGCTACTTGAGGACTCCCAAATTGCATTGAAAGAGGTGCGTGCTGTCGTTGACGGTCTCTGTAGTGCCCTGGATAATAGTGCTGCCAACACACAAGTGCGCAAAATTGATTATGGCCGAGTACAGCGTGCCTTGAAGCGTTTGCCAGCCCTGCAAGATGCTGCCGGGCCTTTACAAGCAATTGTAGTGCGCAGTGTGCATACGTATGCGACAATTCTTTGCTATTACACCGCTGTCAGCGTTGCTCTTGCAGGACTCTCTCCAGCGTATACCGCTTGCACATATTATACGGGCTTGCTGGAATCCCCCACTTATACCATGTTATACGGTTTGCAAACTCTGCCAGCCAAGATCATGCGCTTATCCAAGGATCTACGCGAACGAGCCCAATTTGCTCAACCAGAGGTGTTGTGGAACAATTTGACAAAGGAATTCACAAACCATTTGGAGACTATGTTGATGGTGAATAGATTTCAATTTGTCGGATTACCGAAAAGAACCACAAGCTGGGCTCTTAATGCTTGTATAACACCACTGCTCTTTGTTAAGAAAGAAATTCAAGACAAGTGCGACCTATACCGGGCAATTGCTAAAGAAATTACCGAAAGATTAGGGCAGTTACTAATGGAATTCGAACAATCGAGCTCCCTCCTTATTATGGAACTTAATCCTTTGGAAGCACAGTCGAGTCTAGCGGATTTTTACCAAGCAGATGACAGAGACGACCTGAATTCAATTGTGGAGTATGCAAAGCTGTACCAAGATGGTAATAATGATTTTCAGATTCTGCGTAAACCCAGTAAAATTACAAGGTACTGGCCAATGGCTTTTCTAGTTACCTTGTATGGCCCAGCGCTAATCCACAAGATATGGTCCTCTCGCGATGAAATCGCACGATTCTTGAGTGATAATGTAGTGGATTTTACCAGGGGCCTCATTGTCAACTGGATATGGGAGCCATTGAAGAAAATATGGGCCACTGTGAGACATGATGATGGCGAATCTGTTATGTTAACCACTAAAGAAAATGTGCAAAGTGAGCAGGATTCCTTGATCAGAATGGTTGTTAGTTTCACATTAGATAACAGTATGGGGCCAACTTTGAACAAGGATGCGCTGATCTCACAAATTGAGAATGGAGACTTAACACAATTTATGGAAATATACGAGGGCCAACTAAATCATCCTTTGAAAAACATTCTCACAGGAAAATTAATCAGGTCCTTATTAATTCAATTACAAAAGACAAAAGTTGATGGTTCTGTTGCCTTGAATGGTATTGACAAGATGTTGCGATCCCAAGAGCTTGTATTTGGAGTTGTGGCGATGTCTCCTGCTTTGCTGATTGGATATATACTACTGCAGTTGTTGAAAAGTACCATTTCGTATGGTAAAGCATGGTCGAACGTCCAAGAGATCAAATACCAAATCAAAGTAAGTTTGAATAATGTCGAAAGAATATTGAATTATAGCACAGTGCTAGGTAATGAAAATCTAAGCGATTTCCAAGAGGGTTTGATGGCTTTAGAAGCCTCGACTTTGGCACAACTGGGGACAAAACTTATTCCCAAGCGACTCCATCATGTATGGATTCAAGAAATAGAGGCCCTCTTGAGAAGAAATTCTGGCCTTCAGGATTCAATGTATGCGGTGAACCGGATTCACCATACATTTGATCCATATATTTGAATCAGCGCCAGTCATAATAAACCATTGTAGTATTTGAGTACTGTATATATGAGACAAAAGGACATACTTTTTCATTAAAAGATACTATTGACGATATCCGAACCGATAGTAGCACCTGCACCAAAGATTGCAGCATTTCCAAGCTTGCTTCCGATACTTGACAACGCGTGATGGGCCTTTCCTTGATGATGCTGTTGTTGTTGTTGTTGTTGTTGTTGTTGTTGTGGTTCTGGTTGTGGTTGTGATTGTGGTGGAGCCTGTTGTTGGTATCCAGAGAACGATGGAGGGTATGGCATTTGTTGCTGATGGCTAGAGGGTGCGGCAACCGCGGAGGAGTATTGTGGGGGTGGAGCAGCAGCAGCGCTACCACGGTGCTCGTCAACAGGGCGCACGTAGTTCGTGGGAAACATGCCAACACCTCGTTCTGATTTACCTTTATGCCACTCAGCAGAGGTCTTTTCGAGAACCTGGATGCGGTCACCTGGAACAAGTCTCAAGTCGCCATCCTGTTGTGGCTCAAACACGTATAATGCTTCGACGGTCTCCATCTGTTTTTCGTTTAAACTTTCAGCACTGCGGTCGCCGAACTTCGATGGGAGTTTTGCGTTTATGGCCTCGTAATCTGCACGACTTATTATATCAGACTCAACAAGGAAATCAAGTTCAGTCCTTAGATTCGTAAGGGATCTATTGACAAGGGCCGCGGAGACAACCATGGTTTGATCTCGCCTTATATATCTCTCAAACCTTATAGTAGTGATGCAAATGAGTTCAAGTTAGGTAGAAGTAACCATCGATGTCAATATAAAGAAAACCTTTAAATCTGAGCCCCATTTGAAGAAGAAAAAAAAAGGCACAGGCCTTCGCAAAAATACGATAATGTACGAACACGTACAGACCCAGTGCATCACATTATAGACCCCATCATCGAGTACCCCATGACGACATCGAACAAGATCTGGACCACTGCAACGCAAAGCGGAATCCAGGTGCTCATCGCAAAGAGCCCGCTCCTGTATATGGCGCCTATGAGAAATCCGGCCACAGTGCCGGCAATGAAGCCCTGAACACCGGCAAAGAGCAAGTATACAGCAATGAGGACGACCGCTGTCGGTGTCCGTCTGTGGGAGAGGGCCGCGCAAACGCCAACCGAGCCGTAGAACGCAGCGTTGAAAATGAGTGTCCAGTATAGCGTAAACTTCCAGATGTCGGTGATATAATACAAGAAGGCGAAGTTGTAGCGCGGGTCGTTAATGGGCCAGTACAGCGAGGGGAATTTCGGTACTAGATATCCTATCGGTACGTCATTGTTGGTGTCGAATGTCCTCATGAAGCGGTGGAGGCGGCGGGGAGTGCGAACGCGTTGGAAGCCGCGTCGATCCCGTGCGTTGTGTTTGCGCCGGCGGAGGGTGAGAGTCGAGTCTAGCGTGCGTGAAAGTTGAAGAACGAGAGAAAAACCAAACCTATAGTGGCTGCTATCGCGGGCGCCGCGCGGTCACGTGACACTCTGCAGGCCCCCCCGCCAGGAATATCCCAGCACAAACGCGCTCCGCGGCGGGCTCCTCTGCTGGGTCCGGCGCCTACACCACGACTGTGTCGTCCGGCAGCTGTGGCCCGCCTCACGGTGCTTTCGCCACGCAGCTCCGCTGTCGCGGCGGATTCATGCGCTTTGGAGTCCGGCGGGACACCGGCCCTCTCAATTGTGAGGTACAAGACGGGGACGAGCCACGTGACCGGCCGCACCCCTGTTACCCGGCCGCACAGCCGGCGTTATCGGTCCGTGTGCCGCCCGCGCGCCACCCGCGCGCCACCCGCGCTTATCGGGTGCAACCGGCGCCCACACACATTCGCACCGGAGTTTGGCACCGATATATCCAGGGTGCAAAGAGCATGGTTTCTCTCGATAAGGGATCACAAATGCAACAACCAAGCTACGTACGACCCGGTGCAGTGTGGAGAGATGACATCGAATGTGCGACACGGGAAACAAACGCAGCAAGAGTAGGAGGCGATCGGGCGACATTTGATAATAAATGTCATGGGTGCATTAACGGGAAGCTGGTGGTATATAAACGGAGAGATCGGGCTTGGTGGAAGGTATAACATAAGGCGTATTGGGTATAGTTAGTTGATAACACGGTACTGGCTGGTAGCAGCAAGTAGTAGTAGTAGTACGAGGATGGATAATAAGAACATGTTGAAGGTGACGAGACGGTTGCTGACGTCTGCGACGCGGGCGCGCGGGAAACCGAGCAACAACAACAACGCACACAGCTGGCTGCGGTCGCTGCCCAAGGTGCCCACGACGAGGTTTCTGGAGACGGAGAAGCTGGCGACCGATGTGTTTTACGCAGGGTACCGGCCCATCACGTACCCGATGCGCGAGAGCCCGTTCTTCGGGCGGCGGCAGAGACTGCCCCAGTGCATCCGCGAGTGCGAGGAGTCCGGCGCGCAGAGCGGGAGTCCGAGCGCGCGCGGCGGCGCGGCGGGGGGCTGCGCGCAGGCCGGCGTGCAGGCGCGCGCCAGGGCCTCGTACAGCGCGCTCACGGGCCACAACAAGACCGGCGGCATAGAAACGATGGGCGTCAACGGCGCGTGGCGCCACAACGACGCGCGCATCCCCGCGAGCCTGGTGCCCTACGCGGGGTGGTGCAGCAGCTACATGGGCATGCAGTACTACCCGGAGTGGCAGAACGTGCCCAAGTCCGTTGTGAGCAAGCTGCGGCCGTTCGACCTGCACAGCAACAAGAAACATTAGGGACACTTTTACACGAGATATTCGTACTTTCATATATAGGTAACAATCGCATGGGGCGCACGGTGCGCGGAATCAAGAGGGTGTGGCGACACAACGCAGCACAGCGGCAGCACAGCGCCGGCCCTGGCGCTTGCGAGCCTGCAGAGTATACAATGTATGCACGTCGCATTGTACTAAGGTCAAGAGCACAGCTCGCAGTATTAAAAATTAACTAGCCTGAATAATAATAATAATAATAATAATAATAATAGTAATAATTAGAGGTATTGGTGGGTATGGGAATAGTCCTGGATGCCAGGTCCGCGTCTAGACCTGGGACACCGTTGGGACACCGACCTGCGATCTTGATCTTCTGGAGGAGCCGCCGAAGCGCATGCCGCCCGAGTTGAAGGGACCGTTGGCAACGAGCTTGAGGGTCGAGAGAACGAGCTTGGCCAAAAAGACACCCATGGAGAAGTACAAAAAGGCAACGAGGGCCTGGGCTTGTCTGCAGCGGGTCTCTGAGCCCTGGATGATGGAGGTGTTGTCGTTGAGGTAGCGGTGGTTGTTGCACGAGTGGGCGCGGATGCCGACAGCCAGCGCAGTGCCCGCGGAAAAGGTGAACACAAAGTTCAAGAAGTCCAAGCACAACAAAATGAGCGGCCACGCCAAGGGCTCGATGAAGTTCGCAAAGATACCGTAGAGCGAGTCGGTCGCAATGCCGTACGCGGCTGTGAACAAGCAAAAGTTCACACGCGACGAGTGCCGCACCCGGGTGTTAATCAGCGACGACGCGAACGCCAGGCAGATCACCAGAAACACAAAGTTCAGAATACGCACGAGATTGTCTGCAACAGCCAGCATTGATGTGTGAGTGTGTGTAGAGTAGTGGTTGATGTAGGTCTTTGATACAGAGTGGTTTCCCTTCTCGGGCGAGCTGGACTCTGCTGGGGCATATGTCTTATATATGACAATTTTGAAGGATTCAGCAAAGGATCAACAATGCAAAGGATGCGTTCCCTTGCTGCATTCGGGCAGGGGCGTTCCCTTAAGGGCCTTGCCCTGTGCAACTCGCACAGAAGCGCGTGCCGAGCGCCATTGTGCATTTGCGGTGCGTGAGCGGCCGAGAAAAAGGTGTGTGCGTGTGCACCGCTTGCCCTCTCAGTTCTGTTCGGCGCGCGCGCGGGCCCGCCGCGCTCCTGGCTGCATTGCACGCGCGTGGCACACGTGTACCGCGCGCGCCTGCCGTGCTTGCCGCGCGCCGTTCTGCAATGCGCGTGCAATGCGCGTGTAACGCGCCCTCTCTTTCTTATCAACACGTATCGCTCTCTAGCTCTTCAAGACGTTTGCCTGCTCGCTTTGCTCGCACCCTCTCTTGCCCCAACACACCAAGCCCTACCAACCATGGACTACTGGAAATCGATCGCAGACCAGGTCTCGCAGACCGCGCAACGCACGCAACAAAACGTCGCCAATGCGCTCCACGACCTGCAGGACCCTCAGGTCCTGCTCTCGCTCAAGTCCCGCACGCGCTACGTCCAGGAGGCCCTCGGCACCGTGCGCGACATCAGCCAGCTCCCAGCCCAGTACCAGCACCTCGAGCGCAAGACCGACATGATGGACAAGGCCCTCAAGCGCTTGCTCGTCGTGACGCGCACTTACGAGGTCGAGGGCTACGATTACCCTCCGAACCTGCAGGAGGGCATCTCGGGCTGGTTCTCCTCCCGCGACGCCGCGGCCGCCGAGCCCGCATCGTTCACCTCGCACTCATTTGCGGACGCCCTCGCCAAGGCTGGCCGCGCTGTCCACCTGGACTACCTCGACCTCGCTAAGGACACCGACGCTACCGCAAACGGCGATGAGGACGAGGACCCAGAGATTGCAACCATGGCCAAGGCCTTCGAGGCTTGGGCCAATTGCTACGCCAACGTCGACGAGGCCAAGAACAAGCGCGACGCCAGCGTGGTCGAAAACCTCAATCAAGCCGTTCAGCACTGGCTCGCTACAGACTTCAAGAACGTGCACACGCTGCGCAATAAGGTCGCGGACTCGAGGCTCAAATTCGATACCTACCGCCACGAGTTGAAGGGCAAGCCAGAGCAGGACCCCAAGGACGAGGAATCCGCCAGGATCCTAGAACAGCTCGAGGACGAGTTCGTTTCCAACACGGCAGACGCCGTCTCGGCCATGGAGGAACTCACGGAAAACCACAAGTTGCTAGAACTCATCAAGAATTTCCAAGGTTTCCAACTGGCATACCACAAGCAGTGCGTACAGGAACTGCAGGCGAACCTGCAGCAATTGAACGAGCTAGAGCTCTGAGTGTGTGCCGCGCGTCCCAACGCACCACCCGTGGTATCGATGAGCATCAGAAGTTGCAAGGTAAATAGTTATACAGGTACAGTCTTACATAGAAGGCCGCTGGTTCCCAGCGCTGCCAAGACATTGTTTGTGTGGATCCCCGGGAACCCGGGAATACTTGAGTACTACGAGCAGTTCTTGACGTTGGTGCAGGATCGCAACCCTACTTGGGCCGTTCTTGCAGTTTCCCACGCAGGTCTGGCACCAGAGGCGCTGCCGGGCAAGGTGTTCGACTTGCAAGAGCAAATAGACCACAAGATCCAAGTGATCAACCGTTTCACGAGCGCAGAGACGGATTTGGTAATCATGGGTCACTCTGTCGGTGCATACATGGTGCAACAGGTAGTTCTGCGTGGTTGCGACCTGCGGGGAAACATCAAGAGCATCGGGCTGATCACCCCAACGCTGATTGACATCCACAGATCGTCGCACGGGACCAGAATGACGCGGCTGTTCGCATATTTGCCCGAGGCCCATGTGTGGCTCGACAGGCTCTCGTCATGCGTGTTCAACCGCTGGGTCCCGCGAGTCGTAACCGAGCAGGCCATAAAGTTGTTGGTCGTGGGCCGCGAGTGCAAAAATCTCGGGGCGATAGAGGCCACATACCAGTTGCTTACTAGGCAGGGCTACATACAGCAAGTTCTGGGGTTAGCAAGCCACGAAATGGACGAAATCCGTTCCAACTGGCAAGCCCAAGCGGAGTTCGTGTCCCGTTGCAATTCAGCCGGTACCAAGATCATAATGAGGTTTTGCGATAACGATCATTGGATCGATTCCCAAACACGCAAAGCCCTAATTGGTTTCTACAACGATTATGCCCAGGCTAATCTTCTAGATATCAAGATACTTCAAGATGTACCCCATTCTTTTGTACTCAACCACGCCAGAACTGTGACGAGTGATCTCTTCGAATGAAGGTCGGGCACACCCACGGCTTCCTCAGCATTTTACCTAGTCGCCAGAGCTCGAGTATTGAGGCTTGTACAGTGCGTTTGCCTGCAAAAGTCTCGATATTTTGGCCTTTTTTAGTGTATTTTTAGCTTACTTAAAGTCTTGATGATCGGCTGTCGTTGGTAATTAAGTTGATGAAATAAGACACAGAGAATTTTATTGGCACCCAGCAGACTTCTATCTTGATCTGGTCGGAGATGTAAACCCTTCATAGTGACTTGAAGATTTATTGGGCAATGCCAATCGTGATCTAAAAATAAAATTCGAGATGTCTCTTACTTGCTTGCCAAATCAGTTCATTTGTATGGTACTTTTTTACCTGATGAGCTTTGTTGGCCTGAAATATCTCTACGCCGGATTCGGATAGAAAATCCTATGGCCCACTTGGGATCGTGGCCTCAGAATAAAGAGTTCAAAGTAAGCATAAGCGAACAATATTTGATGCCTTCTCGGAGGTAGTTGCACGTCGAAAAGGACTGAGCTAGCTTTTCGAGTGCAGTTGTATTTAAAGAGACACGGATACCGGTTAACGCACTCGTTTATAGGAGATTTTTTGAAGTAGTTGTTGGTGTCATACACGTCAATGGTGCACTATTGGATACAGTGTCCGATATTCAATGCTTTGCACTAGCTATTAGTTTTTAGTTCTGTCTTTGATATTTAATCGCACCGTATACCGGTTATTGTTTGTGGGTGAGTGGGCACCAAGATATGCTCATAGAGATGATTCGGACTGCAATAGCACGGATCAAAAGCTTTTTCAAATGGAACTCGGGAATCCGAAAGGACAAAGTAAATGTTGTCACTCGTCATGACATTCTAATGAGAGAGATGCCACAAAATTTGTAAGCTACGATACTAAGATTTATAGAATATTTTACAGAAAAGATGTTTATTTCAGATCATGCCGGTCAGACAATTCTCCAATGTGTCTTCAGTTGATTTCTACTCACCACAGCTCTGCTGTACCCCCAAAAAGACTTCTTCAGAGCCTGTCTATTTTGCAATGTACACTGCTGTCTGTACTTTCGCAAAGTCTTGGTAGATGTTCGAGGGTTGCTTTTGATTTTTCCTCCCTATCGTAGATACAGAGTCATCTATGAGCAACTCTGAGGACTCATGGCACTCTGTGCCATCAGTACCTGGAAAAAGACTCCACCTATTCATGAAGGATGACAACCATGAAGCGAACGCTATTTCCACTGAAATAAGAATAGAAAAAAGACGCAAACGCTTCATAGTTGTGTAAAGCTGATTAACTTGCAAGATTGAACATAAGAGGGATCAGAATTTTATAATGGGCGTCCTAAAGTTAACTTTAGTTAACGTAACAAGATCAATTGCTGCGCAGGAACCGCCTTCTCCAGTAAAACCTCGAGTTAAAGGCACCATTCTTCTAAGAACAGGCTATAAATCGAGAAGAATTGTTCGATATGAGGCGCAAATAAAATCATCATATCCCCTTAAAACTTGGAAGTATCATTGGTCTCTTTGAAACCTAGAACAAAAGTAAGAAAACTGTTGTTCTGGAAACGTCCAAGTTTTCTTTCCATATTTATAGTTTTCTTCACCATGAAAAATTGTGATCTTGTTTTAGATCCGGGTAATGTTACTTGTAGTTTCCACTAAATTTTTTCATCCATTATATCATTTACACAGTACATGAAAATGGCGATGAGTTAGAGCTTGACATGCAAAAAGAATAGCCCCCAAAACTCACACGATATCCACTTTGGCAGTTTGAATTGATCAAATAACTCTAAATATTGTGATTGGGCCAGATATTGATATACCCACTCTACTAAAATAGAATGGCTTTGGCATTGTCCGAGATAAAGGCGATCGCCAAAAAGATAACCTCAGAGAAGAGCAGAAAAAACTACAATGGTATAATCAAATTAGTAAATGAGCTCAACATCGATGACTACAAAATTTTGGATGACCTTGAAATAGAAAAACAGAAGCGTTTCATTGTTGTGGCGCTATTCCAAGTATTCAAGAAGCTCTTCAGTAGAGGAGAACTCATTAATCTGTCAGCGAAAAGCTCATCGCTAGAGGCTCAGCAATTCAATAAATGGTGTCGAAATGTTTATACCAGCTTCAAAATCAGGCTACTTTCGCTTATAGCGAAACCCTCGATCGAAAATTCTTTATCTTTAGATGCCCTTGATGTCTTCATGCAGCTACTGGAAGAGGAATCAGAATACTTTAGCTCCAAGAAGGGAGCACCTTATTTTCCTAATAAAACGTTGAAACAACTCATTTTGGCTCTTATAGAATCGGATCTGACATCATCTGACTCCGAACTCGATAAAGTTAGTGGGCATTCGATAAACCCGCTGATCGTCGAGTTTACTGAAAAATACTACAAGGCTCATGCGGATATACAATTTTATTTTCAAACGGAGTTCAATGGAATACTAGAGGAAAAGAAGGACTGGATCAAAGAAAACTCTAATTCAATTAGTCTTGTTGGGAAATGGTTGACGGTTGTGAATCATGATCAGCATTGTTGTGCTCCAAACTCTGATTTGGAGATATTCGTATCAAATCCTCCCAAAGCGATAAGGGATCCCTCCAATTACGTTTCCTTTTATGAGAAAAACTGGCTTCTGTTGATGAATATGAAACTCTCAGTAAATCAATATAAAACTATACTTTTGATACTGCACAAAAGAATAATACCGTACATGAGCGCTCCAATAAGGCTAATGGATTTTCTAACTGAGTCTTATAATCTTCAAGTTAACACCTCAATTCAAGCAGATGTAGTTCCAATACTTGCTTTGAATGGTTTATTTGAGTTGATTCGGAGATTCAATTTAGAGTACCCAAACTTTTATGGTAAATTATACAACTTGATAACGCCGGACTTGATGCATGTCAAATATAGAGCGCGGTTTTTCAGGTTAATGGACATATTTTTGTCATCCACTCACCTGTCAGCTAATCTTGTCGCATCTTTCATAAAGAAACTTGCGCGTTTCACACTGGACGCTCCTCCTGGCGCAATTGTAACAGTGATTCCATTTATCTATAACCTCTTGAAGAGGCATCCAAATTGTATGATTATGTTGCATAACCCGGCATTCATTAGTGATCCTTTCCAAGAAATAGACGAAATACAAAAACTCAAAATCCGTAAAGCAGAATACAGTGATCCCTTTGATGTCAATGAAACCAATCCCGAGCTCTCGAATGCAATTGACTCTTCTTTATGGGAATTGGAAACTTTGATGAATCATTATCATCCAAATATATCCTCGTTGGCAAAAATATTCTCACAACCGTTCAGGAAAATGAGTTACAATATTGAAGATTTCTTGGATTGGAGTTACGATTCACTTTTAGAAGCCGAATCATCAAGAAAATTGAAGATTCTACCCACATTGGAGTATGAGAATTTTGACTCTTTATTCAATGACGCACCAGATACCAAGAAACCTTATCTCACAGGTATCTCTTGGTGAAATTATTTATATATATAACCTATTATAGAAAGTTCATGCTTGTACTTCGTGCAGTATTTTGGCTTATAGAAAAACAATAACTTCAGTAGTCAGTAACGGTTCATGATAAATTATACTCACTCTAATATACAATGCAGATATATGGCAACAGCAGAGATAGACTGATCTTGGAAGGTACCTTTTCGCCTATGGAAGTTCTCATGAAATCAATTTTCAGCTGTCTTGGCCAGCAGCTTTTACCAGATCCAAAAACTTTTCCTTAGAAACCTCCGTCAGAAGCTCTTGCCTTTCTTTATTATTCTTAACTTCGCTCAAGGACCCTTGTAGTTCTTTTTCGGCATTTGCTTGGGTAGAAATGATAGCATTAAATAATCTCACAGCACCTTTTTGAGCTATCTTCCTCAATCGCGTTTCTTTTTCTAAAACACTTCTGATACTCTCACCTAGGTGGATGTCATCCTCGGATGTGACTTTAGGCAACAGGTCCTTTTTTCTCGATTTGTTCATCATTTTCTTCTTCTCAGCCAATATAGCTCTTTTGGCTTGTGCTTCTATCTTTGCCGACTCGGTTTGTTTGAGAACCTTCTTATTACGAGCCATGATCGGATCTTTTCTGTCGTACGCTTTCAAGTGAGACGACAAAATGGCATTGATTGCACTTGAAAACTCTTCAGATCCATCTGCGTGCTTACTGTTCTTGGATTTTTTTTTTTTGGGAAAGTCGTCGCCTTCTTCCTCGTCTTCGTCGTCATCTTGATCTACTCCGCTATTTTCTACTTCTTCTTCTTCTTCGTCTGTGCCGTGCATGCTGCTATCTTCTTCAGCAGAGTTCACACTTACTGCATCTGATGACATTTCATCTTTTAACTCGGATTCAGTTACATTATCAGAGGCTCTGGATTCATCTTTTGATTTTTGTACACCATTCTTGGAAGTATTAGAGAGCCTCATAATCTCAAAAGAACTCTTGATGTAGTTGATATTCTGAGAGCTCTTATACGCCACTGATACAATTGCTTGAGTTAATTCTAGTCTCGCGCAACCGAGTTATCAGCAGTCTTTTCTCGTAGTTTCCAAAATATTCACAAATAAATCAATTGTAATGAAATTTTTGAGTTTGTATGGTAGATGAATTATATTAATTCAAAAAATGCGTGAGGAGGAAACGAGATATCAGGATTAGTTGTATGTTGGGCTTAAGAAATAAGGACGTGCTTGGCTAAGCATCAGTATCTGGAATACACTATTTCAGGGTTTTGCCACTACTCCATGATTACTATTAGCATAAATTAATACGATACTCATGATATTGTATTACACGTGATTACTATATAATTCAACGATTGTCACAGATGTAGGTAGATTTGTAAACAGTTTCAAACTTATTTCACAGAGCTATATCAATTCGTGCAACAAAACAATTGACGCGTCATACAAACGTTTCTGGATAACGATCGGACATACTAAACTTGGTTGATAAAACGGGCATTTGAAAATTGGGATACGGGCGAACTACTCAATCTGCTAACTTTAACTCTGGAATTGATCAACGAGCGAAAGCAGCATATCATTTATATCGGTAATATTTCATTTGCCAGATTCGATCCACTATGCAGAACCCACAGACACCCACTCGAAAGACACCTGGGGTGCGATCAAGTGCTATTCCATCACCTACAATCAGCTTACGATCGAGTTTCACTCAAACTTCAGATACAAGAAGAAGAAATACAACGACACCGCCGCTCTTCGGCCCACTCACAGCCTTGTCCCAACTAGACCAAAACACCCTTACTAAATCTGGCGATGCGCAGGCCGCAACCTCGAACAGTAAACATAGAATAACGTTATCACCGGTTGGAAAACCGGGCAATACGAGTATAAGTAGTATTCGCCCTGCAAGCAGTGGGAGAACCCACTTGACATCGATTTACAAGGAAAACGTGAACGAACTCAAGCAGCTTGAAGACCAACTATATGTTAAAAAAGGTCTTGCGGATGCTCTAAGAGATCAGCTTACTGACTTGAAAACAGAGTATGACCATTGGAACCTAAAGTGGCAGAAGCTAAAGGAGGAAAAAGAACTCAAACAAAAAAAACTGAAAGCAAAGGATAATGATTTGATCAAGTTGAAAACTAATTTTCAGAATAAAAGAAAATACCTACTCGAAGGTCACGAACTGCACATGAAGCAACTGAAGTTGACGAATGAATCGGAAATAAATAAACTGAACAATGAGTATCGTTCTCGTATAGACCAACTCAAATTCCAGAAAATCAAGAAATTCGAGGAACAAAAGATGGAACTAATAGATAAAATCGAGGGCATAAAAAACAAAATTGCAACAAACGATGATACTTTACGACAAATTTACAAAGCTAGTGATGATAAATATGCTTCTATGAAGCAAGAATGGCTCCAAAATTATCACGAGAAATGGATTGAAAACTTAGAACTGAACAAATCTCATAAAACTGAAATTGAGAATCTTAAAATGGAAATTGAGAGAGAATTAAAGCCAGGGGCTTCAAAGCGCGAAAATGAGTTAAATGAACTGAAAGAACGTTATGATAAATTAAGTGAGGACCTTGGCGTTCAAAAACAACAAACAGAAACTCTTCAGAGTGACATTAAGGCTAAGGAGGATAAGTTGTTATTGACAAGACAAGAAAAAGAAAGACTTGAAAGCTATATCATAGAAACCAAAGAATCAATAAAAAGTATTAATGAAGAATTAGAGAAAGAGGAGACGATACGAAGAGAATTACATAACGAGTTGCAAGAAATAAGAGGTAATATAAGAGTTTATTGTAGAATACGTCCACCTTTGATAGGACTTGAGAATAATGATTCCAGCTTTTTGAAAGTAGATAACTTTGATGATGATAATGGTGTTCAATGTATGGAAATAACAAGAGGTCACGGTTTATCTGCTTATCACAAATTCAAATTTGATAGGATATTTGATAAGGATGCTGAAAATCAAGAAATATTTGATGAGGTTGGTCAGTTGGTACAGAGCTCTCTAGATGGGTATAATGTGTGTATATTTGCTTACGGTCAAACAGGCTCAGGGAAGACATACACCATGCTACATCCAAAAGATGGTATTATACCATTGACTATTAATCACATTTTCAAATGGATCAAGAAATTGGAAACATACGGATGGGAATATAGCATCAGTTGTGAATTTATTGAAATATATAATGAAACAATATACGATCTATTGCGGAGTAACAGCACCGGAGATATACCAAAACATGAGATAAGGCATGATACTGAAAACAAAAAAACGTCCATTACTAACGTTACTACTTGTAAACTTGACTCTGAGGATACGGTTAATAAGCTTCTACAAAAGGCCAGTAAACTTAGATCAACTGCGAGTACAGCTTCGAATGAGCACTCTTCCCGCTCTCATAGTATATTCATAATACACTTGGATGGATATAATACTAAAACAGGTCTAAGGTCAAGAGGTACTTTGAACTTAGTCGATCTGGCTGGTTCTGAAAGAATTAATTCATCTCAGGTATTAGGAGACCGTTTAAGGGAGACACAAAATATCAATAAGTCATTGAGCTGTTTAGGCGATGTTATTCATGCGTTGGGAAATTCTGACAACTCCAAAAGGCACATTCCTTTTCGAAATTCCAAACTAACGTACCTTTTGCAATATTCGCTTATAGGCCACTCGAAGACTTTGATGTTTGTGAATATATCCTCGAGCTCAAGCCATATAAACGAGACACTTAATAGTTTGCGATTCGCGTCAAAGGTCAATTCGATCAAAATGGTCAATAGGTAGTAAATTTAATATTAGCTAATTATAATGTATGCATCAATTATCCTTGACTTTCGGAACGTCGACGTTTTTCTGATTGGAGAGCTTTGCAAAATTTTGGCCCACGACATGTATATCCGGAGCAACGAGACCGTTGGTTTGATTGAATTTTTTCCACCACAATGGAGATTTGAAGCGCTGATCCTCTGCAGGCAACTTTCTAATGGTATGACGTATTTCGAGCACATGCTCTCTAATATCATTTGCAAGCTCACTGCGAAGTTTTTCTGCTTCGTTACCGTATTTCAAATTATCATTCAGATCGTCAGGGCAATTGGGATCAGCATATTTTTTGCATAATTCCCTCCATCGAGCCCTGTAGTTTTCGATTACGTCGTCATCAATTGCTTTACCCATGCTCACATTAATAGCATTACCATATCCACCGGGAATTATCTTGCCCCGAGCCATTTTTTTATCTTCTGGAGTTATGTTCTCGAAACCAGTGCTAAACATAGGAACAACAATAGGTGTAACATCCGACTCAAGTATCATTCTCGCAACACCCCATTTGAAGTAACGCATTGAATTAGCGTGTGGAGAATGCAATTGTAGAATGAAGCCCTCTGGGAACACATGAACCCATGATGGCTGATTTTTATCACTAAGTAATTTGATTGAGGCATCGATTGAACCTTGAAATATGCCTCGGCCAAACCTTACTGTAGATAGCACCTTGCCTAATGAAAAAAACCAGCTCATTGGTTTATTTGCAAAGCATATATTGTCGGCTCCCAACCCCCATCGTATTCTAGATAATTTTGAATACATACGTAAAGGGAAGACACCCCAAAGAAAAGGATCGTCAACCATTGACATATGATTCATAACGGTGATTATGCCACGTTTCTCCGAATCAGATCGTTGCAGGGCCTCTTCGATATTCTGGTAGCCATTCAAGGTTGTAGAATAACATGTTTTCAATACTAATTTGGTTAGTGCGATAGTTGCTAAGCATGTGCCGTATGAAAGCCAGTACCAAATGGTTGTGTTTCGAGGATAGCTATTGAGAAATTTTTCCCCGCGCACTATCACTTTAGGGAAGGCCATTGTGTTATGGGCCAATGAGTAGTTCGACCTTTTACGTTAATACAAAATATGAAAGATGTGTTTTCGGAGTTAGCTCATCGAACTAATTTAAAAGCGTTGTGCTGAAGAACAGCTGTTTCGAAAGCTAGATAGGGACTTCAGATACCCATCTGATCCCGAAAATAAAGCAATAAAATGGAGAAGTATACTCGTTATAGAGACAAAGGCACAGGTATTGCACCTTTTCAACCGTTGAAGCAGGTACCAGTGGGTATTGGCCCTCAGATTTTATGGAGTTTTGTTTTGGTACCATGGTCCATATTGAGCAGGATTACACCCGAGGGCGCAATGGCTTTTGCCATGAGTGTTTTTCTGCATCTGAAGGAGGTTGATGTAGAGGTATCCGGAATTAGTAAACGAAGAGTACCCGAATGGCTTCCTCGTCAAGGTGAGGTATGTTTCGTTAATTGTGTATCTCCACTAGATGCGTATATCCTTGCATACATCTCTAAGGCAAGAAAGCAGATATTTATAGTACCGGAGTACAGATCAAGAAAACTGATTCAATTGAGTCCATATCAGTACTTTCAATTTGTTTTAGGTGGCGGTTTCAATGTTGCTCGCTATGGGACGCTTTTGGATCCCGAAAAAAGGAACCCTGATGCATGTGTTTTTATATTTCCAGAAGGCACAAGTTCCAATGGAAAGACTATACTTCCCTTTGATGTCGATTCATTGGAGACTCTATTGCCAGATTCATGGACCCCAAAACGGCTGACAACTATCAAGCTGGAACTTACACAATCCTTAGTGATGCCCGTAAACCCTGGTACATATGATTATCTGCTCCAGTTGTGTGCTGCAGATAAATTAGCGCTTCAGTTACATCCAAATCAAGATTTGAAGATACCACATTCTAATTTGGATCGTAAAGTACCCAAGACATTGCGTCAAGTAATGAACGGCGGCCAAAAATACACTCTCGTGGGACGCAATTTAAACTTGGCTGCCAAAGAGGAGTTTTTAGAAGAATTCACGAATACAAAAAAAACTTCATGAAGGCCGCTACGTTTAGTTCAGTTAAATATCAGTTGAAATTTGTGTTATAGTACGCATTACAATTCATTTCCTAATTTTCATTGTTTTGGAAGTCTACAAAGTCCTAGGATCTAATAAAAATATGGATGACGTTTTATTACCAGGCATTTTTGGACAAGTCATTGCTCTCATTCGTGTATCATACATTCAATACACAAGCTCATGTCAAAGAAAAGCCACTGATTTCGTAAACTAAATGTTTACACCTTAGAGCCCTATTGATCCCATACAATAAAACACTATCAAGCAAAAATAGAGTTCAAGAAGTGAAACCATGCCTTGTTTCTCATATATTGTTTGAACTACGAATAGAAAATTGTGATTTTTGCGAGTTTTTTTGAGATATGGAAGCATTAAGTTCCTCCATCGTACCATCTACCCTATGATGTTTTGAAACTGAAAAAAGGGCTGGCTGTGTATTGAGAAGGATATTGCAGGTTTTCAATCATCCAAATTGTGCGCCTCCTGTTTGAAGAGTCATCAGTCAGGTAATCAACATGTTCAAACACCCTGGAGATCGAGGGAAGTCAGAGATGCGGCTAGTTCTTGATGCAAGTGTATATAGATATCGCAGGAAATGGAGCGGACGATATATAGTGAAATAATTAGGACTAGGCAACTCTAAACTGAATATGAGTGTATGGGCCGCGAGCGGTCCAAAGAAAAATGGCCCAGGGACCAAATTGCACGTCGCTAGATCAGTCGAAATTGAGCACAAGAGTCATTTAGAAATTGCTCTTCTGCCTAACACGGACAGCGTTGGCGTTGGTGTCAAAGGTAAAGTTGAGGGCATGCGTTCTGAATATAAGACAACGAGGACTTGCTCGAATCAAAGAAACCTCTGTGTTTCTGTGGTGCATCTCTATGCGAACTGCTGGTGGCAGTATGTCCGAATCCGGTAACTCCTAACTGTTAATCTCAAAGGACTAAACTATGACTCCCGCCGAGACACACACAAGAAGAACCCCGTGATTATCACGTGATTTGCTCAGTTCCGTTTTCGTTTTTTTGGGTTATCTTGTTGCTGGTCGGATATGGCGGGCACGTGGCCTACAAGGGCAGGCCTGCATGGGCATAACGACCTCCAAGATAACCGCAGCCAACTCTGGCTTACAATGTGATCCAAGAAACAGGCACCTTGTGCGCCGTCCTGTTTTCCGCTCAAAGGTGGCATATGTCGTTATGGACAGTTGGCCGTTTCTGCCTTACCTTCTTCGCCTCGCTTCTTCACCGACCTTACCCGAACTTTAGGGGTTCGGGGCGAGTCATGGTTTCGAGTCACAAATCCATATCTAGCCATAAACGAGGTCGTTTATGATTGGCTGTAGCGTTGCGATAAGAGATAGCTTATCAGTGCGATTTACCGCATATGGCATATGGGCTGCCGTGCACAAACCCGGAAGTGGGACCTCCATTTGCGGTAATTACAAGCTAGATTTGGAGAGTGTGGTCACGTGACCCTGATAATGGTTCAAAATCCGGTTCCTCGGACTGACGACATCGTTATTTCTTGAAAATTTTGCCCTTAGAACCAAGTAATATGTAAATTAGACAGTTAAATATATATATGGACAAGCTCATCGCCAAAGTGAAGGGATTGGTGGAGCGTTGAAGGGGAGGCAAGAGACCGTACTGTGATAACTTGCGGTGTGTGTTGACGGGCAGCACATAAATTCAATTCACAGTATGGCCCGTGGAGACGGGTACCTGTGGAAGGAGGAATATGACGGTGCCACAGTAGCGTTTATAGTGCTGGGAGCCTCACTGGTTTTCTTCATGGTTCCTGGACTTGGATTTTTGTACTCCGGGCTCGCAAGACGGAAATCGGCGCTAGCTCTCATATGGATTGTTTTCATGGCAACGTTGGTCGGCATGGTGCAATGGTATTTTTGGGGGTACTCTCTAGCGTTCTCCAAGTCTGCCACCAACAACAAGTTTATTGGTGATCTCAACTCTTTTGGCTTTCGCGATGTCTACGGGGCCGTCTCCGAGGGCGCCAAGTACCCAGAAATTGCATTTGCCGCATTTCAGATGATGTTCATGTGTGTCACTCTGAGCATCATTGCTGGAGCTACCGCAGAAAGAGGTCGCCTGCTGCCGCATACCGTTTTTTTGTTTGTATTTGCAACCTTGGTTTACTGTCCGATTGCTTATTGGATTTGGGCCCCTGGTGGATGGTGTTATCAGTGGGGCGTGCTAGATTGGGCAGGCGGAGGCCCCGTGGAAATACTAAGTGCCGTAGCGGGTTTCGTGTACTCTATATTTCTCGGAAGAAGGCGCGAGAACTTACTGGTTAACTTTCGGCCTCACAACGTTTCTTTGGTCACCTTGGGGACCGCCATATTGTGGTTTGGATGGCTTCTGTTCAATGCTGCAACCTCTTTGGAACCAAATCTCCGTTCCGTGTACGCTTTCATGAACACCAACATCAGTGCTGCTACTGGTGGAATGACATGGTGTCTGCTGGACTTCCGATCCGAGCGTAAATGGTCAACTGTAGGCATGTGTTCAGGGATCATTTGTGGTCTCGTGGCTGCTACACCCAGTGCGGGCTGCATTACTTTATACGCCTCGTTGATCCAAGGTATCGTTGCTGGTGTAGTTTGTAATTATGCTACCAAAATCAAATATGTCCTTAAGGTTGATGACGCCATGGATATTTTGGCTGAGCACGGCATAGCAGGCTGTGTCGGTTTGATTTTCAATGCTCTATTTGCTGCTGATTGGGTCATTGGGATGGATGGTACCACTATTCACCGTGGTGGATGGCTTACCCATAATTATCGTCAAATGTATAAGCAAATCGCTTACCT
Organism: Oligophagozyma castellii; assembly: GCA_030556345.1. Lineage (NCBI taxonomy): Eukaryota > Fungi > Ascomycota > Saccharomycetes > Saccharomycetales > Saccharomycetaceae > Oligophagozyma > Oligophagozyma castellii. The sequence goes on from JAKTPW010000011.1 coordinate 216,567, forward strand.
AGCAGCAGTGAGTGGTTATTGTGCAGCAGTCACTGCACTTATATGTTTTGTTTTGGATCACCTACCCTACATGAAATTACGTGTTGATGAACCGGCAGAAGCAGGTGGTCTCGATGAGGACCAGATAGGTGAGTTTGCTTATGATTACGTAGAGGTTCGCAGAGACTATTATCAGTGGGGAGTAAAAGATGATGCCGAACATGACGAAATGCAAGCCAAGTTGACACCAGATGCCGCAACTGGCTCAAATGCAAGTGAGTCTGGGACATCGAATGATTGTAACAATAATATACAGGCTACTAATAATGAAAAGAGGGCCGCGTTGACTAACAATAACTAATCAAAATTTGGTGAAATGGCCTGAGGTAATAGCAGTCATTACTCAACGTGGCCAATGAAACTCTCTTTTGAGGCAAACGTGATAAAGATAAAAGCGGCCATGATATCTTTCTGAACTAGTTAGGGGAGGCCTTTTCACAGAGTCCTGAGCCAACGTCATTATAAGATAATATTCTTGAACATAAACCAAAATTCATTCCTTATGAGAAATAAGATCCTTCTATGAAAACTGCGTCATATTTACTTACGGTGTTTTATTTATGTATTGTACACTTTTAGTATGAAACTGCATTGATTTATTTCAAAATCGGGTTTGTTCTACGACGACAGAATAAATGCCATTTCGAGCACCCGGTATCTTTTGTATCCAGCGTCCTAATCGGTGCTCTTTACTTATGCTTGCTATGATCCTGAAAAGTTCTTTGCCACTAGAGCCAACTTCCAATATCTGTATTTGAGTAACAATGCCTTTACAATCATCCCATTCAAAGACCTTTGTGAAGCCTCTCAAATTGTCAGTTATCTGCCAAGCAATTAGTTTACCATTCCAGGATCCTGAAACAAAGAAATTTGAGAATGGAATGGCGTAGAGAGATGTTATCCAGTTAGGATAGCGATCTGTTGTTTTGCCATGCGCCTCAGTTTCTGTATACAACGGCCGTTTCTTGGTAGTGGACCACAGACTTATGTTACCGTTATCAGAGCCAGTAACAAAATGGGTATCGTCTATCATGCTAACGACATCAAGGCTCCCACTTGGATCGTTTTTGCCCAATTGAAATGTAAGCCTTGTTTCTTCAGGTATCTTCCAAAGAATAGCACTTCTATCGCGGCCTCCAACCGTTACACACTTCTCGGAATGTAATGCAGATATCCACCCAACAGAATCACTATGACCGTATAAGGTCTCTAATTGTGAGAATTGACTTATCGAATATGTCCGAATTTTGAAGTCAGAGCATGAGACATATAATTGATCAGTATCTCTTCTAAAGACTAGCTGCATGATCCATACACCAGGTCTCATTGATATTTCATGAATGCATGTCAAGGATTCGTGACTCCAGACTTTCAGTTTTGAGTCCATACCGCCAGTCACAATATATTTACCATCAGGAGAGGCGGCAACAGCTAGAATATGTTGGTCGTGAGCATATTGCACATACTTGATTTTTTTAGGTCTCCGCTTAAAATCTGTTATATCGTATTTGGTCAATTGTAAATCTTTCCCAACTGTGTATGCAAAGTGTTTATGTTTGTCATGATAGGCATTGGTTGCGCATGCTATGCTCGTTAAAGCTTTTTCACCAACTCTTGTCATGCTAGTTTTGGCCTCACTTAAAAGCATTTTTGCTGTAATGAATCGATAAACCCTACCTTGTTGTTCCGCAACATCTTCCTTTAAACGGGCACTCACTATTTCTTTATCCAAATCTGCCGCATCAAAATTGTTATAGTAATCTACCGGTGTAGACTCGACACGATGGGCATCATCTGGTCTACTCTGAATTGTTTCTCGGGCTTCATTTTTCAGGTTGTCCAAGTATTGCTTTGCTAAACGTCTTCTCTTATCAGCCGGGTTCTCTCCTTCAAATTCCAGATCTGAATCTAATGTCTCCTCCGCACTATTGTCATCGATTAGAGAATTTTCCTCTTCTTCACTGGAAGGATCTGTGATTTCCTCATCAACATCAGCATGAGGTCTTTTATTTCTAGACTCTGCCATAACTTCTGTAATACAATCGATTCTTCTAATAGATAACCAGTTAAGACAATGCCTTCTTTTACAGATTGCGAGTAATTCTTACCCTCAAGTAATTGTTAACCACCTTCAATTTTCTTTACTTATCAATATATTGAAGCTCATCTCGCTATAAACTCCATCTAAATTATTATCACATTATCTTAATTATCTAAATTTTTCAAAATTAACATATAGGCAAAGATTATAGTCATTTATAACGAGGTTAGAGGCTTGATTAGTAGTGAGCCATGTATGACTGTATCATAAGTTTGATCCGTTGTCCGCATGTTGTTCGGCAAATCTAGATTCTCTGATAGCATTTATCTTTTTACCAAGGACTAGCATTTCTGCCCTTTCTGATATTTTCATGGCGGCATCGAGAGCCCTATCTTGCTTCAACTCTTGTGCAATAGATAAGGCTTGACTAGTGTTTTGATCCGAGCACGCGCTGGCAAACAATCGAAGCAAAGCTTTGTCGTAATTGCCTCTTAGTGTTACCAAAATATCACCTTCGTTTCCATATAACTCACCATCATTTGCTAATGTATCCTCTAGCATATTGTACAATATGTTCGATCGTAGGTATTCTTCTTCAGCAGCCATAATAGGTGGAATCTCAAGTCCATCAACTTCCATTTCTTGGTTCTCATCTCTTTCTCGAAGTACTTCGTTATCACGTTCGCGCTTTGCGTCTAAAATTTGCGACTTAACTAGCACCGGTATACGTAATTGTATCTCCGATGGTAAAGGCAACGGAAACTCAGGCCATTGAATCTTGCCCTTGACCAAGATACAGTTCAAGGTATCGTGATTGAGACTCAGAGGCCAAACGTGGATTTCGTTATTTTCTCGTCCACCGGACATCTTCCATACCTCCATGCGAGAATCAAGGATTGGTATCCACTGACTTCCCAAGGGTGATCTCCAGCCAGACAATGTCATTAAAACATCGTCAGAAGCAAATATGCAAGGATCTCCGAATATCGAGAAAAACACATTTTTGATGCCTAACGGATTGATTTTAGTTAATTCATTAGAAATATCGTGAGGTATAGCGATGGGCAATGTATTATCCTTTTGAAAGTACTTGATGGTATGGGTACTTCTATGCTGGAACAATGAGTACGTCAACCCAGACATGGGAGAGTAACAGATCACAAATACTCGAGATTCAAAAGCTGTCAGCGCAATTACTGGAGACATCTTTGCAACTGATAAAGGTAACCCAAATTGGTTAAAGGTTCTAATATATCCATAAGATGTTCCAATATAAACCTTTCTCGGTGTGCTCGACAAACTGGTAATAATTTCACCCTGATTCAAGGGTATGATTTTGGTCCATGTGTTGCCAATTGAATCATGGGGTCTGAAATGTATCTGACCAGTTTTGGATTGGCCGAATAATGTTCCAGTTTCATTAAGCGCGCATAGATCAAATCCGAAAAGATCCTCGAAATGGTACTCTGTATAACGGCTTAAATCAAAGAATGAAACTGTTATACTATATTGTTCGCTGTTTTTCACCGTAGATACGTAGCCAATGCTGTTCATTGTCAAATATCTTTTGTTTTGATTTGCAAAAGGCGTTGAACCTGATGAGAACGGTTTGTACCTGAACGAGTATTGCAATGCACTAACTCCCTTTAAGTCATTTGCTGATTTACTGTCACTGAACTGGCCTGGGACTGATCTTGTTGTTTTATATTTTTTGGCGTTGACATAACCCGCCCCATCATCGTCGTCAATGAAGTCATCCTCCTCCTCAAAATGGTATTGACGTTTACCTGCATCTACTCCATCTTCTTGAGTGAATAGACCTTCATCGTCAATAACGTCGTTTACCCTTTCTAGATCCTCTTCGCCATCATCATCGGCTTCCTCGTCAACAAAAAGTTTCGAATGAGACTCAGAATCGGTCATAACCTGTGCCTCAGAATGTTTAAAATGCTCATTCAAACCTTGTATTGTGATAATAGAGCCTGACCATGATCCCAGTACTAGATTCATGTTACGAGATTCCTTATCAATGTTCCATATCATGTTAGTAATATGCTCTCTAAGATGATGTGAGTACACTTCGTTACCGGTTTTATGATTCCAAATTATCAAATCATTATTCAATGTAATAGCGGCAATGTACAAACCAGTCAATGGATCAAATTTAAGATCTACTATTTTCGAGTTCGCAACGGATGGAGATCTCAGTACTGTTGCGACTTCGTAACTGCTTATGTTGAAAATTTTTACAGAATAGTCGCGGCATGGCAATGCAAACATCAAACCTTTAGGATGCCAGGCTACTTGTGTGCTAATCCTGTTATTTTCACAAAATTCTAGATCTTTGATTGAATCTTCATCATCGGATAGATTTCCCTCTAACGTATCGCTGTCTTCGGATTGACTGAGTTTATCTTTGTGCGAGTCATCATAGGTGCGTTGCCATATAAGATCCTTCAACTCGCGGGTTTTCTGAGGTATGGGTGAGTTTAGAGAGAAAAACTGCACTGTACCATCTATGAGAGATACTGCCAAAAGGTTGGTTGCAAAACTATATGATAATTGACTGACTTGTTCAGGCAGTTTAGCAACTGATTTTTGAAGTGACTCGAAATCGACAACTGCCAGTTCCAGTTCGTCACCACCCAATACGCACATTTTTCCACCATGTACAACCTCCAAGTCTCGTAACGGAAGCGCACTACGATAAAGAAGTTTTTCCTGGTTTGTTGACAGGTCGTAAGTGAACGCATCACCTTGAAACGTTGTGGCTACCAATGCAGCTTGTAAAGTACATCTTGCGTTGGACAGACCTTTGGCAGTATCCATAACCTCAGGTTCGTCACCATCACGGGAACGCAAGATCTTTGTAAGCCCGTTCTTGTTCACGGCGCAAACAAGTCTGTGTTCCGGTGCACCGGCAACTAATGTCTTTCCTCCATATTCAAATACTCTTTTGCTCACGATAGTAGGCGGCATTGAGACCGACAAACTCTGTTGTTTTCTGTACTGGCCAATCTGGAAGGTAGGAGACCGAAAAAGCTCTTCCAATGTGAGTGAGCGTTTTATAATGATTGGTTATGAATATGAACTGGCGACAGAATTGGTCTTTTTGCAAGTCATTAACTCTCTATCTTTTAATCTTAACGTGTAAATCAAAGAGTTAAACCGTAGCACTGCGCTGGTTGTTATTGAAGTTATGTGCAGGTCAATAGATATTATATATACAGATATATATACCTAAAGTATCACTCCAGGACATGATGTCAAGCAATGGTGACTGAGTGAGCTTGTGATTACCTCCATTGTTTCTTTATAATATTCCAAATCATTGGTGTAACCCACAAAGCAACAGCAGCGGCACCAGCGACCATAACGGTACGGTTAGTCTGCTGCTCGTGAGCTTTCTTTTCATCTTCAGAAGCCTCGTGTGGTGCGCCAAACATCTTCTATTGTCGAGCTTTTAAGTCTGGCAGTTAAATGTAAAAGATATACTTCGGTTACGAAGTAATAATTCTTTATTAACCCAAATCATAGAAGAACAGAGCGATGAGTGAAGAGATACCCTCAGTAACTGAGGTGCAGGCCGATGTACATCAAGAAAATGAGAGTTCTGAAATCGGTAAGAGTCTCGTTGAAGAAGCTCTGCATCAAATAGAGCTTACAAATCCCAGCAATGAAGCAACGGAAAATACATCAACGAATGCGAACAACACTGAGGAAAATGGATACGATGAAGTTAGAAGACAGGACGCAAGTGTCGCAAACCCAGAAGTATCTACTGATCCACATTCTCGTGCAAGAAAGCATATCAGCAGTGATGATGACGACGACGATGATGATCTTGAGAATTTGGCACGCACTATAGAGGAGCCTGTGGATGACGCTACGCGGAGGCGCCATGAGCTCGAAGACAAACTTGATACCTTGATCAAGCGGCCGCAAAATAGAAGGTCGCGCAAGTTTGAGGAAGACCTAGATCAGTTCTTAGATGAAAAGATTTTAAGACTCAAGGACGAAATGAATTTGGCTGCTCAATTGGATATTGACACCTTGAACAAACGTCTCGAAACTGGTGATACTAAGCTGATTGCGATGCAAAAGGTAAGATTACTACCGCAAGTTGTAAACGCGTTATCAAAAGCTAACCTGGCAGATACAATACTCGATAATAATCTATTACAAAGTGTAAGAATTTGGCTAGAGCCCCTGCCGGATGGATCATTGCCCTCATTTGAAATTCAAAAATCATTGCTAGGGGCATTGAACGATCTTCCGATCAAATCTGAGCATTTGAAGGAGTCTGGTTTAGGCAGAGTTGTCATATTCTACACAAAGTCAAAGCGTGTGGAACCCCAACTGGCAAGACTTGCAGAGAAACTTGTTGCTGAATGGACAAGACCCATAATTGGGGCATCTGATAATTATAGAGATAAGCGAATTAGACAACTCGAGTTCGACTCAGAAAAACTCAGGAGAAAAGAAGCACTGGGGTCCGCTAAGAAGAAATCAAAGAAGATCAAACCCGCTGAGACTCGAGGATCAACCCCACAGACGCTTTACGAACAAGCTGCGGCTAGAAGAGGACGTGCAGCTGCGCCAGCACAAACGACAACTGATTATAAATATGCTCCTGTAAGCAACGTTGGAAGTATAAGTACTAATGCCAGAACTACTGGTGTAGGCTCAACGTTAAACAACAGCGAAATGTACAAGCGGTTAACTTCAAAATTAACGAAGAATAAGAGGAAATAAGTTGCAATCATAGATGCTTGTAATAAACATGCTGGTGGGCTTCCTTTGTAATACATGTAGAACATTGAGAGTAAAATATTTTGTATGTAATAGCGATTTTATTAACTACATAAGATAGTAATTGAAATAACGGTAAGGACAATTGCTTCCATATGTCAGTCATCCAGCCTTTTGAAATAACAGATCTCTATGATCTCAATAATGTGAATCTTGATGTACTTACTGAGAACTACCCTCTAGAGTTTTATTTGGAATATCTGATCCTATGGCCCAATCTATTCTTCAAAGGCTGTCTGCCCGAGAATATGCATGCCACACCAGAGTCCAATGCCTCCCTATTGAACCGAAACTGCGGATATATGATGGCCAAGACAGAGGGCAAAGGACATGAATGGCATGCACACATCACAGCAGTTACGGTAGCACCTGAATTTCGAAGAGTATCTATGGCAATGGATCTATGCTCGACATTAGAAGCCATAACGAACGGGATACCATATGAAGTAAACTTCGTTGATTTATTTGTGAAATGCAATAACTCTCTTGCTATCGATCTGTACAAAAAGCTCGGTTATTCCGTCTATAGGCGAGTGGTGGGATATTATAATTCACAAGATGATGGATACCCACTTTCCTTGAAAAAGATACATGATGATAAGGACGCGTTTGACATGAGGAAAGCGATGAAACGTGATGGTGGAAAGAGTATCAGATCTGATGGAGAAAAGCATAAGTGCTATCCCCATGAAGTACGATTTTGATCATTTTAGATAACTTACAATATCTGCAAGCTCATACCCAAGGGTGATTCAACACTACTCCAGTCAGATGCTAAAATATGAGATTATGAAACTATATAATATTATCATTCATGGTATTTGACTGAATATAGTATGCTATCATCGATTAAAACGGTGTTGCCTTTTATACGTTAATGTAAGTCATTTCCATTAAAGGCTGCAATTCACTTTCAACTCTAGAATGAAATTATGAGACTCAAGAGATAGTCATCTTGAGATTCATAACGGAGACCTCACTTCGTGTCGATTATGGAATAATTAGAATCCTTTTTGCCTTGAGATGGTGGCTCTGGGCAAATGATACTAATTGATCATTATAAGTTTCAATAAAATTCGCTACCGAGTTTGGTAGTTGATTTCTTGCTACGTTTATCAATTGATTTGGGATAAGTTTTTGAATTTCAAACCTCCTGGGCTGCTCGCATTTTGCAGACCGTTTCGCCATCTTATTCGTAACACGGAGGTACATTTCTTTTCGAGTACCTATCACGTACTGAATAACATCGATAAGAATTATGAATACTGCAAATCGTTTTATAGAAGAGTTAAACTACGTAGACATCGAAAACCTCAAAATTACTTAATGTTCCAAGGGGTTTTTGACAAACTCGTATCTATCACCTACAGTCTGCCATGAAGCTAAGAATTCATTGATCTTATCGAATTCTTCATTCGAGATGACCGATTTATCCGCATCGAAATTCTCGTTGACTCTTGCTACCGTAGAGCCACTGGGAATGGGAATGAATTTTGCACCAGGGTATTTGGAATTACCATTCCACTGACGCACCCAACCGAGAGCCAGTTGTGCAAGAGATAATTTGTTATTTTCAGGGCGCTTATCAACAATTTCTTGTTGCAAAAATTTCACCAAATGCTTATTTTGTTCCAATGCGTCACCATTGAATCTTGCCATGGCTCTTCTAAAATCACCTTCAGGTAAGTCATTTGTGGCGGTGATTTGACCTGTTAACATACCTCTGCCCAATGGTGAGTAGCAAATGATAACGAGATTGTAATCACTACAAGCCTTGGCAACACCGTCTTTCAAAATGTTAGTACTAAACATGGAAAGCTCGACCTCAACGCATGTCAAGTATTTAGCAAAATCTTTGTGAATGCCTCTGATTTGCTCTTCAGTGACCTCAGTGAGAGAGATACCTCCTATGGTGCCCTGATCGACTAGTTCAGCAAGTACTTCAAAAGTTTCTCTTGGGTAAGCATCCCCATTTTTACAGAGATTCAAATCAAGTCTAGCAACCTCAAATATATCGATATAGCCTCCCATCTCACGCACACAGGACTCTACGGAGTTCTTCACAAACTCACGAGAACCAGCGGGGGTGAGATCGGGATTCATTGCTCCCTTGCAACTCACAATGACATCTTTCCTCAATTCAGGGTACTTCTTGAAAAAGTCTCTAACGTAGTGTAGATTGATATAGTTCTCTCCGTAGAATTCGCCAATGTTGAAGAATGCCTTGTGGCTTTTTGATCTTGCTAGTTCAACGACACGGCGCATGGCTTCGAAAGCTTGCTCCAATGGAACAGGCTTGGCTTTCCATGTTAGACTCATCATACCATAACCGGTTGATATCTTGGAAATGTCCGCAACCAGTTGTTTGACTTGTGACATGCTACAAAGGAATAGGTGATATAGGGTTTATCAGAAACACTGTCAGTGTGTACAGAGAATTACTGTTGTCTTTTCATTCATTGAATTTCAACACTTTTGTAGCTGGTAATATGGCCCTTTATATACAATTCGATCAAGAGTGATCTTGATAAAAATACCAGTAAAAAATGCTACGTTAAGATTCAGGGATCCTTTATTTGAACATCTGTGTTGCTTCAGCACTGTGGACGCGGTTTATCCCGTTCCTCCTTATCGAACATGACTGAGATTTTCTGGCTCAGCGAGTTGAAAGTCTCGGCCGAAGCAAAATATAGAACCTCCTTAAGCTTTGGGTCGGATATAGCTCGGATATAGTTCGGATATATCTCGGATATAGTTCGGATATAGCTCGGATATAGTTCGGATATAGTTCGGATATAGCTCGGATATAGTGTTGGGTAGGAGACACCTACATGGTCTGCGTAACAGACATCTCGGAGTTATGCAGGGTTCAAGAGTTCAAATCGACCTACTATAGATAAAATCAACATGTGCAAACAAATGGCAGACTGGATTTACTGACTTCCATATCTCTTAAGCAGATCATCAAAAATGCAAGTTGGCGGATGATTCTACCAAAATTAGGTATTTCTTTCCGAGTTGTTGGGTTCTGGTATTTTCGCTGCAGCTTCATAGTCTTTGTCCAATTGATCTAGACTTAGGTCATCCTTGATTTGTACATAGGCAGCTTTCTCTTGCTGCTCTTCCTCGCCCATGATCTCTTCTTGTTCTTTCAATTGCGCAAGTTTTTGCTTTGGAGAGACATGGTCTTCGACAACATTGACCTTGACTTCATGGTATAGTTCATCGGGTATTGCACCTAAGACGTCGCACAATGCACCATAAAGCGATTTTGCGGATTTTATGTCTCCATAATTATACGCCGTTGCCATGATTAGCAGTGTGGTGGGGATTTTCTCCTTCAGTCTCATCTTCAGCCATAAACGCAGATTATCTTTCAAGACTTCATCTGTAACGTTAACAGTGTGTATTCCTCGCGAGGCACAAGCTGTGCGCAACTCGGTCGAGTCTAACTGCTCGGCGTCCTCATAATAAAGTGATAAATCATCCTTCTTCAAATCGAGCATCTTAAATCTTATGCGGTACCGTAACATGACGTCCGTACCAAAAGGTTGCAAATTCATATATTTGGCTAGTGCAACGAGATGGGACCTGGTGACATTGTCTAAAACAGTGTCGTCGGTAAATAACTTGGCAACAGCTATCAACTGTTCGCGAGATTCAGGTTCACCGGTGGCACGGATGTGAGTATAGAAGCTGTTAAAAAGCTTCTTTTGTTCGTCAGTGATATTCGTAGGCTTGAAGTGTGTGTTTTGCTCTTTGATTATATCTGACATAAGTAGCCTAGTCTTCTTCAAGTTCTCAAGCTTCTTGTTTCTAGATTGCGAAGATTCGTAGGTGGAGGGCAATAGGTTGGGGAACAATTTCAGAGCAATGGGTAATAAAAGCTCAGCAAATGGAACCAATACAAATGCTGCAAACGGTACTAGTCTCACAACATCGGATGTCGTACGTTTCAATTGTAACATTTCTCTGCGCGTCAAAGAACGTCCTGCAGATAATTTCATCAGCAGTTTAAATGAGATCTTCACCTCAAATCCGAGAAGCTTCGTTCCATCCCAGTAGTGATGAGCCTCGTGTTTCACTTTAGACCATATTGAGGGTTTGGGGGTTGATTTCATTGGGTTCGGGTCAATCTTGTGGCCGGCATTATTTGAGTCCGATTTCCGGCTTGTAGATATATATCTTGGAAAAGCTAACAAGCGCGTTGATTCATATCTTGAGTAGATTATACTCGGCGTTGCACGGATCATCGATCTCTGCATTTATACCTGTGTTATTATCAGGATTGGAGCTTTTTGGACATGAATGTTGTTCTCGAAAACAATCACACTATTATCTGCTCATTGCCGTTCCAATACATATACCAAAGTTAGAATTGTTATAGAAATAAAATAATTACAAGGTTAATCAGGTGAAACAAATGCGCATTTGCACTGTATTCGCACTAAATAGCTATTAATAGTTCTCAGTATTATGATCAATTTCAAGGCATCAAAGTGTTTTCCATATTTGCGGCTTGCTCTTGTCTTTTCAGATTATCAGAAACCTCCACCTCGATGGAACGATCGCGATTAATTTCGCCTATTTCGTTGTCCTCGCAACAACACTCGTTATTTCTGGTTTTTGGTTTCGTTTTGTTTTTCTCGGGATAGGTAGAGCTTGATGATACGCTTTCTGACTCCGAGTGCCTTCCGCAGCCACATCTGGATCCTCCAGGGCAACTATTAAAACGCTCGATTTCACGTTGAAGCTCCCACCTGCGCAGAAGATATATTTTGAGACGGTTGAAGAACACCTCTGATAATGTGATTCCCAAAATAACTGCAAAAACGTAGGTCAAGACAAACGACATTGCCGCGAGCATGAGCATATAGACAAGCATTGTTGAGAGGAAAACCAAAATAGTACGCAAGAAGTCATGGAGTAATTCCGAGGTGCGAGGCATAGCCAAATCTCTCAATAGAGCATATATAGGCGGTAAACGGGGAACAGAATCTGGGTCGGCAAACATGGCTGCTGTCAACTCCGCATTGCGGCGATCTTCCTTGGACCACATTTTGAACCAATGAACCTCTAAGCACCAACTGACAAACAATATAAGCTTGTAGACAAAAGCTGCCACTCCGATCAGCACAAAAATACCAAACGCTTTAGCCTTCGTATCTGCTGATAGATGTTCAAATAGAAGTGGGTACTTGTAGTACTTGGGGGTCAAATAAGAATTCATTGCCATATGTTCCATTTTCATACCTCCCATATTCATACCTGCCATATCCATCCCAGTGGATGAGGCCGTCATTCCAGACATCGTAGAAGACATTGAATGCATATTCATAGTCGAGGACGGCGTTGCAGAAGAGATACTCATGTGCATACTAAAAGAACTGCCACTTGCCGAATGGCTCATATCCATGCCTGGCATGTCCATGATTGATTCGTCGAATATTCAAATTGCTCCACAATTGTCACAGGCCAGCTTGAATTGTTCAACGAATTTATATCGACTCGATCATAGGCTTGTTGTCACTGGTTATTTATACCTGAAAACTTTACATATCTACGCCCATTGTATTGCGCAAATATGTTGGCAATCGATATCTTCCACCCAGATTACGAGCAAATTCACCAAATTTGACGATATATATCAAGATCGGTCACGTGGTTATGTAAGATTACGTGTGCGTGTGCAAATCGCCGTTCACCTAGCTGGCAACTGGGCGATTCCAGTCCAGTCTCTAAGGTAGGACCAATCTAGGTTTTGTTGAATGTCTCATTGTCGTGCACTTGATTGTCATTGAATTATTTAGCCCGATCTTCTACGAGTTAATCAACTCTTTACGGTATCTGCTCAAAAAATATAGCCTCATAAGAGCCAACACTGATGGCACCCGAGCAAATAAACTTTGTAAGCTGGCCAAAAGAATATCAAATAGCTAAAAGCACCAAAGTTAAGTATGGGATATGAGGAGGTGAATGACCATCAGCTTGTACTGTGTATTTTTAGATGAATGTGCTTATTCATGGCACTCAAGCACGCAGATCAATTTGGCCCAGTATTTTGGTTCTACGGTACTCCCATTCGTTAAGTTTTGAACGGCGAACGGCGTGTTCAATCAAAGCGCTATAATAAATAAGTAAATTGCATTTATCGCTACGTTGTCCTATGGAGTCAAATTGAACGATACGATTAGTGCAAAATAGTGCAACCCACTGAGTGGGTAATTAAAAACAACGGTTTGTTCTCCTCATTTTTAACTTTCTATTCCGCCGCGATATTCCGTTCTGAAGTAATTTGGATCCTCGATCAAGACCAGAGGATGACCATCTGTAAGACTATTGCCATGTTGTTCATCGTAATTCCTCTTTCCAGGTCGTATTGGACTTTTCAACGTTGTTGCAAGCGACATCCCTGCTGCACGGAATATCTCGAGCACTACCGCTCGAATAAAGCGCCAGGCTTCACTTCGACCTCGAAATTCATGGCACAAGCCCTTCAGTATCGCAGTCGGGTTAGAACCTGCATCCTCAACCAGTTGCGCCAATCGGTCACTTTGTATTGCAAACCCACCGTGTTTCAGGAAAGCCTGTAACTGTAAAAACAACTGTTTATTCCGAGCCATCTCGCGACTCACTGGTGACCTGATTGCTATGGAGATCTTGCTTCTCGTATTACTGTGTGGTGAGATGACTTTAGTCCAGAAAGTTATGAATTCTTGTAAATCTAAGTGCTGCAATTCAGCCAAATCCGAACAATCCAGTTCAGTATCCGATTCCCTATAAAATAACTCCAAATAATGCTTCTTGTGCCTACGCATTGCATCTCTGAAAAGGACGTCAAAATCTCCACCAGCTATATTCGCTATAACTTCATGTAAGAGGTTCGTTGGACCTGATGCAGAACGTATATTTTCCCAGCGGCTCGATTGTACGAGCGCTACATATGGCTCAACATAGCGACCTCGGAATTCAGAGTCATTAGATATTTGACCCAATTCTTGACCTAATTCAACCAAGTAATCTTCTATTTGCTGTTCGACATCGAGAGGATCGCCACTAGACATAATCGTTACGTGTATTCCGATTGTACTAGTCAACTCTCTCAATCCTCCAACAGTAACATATCCTACTTGTCTTTTGTTCCTCAGCTCTGTCGTCAAAGTAAGAGACAATATATATTCCGCTAATAATGTCAAATTGTGGTTCCTTTTATCTTTCTTTGCTCCTGTTTGTATGAAATATACAATTGCATTATTCATGTCATCTGCATGACCTGTAAAACTTGCATGCATATTTGTGCCAGGGATGAGGGTTATGGAACTCAAGCCAGCTGTTTCCATAATATTCAATGCCTCTTTCTCAGCGATAAAATTATCAACAAGATAGTTGCTTATTTCGCAATGATTTTCAATGTTTCCTTGAATAAATAGTTTTAAGGATTTGGTACCCTCTATAAATTCGTTGCAGAAGTTTTTGAAACCTTGCAAATCAATTTCTTCTAGAGCTGAAAATCTGTCATCCAACGGCCACATGCACTCCTCCAATAATATCAACAATCCAATACTTGCCAATTGTACACAGTTTTCTTGACGTGCACTTTCATACAAGTTTCGAACTAAAACTCGAGCTTTGCGGAACAGTTGTTTATCTGGTATCGAAGATGCAATATCTGCCATCATTTTGATGACCTCCGTGAATATCTTGATCATTTCCAGAATTCCATCGCAAAATCCGCCGATTGTGAAGCGCAGGCCACATTGGCCTCTGGGAGACGTGGCCACTTCATAGGCATATCCTAACTTTAAGCTTGGGTATATTGCGGGTAAAACTAGTTCATTTAGAACCTGACCTAGAATTTCTAAACACATCGTAGAGTGAGGGCTGGGCTTGACGCTTTGCGAAGTAATATCAAATGTGACAATAGATGTATTCAAGGGCATATTACCAATTTCCTCTTGTAACAACCATATATCATGATAAGTACCACTTTTTAACAATGTTGGTTTTGCTCTAATGTCTGAATTGATAATCGTTGGACTCAAAAGAGCAAACTCAGATTTCAAAGATGAGTCATCAATCAATTGCTCTAAGTAATGGAGACTTTTCAATTTCGATGGCAAAAAAATATTTGGCTCCGGTAAACGAACTTTGTACTCATTGATGGTGTTTGAAAATTTAGTGAAGTCAGCCCGGCTTCTCCAATATTCGAATTTGTAGAATAGGTCAGTACTGGCATCCTGAAAGCTTGCTTTTTGACTCTCGAAGAAATCATTTTGCCTAATGTCACCAAATGCAATCAGACGAACTCTGTCCGGGTTTACAAACTCTCTCAAAAAGTTCTGAAAGTTTACCGCCTGTCCAAACCACCAATCAGATTCGTTGACAATGCTACCTAGTGCCTTAGAGCGAAGTTCAACCATAGAAGGTATGGCCTTCAGAAGCAATTCAGGCTTTGATATACTAAGATCCTCTAGAAGATATTCACTGTATCCGGCACACTCATCCATAGATGACTCTTCATTGCCCTTGTAAATAAATTTTATCAGTTCTATTTTATTATGTTCTTCTAAGAACGAGCCTAATATTCGAGGATCTTCATTGATGTACATGGGAACGGCACAAGCAAAAATGAGTTTTGATATGGTATCCACATTTTTCCACCCAGTTGTGGTTAATTGCAATTCAAACACCAATCCATAACACCCAACGGCAAAATTGGACACAAAAGCATAGCAAGATGTTGCCCAAGACTCTTTCTTCAAAAGATGACATAGTGAGTTCTCTGATTCATCTCCAAAAAGCTCGCACCACAAGTTACTGTATGTCAAAATCGATCTCTTTGAAAACCTTGTTGTTCGCAAGTTGATTGGAAACAAATATCTAATAGTTGGTATTTTCTTGGATTGTATTAATAATAAATTGCTAAAACTAGTACCTTCGCTAAAGCATAATGTAGATTTATAATTTTCCTTCCAGACTTTGTCCAAAATTCGATAATTCTCAATATTTTTCGGTATTTCGAAATATTGTGTTGCAGAGTTTGGGTTAAATGGCCTAATGTTAGCCAGAACTTTCTTACGCTGAGAGGGATAGCTTTTAATGTCGCCAAAAAATGTAAAAGCAAGTTTTGCCAATGCGTTGACTGATTGTGATCCTTTTATGCAGATAGCCATATTGGTACTAATATATTTCTCATCAAAATAATTCGAGAGTAGCGATTTTAGATCAATTTTCTGCAGATGTGTCATACCTTTAAGAGATAAAATGTTGCCAGTGGAAAATCTACTGAAAGGATGCTTTTCGTTGGCCAATATTCTAGCTGCATGATAGAAGATTTTGTTAATCGATGCCGTATTACCTTCATGTTCGCTTTCAATAGCATAAATCTCTTTGTTCGTGAGTAGGCCATTGAATAAAGGATTTTTGAAAAAAGATGCGAATACCTCTAGGACTTCTTCGAAAATCGGTTTGGCAGATTGGTGCGAGTTAGGTAGTTCGAAGTAGAAAGTTGTTTGTTCCCCTGTAGTGTAAGCATTCTGAGACCCATTATATTTAGCGATTAAGGAATGATACAAATTTGGTTCGGGGTGAGCTTTGGATCCTGCAGATAAGATCATATGCTCACATAAGTGTGCCAATCCTAAAACAGATTCAGGGTCCATATGGGATCCCGCAGCAACGCTCAATGAGCAGGAGGTTGACTTATCATTGGGGTCTGAGACTAACAGTGTTATCAATCCATTGGGTAACGTACAAAGCATATGCGTTCTTTTGTCGAAAGCAGGAGGGACCTGGAAATCAACATGGTGCTTTTTTATGCTTGTCCATGACATTGTTATCCATTCGCTCTTTGACCGTTCGCACTACAGGTTCAATATTGACGATACATAAGACCAGATGCATTATATCAACGAAACTCTGGAATAAAACGAGAACTGGCTTGTTTTCAGAGTCTCTAATGCATTTTGAATTCGCATCAATAGGTTACTTTCATGCATGTAGTTATTTGAAACTGTTTAATGTATTTACCTCATTTGGTAAATACATGAGTTTCACATACTCAAAAAGAAGCAAACAAGGTGAAATGAAAACAAGATCCAGAGTTGTCAGCTGTCCAAAGTCCTTTTCGGTTCAAGACGCAATAAATCATATTTTGAGGATGCAATCGTCTCTGAGTTAGTCCTTGACCAAGGCAACTGTACCTTTCTTTTCAAGTTATTGATTTAGGATGAAAAAATGACCTAGTATCACTACAAGACATAAATCTTGTATAGGACATTTTACCCTATAATGCATTACCACTAAATCTCTTTTCTACTTGTTATACTTACTTGAAAATCAAACTCCCACGTACAGAATCTTAGAACCACTTTACACCTCACATTGACTTCCGACCAACGTATTCTTCTTGATAAATACAAGACTAGAAAAATAAATACGAAATAGAAAGAACCATTTGACGAGCACTCTTCAATATCTTTATGCGGATTTAGCTCAGTTGGGAGAGCGCCAGACTGAAGTCAACTTCGGTCAACTGTAATCTGGAGGTCCTGTGTTCGATCCACAGAATTCGCATTTTTTTGTTCTTGGATAAATCTTTGGTGAGTCCACTTCCACTGCACATTACTGGTATCGACAACTGAATTCGTACCGCCAACGTATGAACTTGGTTTTTTTTCTTGGTAAGACATGACCTTGTCTGGCTTCATTCAAGTGTACATTGATATGGAATAAATGCTAACTATTATACATATGATTATCTTGAGGCGAAGAACCATAAGTGATTCTGGGATAAAGGCGTTTATATGAATTATATCTAGAGTTAAGCTCAACGCTCCTTCAAAGCTTTATTCCTCTTTTCTCTACGACGCATGCGCTCCACCTTCTTGGCATGCATCTTCAAGGCCATTCGTTCATATCTTTCAGTTTCCTCTTTCTTTGCACGTCTTTCTCTCAACGAGGTGATCTTACGCTGACGCTCTTCCTCCTTTTCGTCTTTGATCCGTTTCAAATGCTCTTTGAATTGCTTATCGGCAAGCCTAGTCTGCTCACGACGTTCCCATGAGTTTAGTGCTTTGTTTTTCACAACGCGGCTTTCTGGTCTAAGAGGCTCTTTCGCAACTTTCCATGAGCGACCGCTAATACTTTTACCCTTTAGTGTACGTTCAGTCATTCGAGTTTACAGATTTGAGGCTGGACTTCGTACCTGCAAATGCTATACATATATTGAGGATATCTATTTCATTGAGAACTTCCACATATATTTCACATCAATATCAAAGTTTTCAAAAGTTGATTATATTTACCATTCAATAGTAAAAAACGGACGCCAGTAATTAAACTGATAGTAACCGTCGCATGCTATGAATCTTACTGCACTACAGTTACAATATGGAATCCATGGTATGGAGAAGTAATTGTTTTAGACAAAGGTACTTCCCAGCAGTGAGAGTAGCCGGTTTTATTAGATGCACAGTATACTCAAGTAGATGGTCTCATGACAATCATAGATTTTTTTATAGGGATCTCAGAGGTCCCAATGCTGAGAATAGTCCTTCGAAAAAGAGAATTTCCATTGAAGCCTCAAACAACAATCATGAAATGACTCTGAAAATCAATAGGATGAAAGAATTCGCTAAATCTCTCAGAGAGAGGTCATCACATCTCGATCAACTAAACCTTGGAGATAAATGCAGGAAATCAATTGGACTGAAAGCAGAACAGCTAGAGCTTACACAAGATAGGTCTCAACATCAGTTGACATATAGTCCCATGGACAGGATATTGAGCGAAATGCTACCACATGACATTCGTATCGCGATTAATGATGATACTTTAATAAAAAAATGCCTATTGGTTAAAAGAAATAAGAATTGGGATAGAATTATACTGCGACTGTATGAGTCTGAAGCTCAGTTAACCAACATATCCATGAGATCCATAAAATTGTTGATGTACAAAGTCAAAAATAATTTATCGCTAGATACAATATGTCTCCTTGACAATATGCTACTGAGCAAACTTGGAAATGATCCAAAAAGAATGAAAACTTACATGTATGAATTTTTATTTGAAGCATTAGCTAATGCGAAAAAACTAGAAGACAAAAGAGCACTCTCATTTCTGAATTCGTTGTTGTCGAGAAACCAGACACCATTGGAGAATTATGAAAGTAAAGGAATTCAACCAATAGTACTATTAACACCATACTGTCTATCTAGTTGCATCAAATTGTGTACGAAGATGAAAGACTCGAGGACCTTCAAAAACATAATGGATTTATTCATTAAGATTTATAAAGTAGAACTGAATAAAAAAAACTATGACCACATTATTCAATTCTATAGTCACATTGGACAAAATAAAAATGCCTGGGATGCCTTTGATACAATGAAATTCCTGTCATTAAAACATCAACCGACCAATGAATCTTATAACTTAGTGATTGAACTTTGCGCAAAGGAATTAAACTTTCCCAAAGCTCTCGATCTTTTTGAGGAGATGGAGGGCAAAGGTCTCGTACCAGATGTAGGCACGTTAACGATAATGGCAAAACTGCTAGCCAAGTGCAGTGCAGATTCATATACAAGTGAAAATAAAAGTGAATCCTTACGTTTACTTGGCTGGAGGTTTATTAATCGCATTAATGATTCCATGCCACACGAACTTGAAAAAAATCCAAACGTGCATATGGCAATGATGGCACTAGCGTGTTACGATGGAGATCTTTCTTTGGCCCGTGCTTTATATTATAAATATATTCGACGGATTTACAAGAACAATCTGGTTGATGGAAGTTTCTCAACTCAGAGAGATCTTTGGCAGAAGACGTTGTCACCGCAGCTGTTCAACTATTTGCTTTTTGCTTATGCCCGAAACGACATCAACAGAATATCGATACTATCAACATCAGATGAAGGTAATCGTTTGAGAAATAATCTTATCAACTCAGCTGACTATACTGGTACTTCTGATGATGATCTGAAATCTCCGTTATTACCAATGCTGCCATTCAAGGAGTTAAGCTCAGATCTGGAAATTTTCTCCGAATCAAATGCGTTATGGAATTTCCATCTCGATTGCAATGGCACTATTGAACCTATATCTCTTTCATCAAAGAATGATCTAAGTCGCAAGGTCATTGAACTTTCTAACTTTTACAATGACTTCCAGGACTTCAAGTTCAATACTTTGATTGAAATTGCTAAAACCAAAGTCAAATTTGTCAATCATGTTGTTCTGAGTCCTATCACACTATCGAGCTACCTATTAATTCCATTGCGTAAAAAGAATGGAGCTGAATTTTTGAGGAGACTGAAGCAATTTACTTACGAACAGCATACTCTTGATGAAAATTTGTTAAAAATTTATGAACAGAAGCAGAAAAGAGTTTCGACAACAACTCAGTCCCATAGCTTTGACACATCAATCGAGCAATCTCATACAGATGAATTGAAAGATTGCCAGTTTCTGGTTGATTTGGTGCATAAAGTACCTTTGAACTCAGCGCTCTACGAAGTCGCTATGAAGGGTGCTATCGTTCTACAAGATTACGAAATGGCCAAGAACATTTGGCAGAGCAAAGGCAAATACAGGAAAACGTCAGCATTTGCAAATCTTTCATTGAAGGAGAGAATTGAAAGTGATCGGAAGTTCGCATGTTTGATGGTTGATTTCAATGTTACAAGAAAAAAATATGATGAGGCTATTGCTATCATTTTAGCCTCCAAAAATTACATTAATTGGGATTATCAAATGGTCAGAAATCTTCACCATGGCTTGCTTGAAATAGAGGACACAAAACATATCCGAATCTTGTTGGATGTAGTGAATAGGAAAAAGAATCATCACATACTAAAACAATTAGATGAAGAAATTGCGCACAACACCCTGAAAATATAAGAATTGATAGCGCACTGTAAATATATAGTTGAAAATAATTGCATGTATTTCGTTAGGCTCTCGCTTTCGTCTTACACACATATATAATAATTGCATTTCATTAAAACTGAATCGCCTTTAAAATCCTGAATTTGTCTAATCGATTTTATCATCACCGCTGGAATTAGAGATCCAGACATCAGATGAATCATCATTGATAGTATTGAAGGCACTCATAAAGTCGTCTTTGTCACTATCGGATGAATCAAGGCCATCAATATTTTTAATTTCGAAGAGTTTTTGTTGAAGAACTTCAACCTCCTCACGTAACGCATTCACCTCCTTGTCGTAGTGTTTTCCATAATAATCGACATAGTAAGTAGCGCCATTTCTAGCAGCACAAGCGAATATGAGTATCAAAAAAACAGCTGCCGCTATTTTATATTTCAACCAAACCCCGCATAGCAGCATTGTAAATAATTGATAGAGATATTGCAACAGTGTGTACATGATCATGGGTAGCGGTGAGGGAAGTTTTACCGCCCAGAAATTCTTATACTGATGGGTTGTTAGATATTCAAAACTGGTCATCCTTTTTCCTGACTTTATCTTAGAGGACTTTCTCATGGTAATGAAGTAGTGATATAAGCATTGCCAGACTAAATAATACCACGAAGTCCACATTATGTTCCATCGCAGCCCCACTGAACTTGGATCTGAACGTGCTCCGGTAAAGCGCAATTCTTTGTACGACTCTGGCAAACCGTGATAAATCACATACATACTACAGGGAGGAATAATATGAATGAAGCAGGAGGTAATTTTATCAATTGAATGCAAAACAAGCGAGTTTCTCCAGGTAATGACTGCAAAGCACAAGGTACCGAATGTTAACGCAAAACATGAATGGAAGAGAGACTTCGAGTTTGGAAATCCCCAAATGTATGCCATGCACATGGCATTCACAAAATAACAGAGGTCTGCCATGAAATAATGGTTTGCAGTTTTGTAGTAGGTGTAGAATCGTATTGGCATCAAAATTGCAAGCATGATGGTGTAGAACACATGAAACCACTCCCGAAACTCACCCATAATCAACCCAATAAAAAATATGTTAACCAAAGTAAAAGGATAAACTAGTTTTTCTAGCTGAGAGCTATTCTTGAAGAAAATGGCATCCAAGGGCTTATCCATCGCACGGAGTCTATCACGGAGTTGCTGACGTACCTCTTCAAGTTGCTTTCTGCGCCTAGGAGGCAAGGAAATAGCAGAACGCGCTCTCCTCGGATCCATCAACGTTATGTGTGAGCAAGCGCGCGATATATATTTATTTTGATGATAATTTACTGACAGCTTGGTTGCAATGGGATCTAAAAACTCAAGCAAGGTAGTCAAATATTGCTTGGAATCGCTGTAAATTTCCTTCAGACCTTCCATAGTCTTTCATCCATGAATTTGTTGATATAAACTATTGAGCGTGCTAATTGGCTTGCACAATTTGCAAATTATTTCGAGTTTGCGTACATATTTTAAGGGAGCTCATCGAGAAGATCAGTTTTTAATCATTAAAATGCCCGTAGATTTTGAACGTGATAATTTGAAGAATACAGACGATATATTGAGTTCAGGAGAGATAGAATATACATGGAACACATAACACATCATTTGAGCGAGTACAAGTCTGGAAATCAAAATGCTTGTCAATTCAAGAATATTTAGGGCTGAAATCAAAACTGCTTTGAAAAGCACCAATCGCATTTTCTCCCAAAGACTCGCTAATGCACCGAAATTCTACACTCAATCCAAACCGAATGATGCTCCAAACCACGATGGTTCTGCCGATAGTGATCGTGGAGAAACAAAGAAAAAAGCTAGCGGCATTAAAGCTCTCATGGCAAAGTATGGATATACTGCACTCGGTGTCTACATCGCCCTCACACTGATCGATCTGCCGTTGTCATTCTTGGCTGTACACTCCATTGGGCTGGAACGAACGACACTGTACCTGAATCGACTCAAGAGACTTGTCGGATATGGCGAGCCTGACGAGACTGTTCTCTTAGAGAGAGTTCGAGAGAAGGAGAGAGAAAACGAGGTCGATGCCTCGCAGAATGCGCGCTGGCTCAATAAGGAATTGGCAACCGAATTGCTGTTGGCCTACGGAATACACAAAGCTCTGATAGTTGTCCGGCTTCCATTGACTGCGGCCATTCTGCCTGCGACAGTCAGGACGCTGACAAGGTTTGGTTGGGCTCCACGTCCAATGAAGACGTTCGCTCAAGGCGCACCCATGCGCGCCAGAGGGAGCACTATGGGTGCCAACTCGGCGTCGCCATCACGGCCGCTCCAGCTAGGAGACAAAGCCACGCGCAAACATAAATGGTTCGATTTTTTCATGTGATGCTGCGTCGTTTAGAGACTCTCATATTTGAAGAAATACTCCACGATCGTTGTGCCAATTCCAGAAGATATTCTATCCCATTGGAGAGTCTTCAGTACACCTCTTCTGCGTTTTGGAGCCACACTCTTCGGTAACAGCCAAGCCTCCCGAATCACATTCAGTGGCGTACGATGTCGCTGACACAAAAGGCGTGAAGGATACGTAGGCAACTCACCGTATAGTTTCTCGCACATGCGCAATCACAGCTCTCGGGCTTTTTTTACGTCCTCACTATTCTGGTGGCCAAGCGATCTACAAATAATTTTAGTTGACGCTAGAATTGCTTTTTCGCTCGGGAATTGTTTGCGGGTGCATATACCGAAAAATCGTGTATACACCAAATCAGGTAAAGAAGTAGTCCGGGGCAAAGCCAATGGTCTCGTTCCCTCGAACCCAAGCCGAGCCCTCAAGGTTGATACGAGTGACTGACTAGCTATAGGTCACTTTGTACTCTCTCCTTCACATTGCCATAGTAAAGTATTGCTATAGTTAATTTGAAGGTAACTGAAATCAGAAACAACTCCGAATTGTACTAGTAGTGAGATGGGGTTACTATATACGTTTGCTGTTACAAAAGCCAACAAAAGACTCGGCGTGTCAGGCTCTAAATAGATGAGCAAATTTGTACGTAGCCGATCTTTTAGAGGACGGCGGTCCAGGTCTTGGGTGTTATAAATAGGCCAGGTGTATCTTGGAGCTAAGATATGTATGTATATATATATACATGATCGCACTTGATGAGGTTTCTGAGCCGAGCGCTCGCAGTAGTCGTCAAGGAACGCATGCTCGGGGCCAATTACGCATCGCGTAAGATGTCAGTTTTCCCAGATTATTGCGTAGTCTGCGGCTCCTTCATCAATCCCGGGTCTCAGGGCGAGCTATTTTGCGACGGGAGTTGCCGCCTGAGAGACGAGCGGACAGACTGGGAACACGAAGAGACCAGGGTCATTGACAGTGATGTTTCACCGCTACTGATAGAAGTACCGATGCGAGATTTGGGGCGAGATCCCTTCTCGCAAGAGTTCACCGGTGTTCCCTTAGTTCGCAGCCGCGGCGAGCAAACTGCTGCGAACAACTACAAACTATGGTTGCAGTCGTTATGACCAAGGCACCTTTTAGCATACACTTTCAATCTCTATATCTCTATAGATCTTATGAATTATTTATTGGCATTGCACTTTATTCACATCCCACGGAATACGTTCTTGCTCGCCCTCCTTCTGCCCTCATACCTAGGTTTGCTTCTACCCTTATCTTCCTTTTTGGAGTCGCCTTCAACCTCGGGTCGGCTCTTGGGCTGTGGTTTTTTCCTCTGTGGAATAAATGTCAATTCCGCCTCTCCACGGTGATTACGACGGAACGCCTTAGGAGCGTCCTCTTTGACAGATTTCATCTGCGTACCAGACATTTGTTCCCCAAAAGTAGTGATTTGAGTTTCGGATCCACCCGGTACAGAAACGATCGCCTGCATTTCTTTGAATTTGGCATCCATCTCCTGTTGACTTTGTCTTTTGCGCTTTATAGACTCCATACTCTTTGCTATTTTCCTCTTCTGCATCTCCGAACTTTCCATCCCATCATGACTGGAATCAGACTCCGACTCAGATTCCGACTCAGATGAATAATGACCCTTCTTTGAACTAATTCTTTCCTCGTCAGATTCCTCAGCAGCAGTCAGCGCTCTGATACGTTTCGCCGCACCCTCATCAGTTTCTCTCGTAGATTTGACTGGATTCAATTGTTTAAACTCATAATCGTTCTCATCAACTTGGAAATCTTCGTCTTCAAACATCTCTTTGAAACGATCGTCCGTAAGTAACTTGTCGGTAACTTTACCACCACGTTTTTCTGAAAGTCTAGCAACCAGATCTTTATTGACTTTGATTTTAGTATTTGTAGATGCTGCACCACTGGTCCTAATTCTAGACTCTCTTTCCTTTTCAATTCTACGCCTAATCTCTCTCTCTCTTTGATCTTGGTATGCGTTGGGATTAGCTATCAATGTAACCTTCTCATACAACTCTGTGTTGATGAAAAAACCATGCATATATGCTCGCAGAACATTAGTACCTATCAAATGTGACAGACTTAGCTTCTTGACATCGTCTCTGGTAATGAACCTGTAATTAGAGTAAACAGATTCACTAGGCTTTTCTTCAAGTTCCTCAGTGATGGAGTCCAAGAACGAACACCAGCGTGGAGAAGGTCCTAATTGAGGTATATAATAAGTATGCATTGGTATGCCTTCGTTTGCAGTCATAAACATCCCTGACCCAGGTATATGTTCAATATCATTCAAATCCACACTGGGCTCCATTGATGCAAATGCCTTTCCATCGATTCTGTCCCATATTTTCGCTATTCTCTTATCACTCGTTAAAATTTTATTATTGTCGTTGGAGCTATTATGCCCTACGTTATCTAGCCATATTATCTTTTTTACCTCAAAACCATAACCTTGATCCTTGACGACCGACGGTTCTGAAGCTCGCAGATCATACAAGTATGTATAACCGTTGGATGTACCGCATGCAAAGTTCAGTCCGTCGTTTCTGAAGCTAGTCGTTGTTACTTGCATTAGGGCCTTTTCATCATTCGGTATATGTAATTTGCATACTCGCGATCGTGCTCTAGGATCCCAGAACTCCACAACCTTATCTTCCATCCCTACGGCCAACAGACCATTGACTTTATTAATTGATACATGATTGACACCTTCTGAATCCAACTTAAATGGATTGAGAAATCTTCCTTGTTCCAAATTTAAGCGATAAAGCTCATCTCCGCTGGCACCTACATATAGATCACAATTTACAGAATTGTATTCGAGACTTCTACCAAATTTAGGAATCCTTGTTGTATAATGGAGTCCGCCTTTGTTCTGAAATTGTATTGATCGGTCGTTTTGTAAATGAACACTTTTGGTCCAATCCTCAGATAACACCAGGAAGTCTACATTTTCCGCATCTGTGTGTCTTTCAAATTTCAAAGCCAGATTAGCAAAATCGTAGACATGAATTTGAGGTTTATATGTTCCTGTAGCCATACAATATTGTCCATCTTGTGTTACCTTTATTTTATTTGACGCCTCACTAAACTCAAAATCTTGGATCAACTCAACTCTATTCTGGTAGTCCAAATCTCTTTTTAGGGACCGTTTACGTTTCTTTGCAATCCAGTCAGGCAATGACCTGGAAACGTTGGAACCTGATACCTGATAGACAGATATGTTACTCGCCGAAGTCGATTTGAGTACCATTCAAATTCGAGAATGACGGTTTGAATTTATTATTAAGATGTGTAACTAATAGTCTCAATGAATGTTGTAGCTTCAGTTATTAATTGAATTTTTGATGTGCTTCAATCCATAAAGTTGAACTTAACCATAAGCGATGAGGCAGTCATATTTAAAATTTTCATGAATTAAGATGAAAAATTAAATGTCAACCAAAGATGAAAAATTAAATGTCAACTAAAGATGGCAACTAATTTACCCGGATTTGACTATTCAATCAACTACGTAGGAGCTTCATAATACATTCGTCATGTACTACTG
Organism: Oligophagozyma castellii; assembly: GCA_030556345.1. Taxonomy (NCBI): domain Eukaryota; kingdom Fungi; phylum Ascomycota; class Saccharomycetes; order Saccharomycetales; family Saccharomycetaceae; genus Oligophagozyma; species Oligophagozyma castellii. The sequence continues at coordinate 243,336 of JAKTPW010000011.1, forward strand.
CCGCATGAGCAGTTGTCCTTTCATGTAGAATCCAACATTGATTGAATTGAAAACCTATAAGCGCAGCATAGTTTTATCCTGATCAAAGCAACTGTGCCCCAAAATCATGTAATAATCTCCGGTCGTATATTGTAAATACACCTTATCTCAAGACGACATAAAATCTAATTCCAATGATTGTGGCCATCTGTTCAAGAAATATTGTACATTTTATAAGTCATTATAGATTAATATGAATATTATTTAATAAATATTGTCACAAAGCTGCTGACAATAGAAAGCAACCACTCTAAACTGAAATAGTGCTATCTAGAATCCTATGCAAAACAGTTTGATTCATGATTCTTTGGTCATAATAGTAAGGGCTCCTGTTGAAAATATCAATGAGATATTAGTATTTTTTTGAACTACCTCTCAACTCAAGGCAGTAGATGGATTACTCCAAAGTACTGTTCAATACCGTATGGACCGGGATTCTTCCAGAAGTCATTAAAGCAGGAAAGGATTGTCACTTCAGTATCCATCTCATTCAAAATGTTTTGAACGGCAAGAATTTGATTTGCTTGTGTAGGTATGTTGCCACCATTTTGAGCTCCGGACGATGGATAGCCAGTTTCAGTAACAACAACGCTCTTCGAACCACAAGATTGTTGAGTCAATGCAACCTGGCCTTTGACAAAGGTTCCAGCACTTTCAGCACTAGCGTATATGTCAAAGTAAGCATGGGGATTAATACCCACAAAGTCAATTTGTGATTCAGTACACAACTCTGGATGATTTGTGAAAGAAACGGGAGGCTCACTGGTAGTTATCTGACCATTATATCCTACACTTTGTAAACGAGACTTGACTTCGGCGATTTTAGAGATTAAATCCTGCACAGAACAGTAACCAGAATTGATAGCCTCATTACCAACGGTAACGTACTCAAATACATCCCAACCATTTTGTTGACCATAAGCAATAAGTTGGTTTAATGGTTCATCAATCGAGGATACTCCTGCAGCGCTGATCCACAGACCCTGATTGATTTTGATGCCAAGTTGTGCCGCAGTAGGTGCAATGTTTTCGAAAGTGCCACAGTCAGTGCCGTATACGCGAATCATGCTAATACCTTTAGATTTGATCAAGTTAAGATCTTCAGTAACCTGTTGAGCTGTTCTACAAGATGCATCATCGTTGTAAGGAGTATATGTGATGACCTTTGGTACAGAGGTTATAGCGGCATTGGTGTTAGAATTTGCTTCCGTCGAAGTTGATACAGAATTTGAATCAGTGGATGGCGTGACAGATTCTGTTTGTATTGATGTAGAACTTGCAATAAACCCATTGCCTTGTGAAACATCAATTGGAGCGGTTGTTTGTCCCTGATTTTCGTCTACATTAGGAGATGATACTGGACTCAAAGTAGTGGTAACTCTAATTTGTGTATTTATAAATGGCGAAGCTGGAGCAGAATGCGCGTGAAGTTCCTGTTCATTCAAAGCAGAGACTAAATTTGAATATGTTTTGCTTGGAGGAGTCGAAGTAACAGAGGTTTGGGCCACAAAGGTATTAGTTGAAATTTCAGAGGTGGAAGCAACAGTCTCTGATTCAGAAGAACTTGATGAAGAAACCGGAGCCAATGTGATAGTCGATGAGGCTCTAGCAGTTTCTGAAGTTGACAAAGGCAGAGGCGTGTTGCCATTGACATTTTTATTTTGTAGAACAGTGGTCATAGTAGATGGTATAGCAGTGGGATTCACACCTTCTGGAAATAAAGTTGTCGTGAAGGTAGCATCACCACTAATGATAAACTCAACAGTTGGTGCAACAACAATCTCTGTAGTCGTGGAATAATAGTCAGTTACTAGATTTGTTGTACTGGCGGTGTGTACCCTGGTAACGACCTTTTTTTTATTAAACAATGGAAAGGCATGCACCAAAGAAGTTGCATACAGATAAAATATCAAAGTCAAGCGGAAGATAGCAAATGTAGTCATTTTTCAAATTATAATGCCTGGTTATAGTATCCAACTTTTTTTGATAGTCGCTATATGCTATGAAAATGAGTGAATGTACACCGATGATGGGGAAAGGAATGTAATGCTCCAGAGAAGATGAAACTGGTAGAACTAAAATGAATGAAAGACCGGTGTACGGTGTTAATTGAAATCAGACTTTAATTCGCAGTTATGGATCTAGGTTTATAGATCAATAGATAAGATAAAGCTAACCAACTTCCGGCGACATAGTCAGGGCTTTTATATCTGAACGTTCCCACCTCAAGAACTTGAAGCCACCGATTCTCATGCTTGGCAGGCACTTACAAATTTAGATGAAAAGGTCCAGCGGCAAACAAGCGCTGAACGCAAGGTATAAACAATTATACTTAGTATACTATCTCATTATACAAGTAACTAAGCAATCCGAACTTTAGCATGTATTTGATCATTTGCTCTTATGGAGGTTTTCAGAATAAATTCTCGATGTAGAGATTTTTGAGATCTACATGCTGGCAAAATTTCCATATAAAGAAAAATTTCTAATGAAGTGTTTAATTATCGAAATGTAAACAAACCAGCAATAAAGTGTATACCAGAAAACCAGAATTCGCGGTGCTTTGGAGAAGCTGGGCAGATTATTGAGCTCAAACTTATAAACCAGCAACAATAAGTAATCAAGTTACATATGCTAGTTATGCTAGGAATACTTTAGTGAGCTGTCTTTACGCTGCACTCTACAAGTAAATCAAATAATTGACAAAGGAGTAACGATCTCTGTGCGAAGCAACTATTTGGATTGCCAAAGCATTCCAACGATACCGCTGAGTAAAATTAGATAGATACAGCTACCCAAAGCCACTGATTTTCTTCTTCTTTCGTTTGCTCCTCTGGGAGTGTGAGGACCTGCCTTGACTATCGGCCGGCCCAGCGTTTGATGCATTGCGCTGTTCTAAACTGAAAGTCGGCGCCATGACATCCGGAAGCGTACTAGGCAATTGAGTGATTGACGGTAAGGGCGACGACGATATGCTAATTTGTGTGTCCAGCACACTCTTCAATTGAGATGAGGTAGATGCCTGAGAACTGTCAAAGCCACGACCTTGCTTGCCAACTTTATGCAGTCTTTGCGAGTTTCCTATGCTAGGTCTTAGTTGCGATGATTTAATTGTCGGAATCTGAGACAAAGAATTAAGCATGAATTGGGGTTGACTGCTTACGGGAACAGTGTTCTGAACCCCATTATACTCCATATGTTCCTGAGTAACATCATCATCCCAAATCCGGAATATATCACCATATTCCGGGGATAATTTTTGCCGACATCGGTCCAGTGTGACATCGTAATCAGAAGGAAAATCCCACCTCAGAAGACTCCAGACTATATCGGTTAGGATCTTCTTTGTAGTATTCTCGCTTGAAGGGTGCGAGATCTCGAAGCATTGCAGTAACTTGCCATAGAAAATCTCAAGATCATCTATCTCTTCGTGAAAGATATGTTCAGAAATGTGTTTCAATTTCGTAAACTCTATATCATAATCCTGATAGTAACGAAACAGCTGCACCAAGAATGACGAGAATTCATCAACGTCATCGATGACTTCTGGAACAGGCACTAAATCTGCAATAAGACTTGATTTAATCACAGACTCGTTTTCTTCATGGTATGAATTTAGGATAGAATTTAATTTATCCGATATATGCAAACCAAGTTCTTGCAGATCAGTCTCGGGTTGAATACGATCCAAATGCAATAGCCTTTGTGTTATATATTTTTTATTCTTGAGGTAAAGCTCTTTCAAAATTTCATCCCATGATGACAAGCTTTTAGTAGCAACATTCTGTGACTTCGTAACTGCCGATTCTTTCATTGGCATTTGCCTGTCAGGATTGCGAGTAAATGCAATATCGCTGTTGGTCATCTTATAGCAACGTATATCATTATCATGAAAACCTCTGACAAGTAAGGTCATGGAAATTTTCAGGTCACTTTCTAATGTCTTTGAAAGCATCCACTGTCTGCCATACAAATCAGATTCCACAAAAGCAAGATGACCAATGCCATTCACAACTGAATCAAAGAAGATAACCTTAGAATCTCCGAGGGTTTGTATCAGATTCTTTTTTTTATTGTATGAAAAACCATGTATCAAAAGCCCATTATGACGCTTAGAATACACGCAGACAACATGTAGGTCTTTATCTTTTATAGTCAATGTTTGTACAGTGAGTTTGATCGTTGCGTCAGATGCATCCAAATCGTGCTTCCAAGAAATTATTCGTGTAAGGTCATCATCCTTATCTTTGACATTTATATCTCTTTTACCAAATACAATGATTTCCTTAGAGGTTAGTAGTACCGAATAATGATCGTTAATACGGTACAAATCGCGCAAACGAGACCATGTTTTAGCTTGAACAACCTCAAGTTGCCACTCATTTTTGTAGTCTATCTCTATCATTTTCGTGGGATCCAGTACCAAGATTCGGTTGTATTTGAAAGACCACGATATTCTTCTCCAATTGGAAAGTACTTCAGGATCATATGTACTTCCAGCCTTATTATTGTTTATAACCAATCTACGCCGGTCTCCTCTAACCCGCGAAATATTTCCTATAACCCATCCACCTTTCACGTCTAGTAACGCAAACTCATGTGTATCCCAAGGATTGAATGCAAAATCAGCCAGATCAAAATCACTCACTGCTACAGAAAATACTGGATCAAATACCTCTAGTGCTAAAGTTTTTGCCATTTTATCAATGTGACTGATTTTTATTATATAAAATGCCTGAATAGTTAGCACTCCAATATAATTCGGAAAACGTCCCAAGGATGACGAGAGAGAAGGGAGCTTTATGGATTTTATTCTGGACTGCAGGTTGATAGTTGTATTAACACCACTCGTACGTATTGCATGCCCTTCTCTTTCTACAACTTCTATTACAAGTGAGGATCCCAAATTTCCTGCACTATAAGCTAAAATTTCATTATGACCTTTACCTGTTCTAAGTTCAGAACTCGTTTGAACCAATCCAGCAGCAAAAAGGTTTGCAACGTTTGGATCAAATTCCTCTAAATTTTCTCCTCGATTCATGTCTTGGAATATCTCACTGCTTGAAGATAGGCCCGACGAAATCGAATCAACACCTAATTTGTTGAAGTAGTTCGGCAATACATTGCCTTTAGCCACAGGTGATACACTTCGGTCAAACATGGAATCTGTAGTGATAACAACGTCCTTGAAAATTTTTGTTGTATTCGAGTTGAATGGAGGCAAACCTGTTTGTTTTAGATGTAAGTCCTCATATCTTGGCTTTGAGTCATTAATTATCTCATTTCCATCGTCCTGACCTTCATCCTGTTCAATTACGTATTCTTCAGACGTGAAGTTTTTCTTCCTATTACTGTAAGTTTTTCCATTAGCACTTTCTTGAACCATATATGAACCTGTCAACAATCCGAGGTGATCACATCTGAGATTTAAAAAAATGGAGGGAAATTCATCATCGTTCGGTTTCAACCACGCCTCATCTTTTCGATTAACTGCACTTCCAGAGACTAATGTCACTGTGGGCTCATAAATCAATGAGCTTTGTGAACCAACAGCTAGTTGAGTACCCATCGGCCGATTCCCAGGGAATCCTACACTATTCATATCTTTGCATCTGCTATCAAATAAATAACCAAATTCTTGCCTTATACCCTGTGTAAGCCTTAATATCTAGAATTAAACTACAACTATCACGACAATAAATCGATGGCAACGATTCGTAAAACTATCTATTTGCTATTTATTTTTGTTGTATCGTTGAATAATCAATGAGCATACAAATATTGTATTTTGAGAAATTATCCTAAAGTGAATATTCCGAAAATGATCGAGATAGTTATCAAAGTGACGCCCAATACCGTAATTCATAGACAATTACATTGAGATGAATGACGATATAATGCCCTAGTGACAATGATGTTTCAAAGATTCAAAATTCATCCAACGATAACAAGGGGGTACGTGATACATCGTAAGCCATTGAACGTGCTCTTTTTTGGTAGTGATTTGTTTAGCAGTTGCTCACTTCGCATGCTTCATAAGTTAAAGAATGAAGAAGGATTAATATCTGATATTACTGTTGTGTCAAGGTCTCCCAAATGGTGCGGCCGTCGAAATTCCATTTTAAAAAATCCAGATATCAGAAAGACGGCTTCAAAGCTGGACATCGAATTATTGCTCACCTATGATAGTACTCAAGATGTGCCAAAATTTAAAGGCAAGTACTATGATCTGGTAATAGCCGTCTCATTTGGTAAATTGATACCTGCAAAACTACTCGACGAGATTCCATATTCATTAAATGTTCATCCTTCCCTCTTACCACAATATCGAGGGTCAGCACCCATCCAACATACCCTGATGAATGGAGACAAGTACACAGGTGTGACGATTCAAACTTTGGACCCTGGAAAGTTTGACCATGGCAAAATTGTTGCCCAAACAGAACCTCTCATAGTTAACGACATACTCAAGCGCTCAAACTCAACACCACCTATCGGATATCCTCGCAAAACAGGAATCATGCTGCATGAGTTGGGAATCATTGGCGCAGATTTGTTAGCTGAAACTATAAGAACTGAACGATTTAATTTGGAAAAGAATGACAATTTCATTACATCTTATCAATATTCTCCCTCACTGGCCAGTAAATTGAACAAAGATATGCAACGGATAAATTGGAATTGCGACACAGCAGAGGATATTCTGAAGAAGTTTGAAGTTCTTGGCGTGCCTTTTGCCGCTAAAAATACTGAAAGGAAGGGGCATCGAGAGCAGAAAAGAGTATTATTTCACGATTTCCGAACAATTGAAGGTAGAAGAAATACAAATCTAAGACCTGGGCAATTTAGATACGACGAAGAAAGTGGTACTTTGATTGTTACCTGTAAAGGCAATCAAGATATACAAGTCTCTCTAGTTCAGTTCGCAGGACATGCAATTGAAAACCCGAAGCATTTCGTTAATCGATTACGAAGACGATGTGGTATCTCGTTGGAGGACGATAATATCTTTTTGTAAATTTATTACATACTGGTACGAAGACATATATCAATTATTGCAGTTATAATGGTCTGCACATATAATCTCTTTCATTTCATTTCTTTGTTTACTGGGAAATGGATATCTATAATTTACAAACTTTTATTCCTTTACTTGTTAATATATACGTTGGCGTTGGCTATAAACGATAGAGCTCAGTCAGATCTTAATTGGATTCATCTGGCTTCGAATAGCAGAGCACCGAAGTGGTGGACAACTGCATATACAAAAGAGATATTGACCGATCCGCACTCTGTATCATCATCCTGCAAATACGAACTGGCTTTTGAAATAACCATTCAAATGAAAAATTCCTTAACGGAAGAGTCCTCGAGCAGTTCCACCAAATCCGAGAACTTTACGGTTGCAGCACAGGTAAGTGACGGCAGTAATAGCGATGATGCTCGCGATGATTATCACTATGAGGAGCCACCAATATTTCGAAACGCAATGTATCATATCCTACTATGGTTACTAACCACCATTCTGCATTGTTTTTTTCGCGAAATACGCTCTCGTGGTGGATTCAAGGTACCGACTGATGGCCCTGTCATATTTGTAGCTGCTCCACATGCTAACCAGTTCGTAGATCCATTTATCCTAATGTCTAGAGTCAAGGAAGCAGCCAACCGCAAAGTATCGTTTTTGATAGCAGAGAGTTCTTTAAAACATCCTGTAATAGGATTCATTGCTCGATGTGTGATGACGATAGGTGTTGTACGCATTCAGGACAATTTGAAACCTGCCAGAGGTAAGATCACAGTTGATCCCGACAATCCAAAGCGAATTATAGGCATTGGAACGATGTTTAAAACTGATTTTGAGGCCAAGGGTCTCATTGGCCTACCAAAAAATTACGGTAGTGCCGAAATTCAATCGATTGAAAGTGAAACAGTTCTTTACCTAAGAAAAGAGTTCAAACTCAAGGCGGACCTGAAAAGCCTATTGACAACAGGAACCCCTTACAAGTATGCCCCAAAGGTAAATCAATCGCAAGTTTATCATCGCGTATTTGAACATTTGGCGCACAATCATTGCATTGGTATTTTTCCGGAAGGAGGATCTCATGATAGAACGGATTTGCTACCTTTGAAAGCAGGCGTTGCAATCATGGCATTAGGAGCAATGAGTAAACATAGAAATATAAATGTGAAAATAGTTCCATGCGGCATGAATTATTTTCATGCCCATAAGTTTAGATCTCGTGCAGTAGTGGAATTTGGAGATCCTATCGAGATTACTTCAGAGATGATACAAATGTATGGAAAAGCAGAATCTAAACAGGACGCAGTCAAAAAACTTCTTGGAACGATTACTGAAGCATTGAGAGCTGTTACTGTAACCTCTCCCGACTACGAAACTTTAATGGTCGTACAAGCAATGAGGAGATTATATATTGGTAATTTCACTGCCAACCCTCCCCTACCACTTGTCGTTGAAATGAATCGTAGACTTGTAAAAGGTTACCAAGTTTACCGGGATGATCCGAAAGTACAAAAATTAACAAGAGACATTCTATTATACAACTCGCATCTGAAATCATATAGCCTTCCTGATCATTTGGTCGAAGAAGCTAAATTTGATTTTAGTAAAACACTAATATTATTGATCACACGCTCATTGCGTATTCTTATCATGTTTTGTCTGGCCCTACCTGGTATAACAATGTTTTCGCCTGTCTTTCTGATGAGTAAAAGGATATCAAAACAAAAAGCAGAAAAGGCATTGGCTTCTTCTAGTGTTAAAATTAAAGCTAATGATGTTTTGGCAACATGGAAAATTCTTATTGCTATGGGTATCGCTCCCTTGTTGTACACATTTTGGTCAATTCTGATAACGTTTTACATGAGTGGTCACGGACGTAACAATATTGTAATTTTCGGTTGTTCTTACGCACTTTGTGTTGGTGTGACATACTCAGCCTTGATAGTGGGGGATATTGGCGTGGATCTTCTCAAATCCCTGCGACCGTTGTATCTTTCCTTGACCTCTCCCACTGGTCTTAAAAAATTGCATGCTGAGCGTAGGGCTTTGTCAGAACGAATCACGGAAATTGTAAATACGTTTGGAAGTGAGTTGTTCCCTGATTTCACGAATCCGACCTTATTGGAAGATGAAAGAAAGGCCGGTAATGCTGCAGCTGCTGAAGATTTAAAGGCAAATGAGCTGAAGAGAAGAAGGCTGGTCAAAAAAAGAAACATAAAAAAGAAGACTCTAGATTTATCAAAACGAGATAATTCACCGTCAAGCGGCACGGAATCGGATGCAGTTTCACTAATTAATAGCGATAGCTCATTCACTAATATCCCATTATTTTCAAGTTCAATGAGTCTTCAAGGCTCGGTTTCGTCTGGCCTTGACAATTCAACATCAGGATCTGACATTGAGTATGAAAAAGACTCTTCGAATACTAGTAAAGAAGGCGAACTTGCAGGAATCATCGCTAAAACTTTAATGACACAAAGGCTAGAGTCAGACATACAAGATAATTAACCTCAGGCTTATTCAAGACCATAAATAAATAGAACTTAGCATTTCATAATATCATAATCAGAATAGATGATATGTATTTTAATTAATGAGCAGACCGCCATACACATTTGTTTAGCCAAGTAGATCTATTGTGGGACAGAGCCTAGACCCCCTTTCAGCCTTCCATAAAGACAGTATTCATTTTTGCGAAGCTCATAATATTTCCGCCAGTAATTTGGAAGAGCACCTGATAGTTTTTTGGCAATCAAGCTCGGTATGTAAAATACTCTTCCCAAGATTTTAGATTTCTGCGTGTCCACAATTTCTGAACATACTAGAGGTTGCCAAGGCAACGCACTTTCGTCAAGATTTCTAGGATCAAATGCATCTTGGTCTGAAAAATTTGAACCATTAACCTCAACGAAATAATCGCACTCAAATATATCAGTTATTTTGTTGGGATCATACTCGTTTTTGTTGTTCATTCCAGAAGGTGTTTTTCTTATTTTGTCGAGCAAAGATCCAGTCTCGGGAAAGTCACCAGGTAGCAGTCCATCAAATCCAGATGCCACATACTTAAGTCTGTAATTATCAGGTAAAAAGAAAGAAGTTGGAAAATGGTACCACTCGCGACCTGTACAAATATTGATAAAACCTTTATCATCGACACTTCTCATATCATCTAATTCCGTTAATTGACTATATATTTCAATAGGACCATTATAGTTTGAGATGAGCGCCAGAATTCGAGAGGATGCTTGTATTGCGGTTAAACAAAAAAAAGTCAATTTCAAGATAAATTTTGATACTTTTTTCCGTTGGAATAAGAGCAATATCTTGTAAAGTCCTACACTTGCACTGAGAGTTATCAACGAATAGACGGGATACAAAAATCTCTCTTCTTTATGCGGCTGATTTAGGAAAATACTCAGCCAAATAATTAATGAACTCCACAAAGGCCATAAACTCAAATGAAATAATCCAACTACGCTTGCAAACAAAACAAGTAATGGAAAATTTAGCGCCAAATTCACGATATAATAACTCCAGGGTTCTGTTCCAAAAATATTTGGTCCTGTCTTATCGCTGCTGTTCAAGACATTGTATAGTACGGTGTTTAAGGCCACAATGGTGAATTTGCCGTAAAACCAAGAATCAATTGCTGTAACAATTCCACATACTATCATGCTAATCAGCGAAAAGTCGATACATGTCCTCAGGGACGATAATATCGAATGTCTTGTGATGTAGTGCATAACGAGGGGGGTGCTCAAAATCAGAACAAATGGCCAACCAAGAACACCTGCTACTAAATTGATAAGCAAACTGGAAAGAAATGCTTTCTTAGATCCCGTTGATAAATAATGTAGTGCGTATTTCCACGATAATAATAACATCAACATGGCGATGGAAGAAGGCAAGAGTTCCACCGATGCGTGAAACCACCCTGGTTGAAAGATTTGGAAGATTAACCACGAAGCAGCAATTTCAAAATTCAGAGATCTATTTAGTTGTCGAAACAGAATCCACTCAAAACAAGTGCTCATAAAACCCAATAGTCCTCGTACAGCATAGAAATTCCAGTAACTAGGGTATCCATTATCGACAATCCACTTATTGATAGGCGACAATATCGTCTTAATTGGAAGCAATAAAGCCCAAGAGCGAATACCGTACTCGGGCGAATATTCCCATGTTTGCTTACCAAATCCTCGTACTAATAAGTTCAGAGGTTCCCAGTAGTTGTAAGTCTCGTCACAGTCAGATATAAGAGAATGAGAGGGCTGTAAATATACTCTTGAAACCAATAGTGAAGTTAACAATAACCCCCTAGTCAATTGACGAATCATGCTAGGATAAATAACCTACCTCGAGTCTCTTTTCGAGCTTGAACTTATGGAAGTGAATTTGTCCTAAAATTTCAACTTTGTTGTCATTTGCTATATATTGTATAAGCATAGTTTGCTTTATTAATATATCATGAATTAAATATCATAAGCACTTCAGTGAGGGTTGATCTTGATGGTGATTCATTAGCATGTCAACGAAGGGAAGTAAAGACCACAAGTCTTCAGAGCAGCAGATCGCATGCCCAGTATGCAACAAAAAAATACAGTTTTCACAAATCAATACACACCTTGACATCTGCACGCAAGGCGGAGGTGATGTACAAGGCCAGCCCAGTATAGCATCCATGATGTACAGTCGTAATAGATTGAAACGTGGTAATATAGACGAATCTACTGTGGTTGATTTGGAGCAGGACTCCAGTACTGAGAGCGTCGACTCTCCTCCATTAAAGATAACTAAAACCTTAAAACTCTCGAATACCCCGCATCCACACGACAACTACGAAATCCGATGGCTAGAGAAAATGAGCCACTTACCTCTCAGTGAAAAATTGAGACCTAAAGATTTGAAGGATTATGTTGGCCAGCAGCATATTTTATCACATGAGTCCGGTACTCTCTGGAAGTACATTAGTGAAGGTGTGATTCCATCCATGATACTCTGGGGACCACCAGGAGTTGGTAAAACTACGTTGGCAAGATTGATGACCAAAACAGCTGCAACGTCTGCCGCGGAAAATAAATATACAATGATTGAAACAAGCGCTACTAAAGCCAACACGCAAGAGCTTAGAAGTATTTTTGAGAAATCCAAAAAAGAATATGTATTGACCAAAAGACGTATTGTACTTTTTATTGATGAGATACACAGATTCAATAAGACGCAGCAAGACTTATTACTGCCGCATGTTGAAAATGGGGATGTTATTCTAATTGGAGCAACAACAGAAAATCCGAGTTTCCAACTCAACAATGCCTTGATTAGTAGATGCCTTATATTTACCTTATGCAAACTCAGCATAAGCGAAATATGCATTGTACTTTCAAGAGCTGTGGCATTACTCAATAAGCTTCGTAAAATGGTATGGAAAGTCGATTGCCCGCTGAAACTTGGTCGTAAAGTTTTGGAATATATAGCAGATATGTCTGCTGGTGATACTAGGAGGGCTCTGAATATTTTGGAAATGATTGAGATCTCGACCAGGGTTACTAATGCACCCGACATGACTGTGGAGCAAATACGCGAAATAATTTTGAGTAATAGTTCAATTGGCCTAAGTACCTACTATGACACTAAAGGAGATAACCACTACGATACTATATCAGCATTTCATAAAGCAATTAGGGGTTCTGATGATAATGCAGCATTATACTATCTAGGCAGAATGCTACAAGGTGGTGAGGATCCACTTTACATTGCTCGGAGAATGATACGTATTGCTAGTGAGGATATCGGAATTAGAGATAACTCATTATTACCCTTAGCAGTTGCAGCACATGATGCTGTAATGAAAGTTGGACTTCCCGAGGCCGATATGGCCCTTGTACAATGTTGTGTTGCATTAGCAAGATCACCCAAATCTATCGAGATTTATTCTGCATGGAATAGACTGAAGTCTATGCTAGCTGAAAATAAGTATGGAATGGCCAGTAGTGAGATCCCTATGCATATTAGGAATGCACCCACAAAACTGATGCAAGAGTTGGGCTACCATAAGGGCTATAAGTATAATCCAGATTACTTAAATGGACAGTGTTGTCAAGAGTATATGCCCCAGGAAGTACTAGACAAATGTGAGGATCCGGATGACCTCAGGTTTTTGAAAGGGAAACATTTGGGTTCCAAGGTCGACCCCGACTTATTAAAAGGTGTGGGAACTTTGGCAATGAAATCAGAGCAGACACATATCAAACAAGAGATGTGAACGAATTATTAGTCAAATCTTTAATATACATAGAGTTAATAATGCTGGAGCAACCAGATACGTGAGTTACATTTCCGATTTATAGTATTTACTCAACTCGCTACGAGCCAATTTGAATTCGACCCTAGCTTGTGAGAGGGCCTTTGCTATTAGGGACAAATAAAGGCCATCTGAACCCTGGTCCGAACCCGATACTGGAGCGTTTGAGTTTGAGAGTTGTTCAAATGCCAACACACGTAAATTGGCATCTGTCGTGGGGAGCAACTCCTCAGAAGAAGGGAAACTATTTTCTTGCTTGCGCCCTAGGTTTTGAATTCTTTCACAAACCCACGCTATACGTTGCAACCCCAGAGCTGCAGATGATCCCTTGAGAAAATGGCCCAAACTGTCTAACTCGGTAAGATTCTTGCTTCCTTGAAGAATGTCGTCCATCTCGCCAAATGTGTTATTTGCCTGATCAATGTACTGCAATATGAGGCCCTTCGAAAACTCGGGATCATCCTCGTCCATAGAGACGATCTCGTTCAAAATATTCCAGTCTATCACTTCACTCGGTATCGCTGGAATGATCATTATCGCTGTTGCTTTGTTGGCTCAACAGGTCGCAATGTTTCGTATACCGTACTACTTCAGTATCGTCGGGTGCTCAAAAGTTGTCGCAATCAGTACAAGAAATACTAGAAATGACCGCAGAGATATAATCAAAGATATAACAATTGAAACAGCTTTGAAAGATGGTCTGTTAGAGACCTCGTATAACAGCTTAATGCTTGTGTTGGGCACTTAATATCAGTATTATTGCAACTTGTGTCTGTCACTTTTGAACCCATTTAGTTCAAAATTTTTTAGTAAGCTTTGAATGAACCTTAAGAATGTAATGTACCACTAACTATTCTTTGAAGAACAGCCATCAACTTAGGTTATGCCAGCAACGAGTCAAGATATCGGTGCACTATAGTATTGATTCTTTTTGCTTGAATAGATGCCAATTACGAAAGATGCGAGTTCTCAAGACATGGAAAGAGCTTGAAATGCAGCCAGATGAAACATGGATCTTTATTGGAGACGTCCACGGCGAATTCGAAAGGTTTCAAGAACTGTTACGAGTTCATACGGATTATTATAATAACGGTAAATGCGTTATTGTGCTTCTTGGTGATTTCACCGTCAAAGGTCCCGATTCGCGAAAGATGGTTGAGTTTATGTTGTCACAGGACGAGTCTCGCATGCATTGGGTATTAGGAAACCATGAAATATTAGCCCTCACCGGCATGTTGAATCCAACTCTGCTGGACAGGGACAACAGGGCGGCAGTTATCAGAGCTGAGCTGGTTCCCTTGCACTTTGATACCGAACCCGATTATCTGCCGCGAGACATAATGAAAGTAGACCCGCGAAAGCACGGAGGGCTGTGTGATCCTGACCAATTGATTGCAATAGCACAGCGCGGGTCGCTGGGGTTGAAGATTAGAATACCTAGCGCTAATCGCTTGCTACTTTGTGCGCATGCTGGTGTTCTCCCTTCACAAGATGATTCTAGCCATTCTGTAGATGAGCTTACAGAAATGAAATATGCAAGTTGGCCAGAGGGTGCTAACTCTCGTAATAAATTCCCAGGATCTCAGCATTGGTATAAGCTTTGGGATACTCAGGAAGGCGATCGCAACATTACTGTTTTGTATGGCCACGACGCTAAGCGTGGCCTAAATCTACGCAAGTACACAAAGGGTTTAGACTCAGGTTGTTGCAAAGGTCACCAATTATCAGGCCTTATAATGCAGTGGGATACATCACAACACGATTTCTCTGAACACCTAGTGCAAGTGGATTGCTCAAGTTCAAAGGGACCGCAATAACAAGTATTTATCTTTGGACAAAGCCTTGAATCCTTGGAAGCACTTTGGCTTAATGGTTGAATATCACGCAATCCAGAACAGAGCCCTTGAATGGAAGTTTATTTCAGATTTGGTAGTGTCATTCTATGATTGATATGCATGAATAAAGTTTACTGCCAGGAAAGTATATGTTAATTTAAATGAGTCGTTTGACTATATTAGTATATGTCGATCTTCGAATTGAATCCACGCTCTTAGGTAGTAAAACTATGAGACAAGTTCGAGAAAAGTTTTCAATTTCAACAGCTATGTATAGCTTCTTTAAAATGGAACTTTCCATAAGCAGGTAGAGATACACCATACTTCATAGTTTGATGATATCCCAGTGTTCAGAAACTGATGACCAGAACACGCTGGCCATTTGACTGATTTATATTCCAGATTCATTGGACATTGTTGCTTACCTGAACCACAGTTTCAAGTGTCAGGGCTTCAGGCAAGAGGGATAAGAATTGCGAGAATCGAATCCGAATCAACATTATTATTGCGTATTTTTTTTCATGCGTCTAGAACCTTTTAAAGGTGGAATATTACAAAGAACGGGCGAAGACGTTTGAAGAATCTGGTTTCACTCGCTTTGTAAGAATCTTTACGAAGGCTGTATGAATTCACACTGTCGATGTCGTGATTTGCAACTTAATAGATGGAATTGTACTATGCCGTTCTGGTTGCACTGCATATTTCGAGCTCTCGTGAGCTAAGATTATGCCAACCTTTTTAGCGATATTGAAAGTGATCGAGCGCTAGTGATAATGATGGAAATTGAAATTGGACTACGCAGCTGATCTGAGGTCAATTTGACTTTGTGTCATAAAACACGTACTTTTAGTCACGACGTACCTCGAAATGAGCATGTCGAAACGCCTTGGCTCATCACTGACGTATGAGGAGTGTTTGATTGAGATAATTATTTATCTCGGTTAGATAGGAATTTTCTTCTGGTTCCTAATCCTTGGGATAGGTAAATGCGTGACAAGATTAGGCGCTTTGCATACCGCGATTTTGAGAGTTTACGATCCATATTAAAGCTCATTGACTAGAAGGCAAAGTGCCCCAAGAGTTGACAGGGTGTGGTCTCACTGAGGATATTTCTCTTCTGGCAGTTGTCGCAATATCTCACGTATTCGTTCAGTCTTCAGTAGATCCGCGTCAGTTCCCGATTCGAGCGGTATAGCTTTGCAAGGGTCCAAAAGCGAGCAATACTCTGCCCGGTTTTTCTCGGGACCACGAATTGCAAACGTAAAAATAGACTGGCACCGTGCATACGAACCGTGAAACCCCAAAGTATGTCTCATCGCAAGCATTTCCTCTTTTCTTTCAATTTCTGCAGACACGGTATTTGCCGATCGTTACACATTGGTACCATAGCATAGATACCCTTATACACACACACATATATATATAAGACACACCAAGAGCACCACCATTCGCCGAACACACTACTGCCTTGAGTTGTCTTCCATTTGAAGTTGTGCGTTACCAACAGCATCCATACATATGTACATGTGTTTGCAAGAGCCGCCCGCGTACGGGCTTACTTCGGGACACAAAGGCCGGGTAACGTGCACAACAGACGCACTGACTTCCGGGTCCCGGCCAGCCAAGTCACGTGAAAACAGCTAATTGCTCACGTGATATGTAACAGGTTACGTAATCACGTGATAGCTCATATAATCACGTGAGTATCACGTGACGCACTGCGCTCTCTATTTGCTTGGCGTCTTCCGCTCTCGCGCACCGCCTCTCATTTTGAATTGGCAAATTTGAGTCAACACACATTAGAAAACAGACAAAGAATTGGGTAAACAATGCAAAACCAACTAGAATCCGGGCAAAAACCCACTCCTCCTGGAATTTGAACGGGCAGAACAAGCAAGAGACTCCCCAAGGCAACTACAGTCCGAGCGAAAAGAGTTATTGGCTTGCAGAAACAGGAGAGGCAAGTACCCCGAGCGCGCGAGATAGAGAGATAGTCCATAGCGTGCAGCGAAGGTACCATCAGCAACAACAATCAGGGTAGACGGGACCTCCTCATCTTCCTCCTTCCGCCGTCTGAGAGTGTGGTGTTTGAACAAGCTCTGCACATTGAACTGTTAGGGCGCCAGAAGCGCCAACGAGCGATTTACCCCCTTTCCCCCCGACACTAGGCGCACCAGTGTGAGCGCGCGAGAGAGTGAGAGGTTGCGGCGAAGTACGAGCGCGACAATGTCCAGCACCGAGCAGTTCGACACGGCGCCGGAGTTCGCCAACACAGCCGAGCAGCGGGAGCTCGACACCGCGAACGGGGACTTGTTTGCGGGCACGTGGTTTTGGGTCGACCGCCATACCGTGGATGCTGGAACGCACGGCGAGAACCAGCTCATCAAATGGATTGTAGCGCACGGCGGCCGCGTGTGCACCTCGGTTGAGGACCTCAACAAGACCGACGCTCCTCAGAAATATGTCGTTTCCACTGTGAACCACGCGCCCAGCGTCACAGTGACACCAGAGTACGTTGTGCAATGCATCGATGCAGGAAGCCTTCTGGACCCGACCCGTTTTGCACCGCCTGACCTGTATGTCTCGCAATCGCAAAGCACTTCGATGAGCACGGCGGAGGAACCAGCCCCAGGGACTAACCTTGGTGAGATGGTCAACCCGTCCGGTATACCCGAACAGGTTGATGATCAGATTGAAACCGTGATTACAACTCCACAGGCACCCATTGCAGAAGAAGTACAGGACGCGGTCGGTTTCCAAGCTGCGAACTCGTTGATGAGCCGCAAGGCCTTTGGCGGTAAGTCTGTCTTTACAGAGGAAGAAGACAAATTCATAATGGAAGTCGTGAGGAAAAATCCCACGAGACGTACCACTCATACTTTATTCGATGAAATCTCGCAATATGTACCTAACCATACCGGGAACTCAATTAGACACCGTTTCAGGGTTTACTTATCGAAACATCTGGACTACGTCTATCAAGTTGACGAGACTGGCAGATTGGTCCATGACGATGACGGCAATTTGATCAAGACCAAGATATTCCCACAATCGATCAAGAAAAAATTCACTGCGGAAGAAGATTACGCGCTAGCCATTGCCATCAAGAAGCAATTTTATAGGGATTTGTTTCAAGTTGATCCCGACACAGGACGTTCGTTGATAACATCTGATGATTCACCTTCAGCAGTGGCGAAGAGAAAATTGATGATGGCACCTGATCACGTACCGGGCACCGAACCGACTTTTGGCGAATATAGAGCTGAACGACGAAGGGGTCCCATATCTCGTGAATTTTTCAGAAGATTTGCGGAAGCGAACCCCATTCACAGTGAAAACGCTTGGAGAGATAGGTTCCGGAAATTCTTGTTGAATTTTGGTGTCGACGAGTATATAAATTATTACGAGGGTAAAGTTGCGACAGATCAAGTTCCAGAGCCCATGAAGAATTTGACTAATAGGCAAAAGACCCGCAAGATGCCAGCTCCAGGTAATTACAATTCCGCTCAAAAGAAGGCTAAACTAATGCATGCCAAGGACAATGACAAAAATATTGTCATGGATACACAAGGGATCAGTAGATCGAATCCTATTCCTGAGAACGAATTGCTTGATGAGGATACAATGAATTTCATTTCTAGCATTAAGAACGATCTGTGCAAGATTGAAAATTCTAATGACGGATTCCCCACAGCAGAAAATCCCTCTAGTAGAGCCAATGTTGTTACCGCAGGGAACGTAAAGTCCGGCATTCCAACGGGTTCCTCTGACACTGTGCAGAGTAACGACGTGCCCTTTGAGTACCCCCAGGACATTGCAGATGCAATCAGAAATGATTTCAATCAAGAAGAGGCCCAATACGACAATATCGATCCTAACATGATCCCGTTCCCACCTACAATTGCAACGATGGATAGGTTTCTGCCGCAGTTTTTTCAATTCTACAATACGCAGCAATTCATCAACAAAGTTAACGAGGTGATATCACGAGATTACGAACCCACAGAGGCCGAGAAGCTGGTTCAGGATCTTGCAGACGAGGCTGGTGTACGCGTATCCTTCAGTACAAGCATCTTGACCACACTTTCTGGTGATCTGATAGTGTTCCCTCGGTATTTCCTTAACATGTTCAAGGACAATGTGAATCCACCGAAAAACGTTCCAGGAATATGGACCCCAGAAGACGATGAGATGTTGAAGCAGGGGCGCCCTGAAATTGTCGAATCTCTAATTAAGAAGCATGGTTCGGCGAGAGTTGAAATGAGATGCAAATTTATCGAAAGAGATTTGATATGAGGTAGTTCATTGCCTCAATAGTGTAATATTAAATATACAATCTGTAATGGCAATCATTGAATCAATGAGTGGATATATATTAGAAAACAGATTTAAAATTCCGAGGTTCTTCAATTTGACCACGGTGTAGTCAGAGCTTGGGTTATCTGGTTGTCTCTGTTGTATATACCATTACAATGAAGAATCATGACACTGATTACGATGAGGAAGAAGATGTGTTCCTTGAAGACGATGAAGATGATGATGAAGAGTTCAAGTACTACGAGCCCAAGAAGCAATCAGTGAAAACTAGTATACGTGGGTCCAGGGCCTCTTCAAGAGTGCGCAGGAATTACGGATCTAGTACTACTGAGGATGATGAAGAAGGCGTGGTGGCATCTGCAAGGAAGCGCCATAAGATTGCAGAAGCCGCTAAGGTAGAGGACGATGAAGACTCGATGGAGTTTGATCTTGATGACGAGGAAGAGGTCTTCGAGGGAGTTGCTCCAGAAGCCGGTCCGGACGAGGAAGAAGAAGAAGAAGATGATGATGATGATGAGGAAGAAAACGAGGAGCCTGAGGCCGCTGCGGATGACGGAGGTGACGGAATCCCAGAAGACGTCCCCGAAGATATACCCGAGCAGATGGACAACGAACTGCGACTTCCGGCGCACGGTAATGCAAGACAACGGCTCTCAGACGAACAAAAGCAGCTACGCAAGGCAGAGAACGCGCGCAAGAGGAAGAACTTGAGTGAAAAGCGAGCGCTGGAAGAACGGTTAGAGACAGTTAACAAATTGTTGAAGAAGCGAGCGGGCAAGTCGCGCAACAAGATGCCATCAGAAGAACAAGTGGACTCTGCAGCTACAGCAGCAGCTAAACTGGTCAAGCCTAGGCGACCTTACGATCATACTGGTATGGTTCGCATCATAAGACGTTATGATGAAGACCTATATTGTACGTTTTAATGGTATGAAGTGCATATAAGTATCACTTTACATAGCTCAAGCACTAGTCAAAGTATATACATATAACATAGTTAGCATGACACACACGACATGGACTGGCCCCCGGATAGTATGATAGTTCAACGATTGCACAGAAAACCATACACGCTGATTGCTATACAGAGATTGTTCTGGCGTTTCGGTATAGTTTATGGCTTCTTGGTGCTCTTTATGAGGGAGGTCATAGTACCCTTACTTGAGAAACGTGCAGAGCAGGACTTGAAGTTGCGAGTCGAGACGTTACTGGGCCTGAGAAAGAGCATCGTTAGCATTAGAAGTCGGCCAGAAAGTGTGGAAGGTCAATGGTTAAAGTTCAACTCACTGTTGGCTCTCTTAGCCCACAGGTTAAAATCATGGAATACCCAGTGCCAGCCTGGTCCAGGGCTTGTATCGTGTCGAGAGAAATTACGTGAACTAAACAGCAGATTGGAGATTAAGGACTCTCGTACGCATGAGGAACGCTACCAGAGCATCATACGTTCGCTGCGGGAGATCAAAGGACGATACGTGAGAGGCTAAAGAAGACGGCATGCTTTATTTTAGTCCTTGATCTTAGATAGCGATTGCAGTCTTGCGTCCTGCTCCGTGGATTTTCTGCGGCGTGGAACAATCTTGTGCCCTGTGTGACCAATTCTGACAGTTCTCAAAGGCAAGATGGGAGGATTGCGAGGCTCAGCACTTACACTTTGCCGATCGCCATTCAAAGCTTTTATACGCTCGCCTCGCCGGTGCCACCGGTCCTGAATATCGTCTTGCTCTCGATCTGAGGGCCGCCAGCGGGACCGCAAGATGCGCCGAATTGCTTCTGGAGACACCCGAAATCGCTCTGCCAAATCACTAGCTGAGATCCCTCGTACACTGGCCTTGAGCATTCGCACTGCATCCATCTGCTCGCGGGATAATTTCTTGGGCGGGTTCCAAGTGGCTCCGCCCAGCCGGGATCTTACGGTTTCCTTGTGTTTTCGCCAGATTGGCGCCTCGGAACCACCCAAATTGCGAATACTATGAAACGACATGGTTTGAGCAACCACCAGGGCCCCGTTGCAAGTTCTCCTGAGCATCGCTTGGCTTTGAAACTGCAAGTTTTCATTGTATTAGCACGAGATGAGGTACAGTTGATATAATAATATATATATTGAATGGATATGAACAAACTAATGGTTAGGAAACAACTCCACACCTCACAATAATTACATCAACAACGGTACAAGCGAGACCAAATGAACCTGATCAGACGGATCATGGACATTGGATCGCGACGGCAGGTAGCAATGCTTGCTTCTGGGCAATTCAACCTACTGCGGCCCGAAAACTCACCTAAGGGATCTTTGGAGTGTTTGTACATGGAGAGCAGCTTAGCGTTACAAAAGAGTGGCGATGCTAGCTACGAGCTCGTAGTGTGCCGTTCTGGGGCTAGCGGGGAGTCTCCAGAGGACACTGACTTGGAAGACGAAGAAGCAGACGCCATGAGCGTGCAGTCATCGCGGAATGACGCCGACTGGAGATTTCCTGTCAACCCCGGCCTCAAATTCCAGATAGACTGGCGCGTGCACCAGGTCGTTCTAACATGGACTAACACACGCAACGACGTTGAAGAAGAGCAGCTACAGTTTCAGGTGTCGCCTGAGATCGCAAGTGCCGATGTGGAGCAATTTGCAGAACTCGTCCACCGTGTTGCAAAGTCTCCAGAAGAAGTGGATAGTTCGCAAGACCAGCCTTGGCAGCAGCTCGCACGCGACTGCCCCGAAGTAGACTCCTCGATGTTAGAAGAAGACCTCTCCGACGATAGCGATGTCTATGAGGATGCGCGAGAAGGCGTTTAGCCGCCGACATTAGCCGCCGAAGTTCTACAAAAAACTATAAAAGGACCAATGGGTTTTCCAACCAGTTCTAAACACCAACCAAACAAATCAAGCACTACTACCTCACTTAAGGCGTTCCTGCAATGGAAGAATGCGTCTTCGAGACGCCCGAAGGCATCGTGAGTGTCCCATTCGCACATGTGGAAGAGTTGGAGCACGTGTTCGCGCACAGTAGCACGCGCATCAAGGTCATGCTGAACCGCTTTGTCCGCCGCTGCCAGGTGCACCGCATGTTCAATTGTGGAAGCGTGCATCTTTGCGCGAATCGCCGAGCGCTGGTGTTTTGCAACGTGGCTAGCAAGCTCGCGGTTTCGATGCTCCAGAAGTACCGCGAACTAGTAGTCTTTGGTTCGCGTGCCGAATGGGAGCTGTTGGCAGATACCGCGGCAATCGATAGAGGAACTTGCAGTCGGTCCCACTACAGAGATCCCGCACCACTCACTGCAGCGGTGTACGAGGCAACAGTGCAAGTCACCTTGCAACTGACCAAAGATCAAGTCTCCAAGATAATAGGTTACCAAGGAACCAAGATTGCGGCAACACGTAAAGCTGCGTCGCACGCTGTCATCAAGATCTTGCCGCTCGCACGAAAGTTATCTGGTAAGCAAGCTCGGCAGTCCACTCAAGTGGTCCAGCAAGTCATGGTTTCAGGCCCAGAATCAAGTGCTTATTTTGCACTATCGATAATCGAATCTCAACTGCATGCGCTTAATTGTCCGTCATCGATATCTCTCTGCAAGACCTCGCCCACTTCAAATATGCATATCCAAGAATGCAACCACAACGCACATATCTGAGATCACGCACGTCATCTAATAATAACTCGAATCCGAATTGTCGTTTATCCATCCACTACCTTTCCTCATCGGCAATTGACCTCAATGAAAAAAAATTTTCTCTACTTCGATTCAATTTCAGTGGACGACATATGAAAATTTTTTTTGCAAAAATCACTATAAAACATCTAAATTTCAATTGTGGATGGTTTCAGTTTCTGACTTGCCTCTACACATTAGTTTGCATTTGGTTTCCGAAATCTTTTTCTTGATATCGCAGCAAAGACTCACATATATACCACCTCTCTACAATGGCTGAAGGTGTTTTCCAGGGTGCAATCGGTATTGATTTGGGTACCACCTACTCATGTGTGGCTACATATGAATCTTCTGTGGAGATTATCGCCAACGAGCAAGGTAACAGAGTGACCCCATCTTTTGTCGCTTTCACCCCAGAGGAGAGACTAATTGGTGATGCTGCCAAGAATCAAGCCGCTTTGAACCCAAAGAACACTGTCTTTGACGCCAAGAGATTGATCGGTAGACGTTTCGACGATGAGTCCGTGCAAAAGGACATGAAGACATGGCCTTTCAAGGTCATCGACGTTCAAGAGAGCCCCGTCATTGAGGTCGAGTATTTGGGTGAGACCAAGACTTTCTCCCCTCAAGAAATCTCTTCTATGGTCTTGACTAAGATGAGAGAGATCGCTGAGGCCAAGATTGGCCAAAAGGTAGAGAAGGCTGTTATCACTGTCCCAGCTTACTTTAACGATGCCCAAAGACAAGCTACCAAGGATGCTGGTGCAATTGCTGGTTTGAATGTCCTACGTATCATCAACGAGCCTACCGCTGCCGCCATTGCTTATGGTTTGGGTGCCGGTAAATCTGAGAAAGAGAGACATGTCTTGATCTTCGACTTGGGTGGTGGTACATTCGATGTATCCTTGTTGCACATTGCTGGTGGTGTGTACACCGTCAAATCTACATCCGGTAACACTCACTTGGGTGGTCAAGATTTTGACACCAACCTGTTGGAACATTTCAAGACGGAGTTCAAAAAGAAAACCGGTTTGGACATTTCCGGCGATGCCAGAGCTTTGAGAAGACTCAGAACTGCGGCCGAGAGAGCTAAGAGAACTTTATCCTCTGTCACTCAAACAACCGTTGAGGTTGACTCTTTGTTCGACGGTGAGGACTTCGAGGCTTCCTTGACTAGAGCCAGATTCGAGGATTTGAATGCTTCTCTATTCAAATCTACTTTGGAACCAGTTGAACAAGTTTTGAAGGATGCTAAGATTGCCAAGTCTCAGATTGATGAGATTGTTTTGGTTGGTGGTTCCACTAGAATTCCAAAGGTCCAAAAGTTGTTGTCTGACTTCTTTGAAGGTAAGCAATTAGAAAAATCTATCAATCCAGATGAAGCTGTTGCATACGGTGCTGCCGTTCAAGGTGCTATCCTCACCGGTCAATCTACATCTGATGAGACCAAGGACCTTCTATTGTTGGATGTTGCCCCACTCTCTTTGGGTGTTGGTATGCAAGGTGACATTTTCGGTATTGTCGTTCCAAGAAACACAACTGTTCCTACCATCAAGAGGAGAACTTTCACCACTGTGGGTGACAACCAAACTACAGTTTCTTTCCCTGTGTACCAAGGTGAGCGTGTTAACTGTAAGGAGAACACTTTGTTAGGTGAGTTCGACTTGAAAAACATCCCACCCATGCCAGCTGGAGAGCCCGTTTTGGAGGCCATCTTTGAGGTTGATGCCAACGGTATCTTGAAGGTTACTGCTGTCGAGAAGTCGACTGGTAAATCTGCTAACATCACAATTTCCAATGCTGTCGGCAGACTATCCTCTGATGATATCGAGAAGATGGTTAACCAAGCTGAGGAGTTCAAGGCTGCCGATGAGGCTTTCGCCAAGAAGCATGAGGCCAAACAAAGATTGGAGTCTTATGTTGCTTCTGTTGAGCAACAAGTCACTGACCCTGTTTTGTCTTCCAAGATGAAGAGAGGTTCAAAGGCTAAGATCGAGGCTGCCTTGTCTGATGCGTTGGCTGCCTTGCAAATTGAGGACGGTGCTACTGAGCAATACAGAAAGGCTGAGGTTGGTCTAAAGAGAGCTGTCACTAAGGCTATGTCTACCCGTTAAGTTTACCACACGTGTAAACAGGCAAAATCAGGAAGCTAAATCATACATTCGAAGAGTGATAAACATATATATCGTTCACGCTTTACTTTGATATTACTGTATTTTATTTTTAACAATTAAGAATCAACATGATCATCATTTCAATAACTTGTATATTCTGACTAGGGTAAAGAACACAGTGATTGGGTTTCGATATTCTATAAATGCGAGTTTTTCAAAATCCATTGTTGATCAGAGAAATCTTGAAATACCTGGTCACTCTGTCTTGGATTTAGTTAGATAAATGGTTTCGAGCCGTATTATATATCAAGTGATACGTTGTAATATTTTTGAGTAATGTTGTTAGTCTGCTATCAGAGGTTGGGAAAATTTTCAAATTTAATATTTACATAATTTAACTAAATTCAAATATTGATACGATGACCTGAGATGCGATAAGAACGACGTTCGAATACCTCTACGATATAGTCCAAAATATACTGTTCTGAAATCTAGTTGCACATCACATCGAAATTGGATAACCAAACCCCAAAATGAAGTTAGACACCTCACACATGCGTTACCTGACGGCTGATGATTTTAAAGTATTACAAGCAGTCGAGCAAGGATCTCGGAATCATGAAGTTGTTCCCACCACCCTCATCCATCAACTGAGCAATATGAGATCTTTATCTGGTACTAATCGGGCCATAAGTGATTTGGCAAAACTGAGTTTGATTTCAAGATTACGAAATGCCAAATATGACGGATATCGTCTGACGTATAATGGAATTGATTATTTGGCACTCAAATCGTTATTAAATAAAGGAACACTATATTCAGTTGGTGGGACTATAGGTGTTGGTAAAGAATCGGATATATATAAATGCAGCAATTCCTCAGGCCGTGAACTTGTCATGAAAATACACCGCTTGGGTAGAACCTCGTTTCAAACAGTAAGACAAAATAGAGACTACCTAAAAAAGGGAGCTAGGCAAGGCACTAATTGGATGCATCTATCGAAAGTAGCTGCCAATAAAGAATACGAATTTATGCGCTTGTTACATGCAAATGATTTCAATATTCCTGAACCTGTGGACTGCTCTCGTCATGTTATACTCATGGAACTTATAGATGGATATCCGATGAGAAGACTTAGGAATCATACCAATGTACCTAAGCTTTACAGTGACCTAATGAACTTCATAGTGAACTTGGCCAATCACGGGCTTATTCACTGTGATTTCAATGAATTCAATATTATGATAAAAAACAATATCGATGGTCCGGGAGATTGCGGATTTGTGGTAATTGATTTTCCACAATGCGTTTCCATACAACATGAAAATGCTGATTATTATTTCCAGAGAGATGTGGATTGTATTCGTCGTTTTTTCAAAAAAAAGTTGAAGTACGAACCAGCAAGGGACAGTTCTATGTTGGATACGAGTGGTTACGGAGATGGTTATAAATATGACTATCCCGTTTTGCATAGAGACGTCAAAAGGATAAATAATTTAGATGAGCTGCTGATGGCTTCAGGTTTCAGCAAGAAACATCCTGGAGATAAATCTTTGGAGGCAGCAGTGGAGTCTATGAGAAACTATGACTACTCAGAAAAAGAAGTTAACTACGATGAAGATAATCAAAACGGATATTCGTCTGATGAAGATGGCGATGCTGAAGATGATGTTAATGGTTACTATTCAGATGTCTCGGAGAGCGATTCTGAAGGCTCAGAAGATGAAAACGAAAGGATAATTGAAGCATTATGTCATGGAACTGAAAATCTAAAAATGGATAAACTAGGGAACTATGTAATAGATTAAGGAGGTAGAAATCGAGATCAATACCATAAATGCATTAATTTTATTACATGTCACAGTGTGTATTAAATATATTTATAGTAGCATACACTCTCAGAGTATTCGCATTTCGCTGTTAGTAATTTGATGGTCCAATACCATGTCCTCAATCATACTCGACACCCGATCCTTCTTCATCATGAATATCTTCATCTTCGTCTTCATCTTCAACTTCTATTGGAATGTTTGCAAATGAGGGAGTTACTGGTGTAAATTCATGGCCTTGTTGTAGAGCTTTAACAAACTCGTCATTCTCTACACCTCCCAGATTACCTTGAAGTTCTTTCATCAGATTGGCTTGTAAATGTGGGTCATTCATTTCTTGTTCAGAGTTATTAAGATCGTCCTCACTAGAGTTGCTATCTTCGGAATTATTTTCAGAATTGGCTTCAAAATTCTCGTCATTTTCATCATCGTCAGAGTCAAAATCCGCCTTCGAAAAGCTTGTTGTATTGCCCAATTTTTGTGCGGCTTCCTGTAAAGCTGATGGAGTTGCTTCCATTTCTGCAGCATTCTTACCCATCCGTTTAGCCTTATTCTCCTCACTCATGGATTTATCTATGACTTGTTTTCTTTTAACGTATTCATCGATATTGTTGAACTCATTTTGGTCTATCATAGAAAACTCAAACTTTTTATCATCTTTAGTAGTCAAAGTGACATTGAAAGTTAACCTGGTGATGGAAGAGTAAGTTATTGACTCAATGTTGGATGATTTAAAAAACAATACAGGCCTTTTGAACCCGAAGATTATAACATCCGGTAAGAAAAATAGTGTTCCTTCTTTTGTTGTTCTATGGCATTCGACATAAAAAGATGACCCTACATCTGGATCCTGAACGGTCTGATAGAAAGAGTTATTAATCCTAAAGCCAGTTAGTATTGCCTGTTTCCGCATATATTCGATACACTTCAAAAATGATGTCTCTGCAGGACCAATCAGATTCCCATCTATGAATTGTGTTAAAGTATTTTGCTTGTTCAAGATCGTTATGAAGGGCTCGTTTAGTTCAAAATCGTTATTCCTTTGACTTTTGAAGTTAATGAATAAATATATTAGATTATCTTTTTCTGGATACGGTAGAAATGTTGCAAATGTAATGTTTTCTCTGAGATCAATGATTGAAAATTCAGGTTTCCCATCTTTTACTAAACTCAACCTTGGAGAGTTGTCATCCGATGCTAGGTGCAGAATTAATTCCATCTTTTTTCTTACGGGAGACATCACAGACACATTTTCCAATCTGAAAATGACATTCGCAGAGTTTATAACGGAGAGATTTTGTTCAGTGTTCCTTCTTTTCAAATCTTGAGCATCATTTCGATTGAAATAGTCTATAAGCTTCTGGAACACAGTATACGAATCTGGCTGTTTAACAATGGTCGTTCTTATTTCCGATTGAAGGTCTTGTGGGAGATCATTGAGAAAACTCAAATCCATTTTCTATGTTAGAGCCTAATCTAAATGTGATCTATTGTGTTCATTAACCTTTGAATTCAAAGTTGGGATCTATCATTAGCTATAGATATTGCTCACTTCGTTTCTTATTGTATCGCTAGCGTTCAAGTTTATTTATTATTTGTTATTTATCGTTATTGATATGATTATCACGTGTGTACAATGTATACCACTTAGTTCACTAATGAAAGCGTACAGCAAGATCGCTTTATTAATCTATCGAAGAATATAAATATCTATTATGTACTCGAGAAGTGTTGCTCGTTGGAGATCCAGTTCTTGTCCAAAAATTGAATCTTGCTGGTAATTTCCCCTTGATAAACTCGTTAAGACAAATCGAAACGAGCACCTGCGTTAATAGCATATAATAACTTTTGTCGCAGTAATTCTTTGTCTCTATAATCCGGTAATTTCAACAAATTAACACATGTCGATGCGGTGGGTAAACGATCTACATCGGGTCCATCGTTTTTTATACCAAATTTCGGTTCAAGGACCTGAAAACCTTGAAGCGGGGCTTGAGGAACCGAGGTTACAAACTTCAAGAAACTCAATCTCTCTTCAGAGGTGAACTCCTCCAATATCTCCCAAAATAATTTAACTGTTAGATCGTTACCTTCGAAACCTCCATATTCAGTATTTTCTCTCAAATTTTTTAGATCGATGTCTTTCCCTTCACCAGATATCAACATTTGAAGTTCCTTAGAGTCAAAGAGCCAAACCCAATGTGGAGCTATGATTAATGAAAACCCTGTATAAAATGCGTAGACAGCCTTGAAGAGGGAGCGATTCAATTTGAAGTCAGATATCTTCATAACATATAGAAGAACATTAGCTTTATTCACAGTTTCATGCTTTCCGCCTTTGAAAAGCTCCACTGTATAAACAGTTTTGTCGACTGGATTATAATCAGACACCTCAAATGTCAAATCAAGAGACCGTAGCTCCTCATCGGTCATGTTTAGTAACTTGGCCAGATTGGAGTAAAGGGCAAAATCCATACTCTGCAGATCGTCAAAACCGGAAGCAAATCTTTGGCCGAAGTTCAATAATTTCTTCAGAAAAAACTCCGCGAAGGTAACATCAACCAGAACTCTATCGTATAAGCATTTCCCAATGACTTTCCCCAAAAAAAACATGTATTTTAGCTCTTGCGATGAAAGATGAGATTTTGGGTAAAGCTCGTAATTGTCGTTATGTTCAAATAAACCATATCTCTCCTCAGAAAAGCCTTCCTCGGTTACACTGGTTAAAAACTCTTTGGTAATTCCTCCTCCGTCAATACCTGCTTCTCTGCCAAATTCATTCACGAAAGTAACTGCCAATTTTGCTTTTAGTCTTTCTCCTATGGCATTAAACGCATTAAATGCGTCCTCTAGTACACTTTCTCTTGATATGACTGCAGACTGCCGACTACTCATACCACTTGGGTTCCAAGGCATAAGCATGTCGAGTATTTCGTGATCACTATCAAGCAAAAGCCTTTGTTTATCCAACGCAATTAGCATATAAAAGAGATCAACTCTCTCTTCAAATGGTATCAAAAATGGTGCATCCAATAAAATCTCAAGCTTTCTCAATTGACGCTTGAACTGTAGAGCATTCTTGTTTCTCAATTTATCGAGAATAGAATACTTCAGGTTGTTAAGCTCCTCTAATTTGCTTAATGATTCATCATCATCTGAACCGCTGTAAATATCGACTTTCTCTTCCATAAATTGGCGATAAAGGTCTTCATATTCTTGTAAAATTTTGTATATGTTGACCTTCAAGAACTCTGAATTATCACTTGACCAGTATTTCGGTCCTTCCTGATTTCTACAGAATTCAAGTTTGGACTCTCTGCGATAGATTCTCAAAAGTAATTTAAGGGCATCAGGTAACAGTCGAGATCTCTGATTAGCTTCCAATTCCCAAAAATTGTTAAACACGAAGTCTTTCAGATAATTTGTAAACTTGACCAACTGTGTTAATGTGATTATCGCATTATCCGAAAAGAGTTCGTGGTCCATGGATATCAATAAATACATCTCCATGATTTGCGTAAATACAGAAAAACATGCTAATACAGTTTTGTTTTGCATATCAAACTTAAGTTCAAATAAATAAGCGTAAAGCTCTTGAAAAAAATCCTTATAACCAAGTAAGATGACAATGACAGTGTTTTTCAGAATTTCAGATGGTGCCACACTAATCAACGTCATGATGTTGCAAATATCAACTTCCGGCAAGTCCAGTTTTCGAGCCATATGCACTAAAGAGTGGATGAAAGGCTTTTCATACAGAGCTCTCATGAAATCTTTATTCTCCAAGCCATTCAATGCATCAATATTATCCATAGTCAAACAAAAAGCAATGCTAGTGGCCAATTTCTGATTATGAGTTAGCGAGTAAGCTCTACACATATTAGCTAGAGCACCAGCATTGTTGATAGTCTCGATATGCTTTGGTATGATCCCGAGGTTAGAAATCATGATATAAAACTCCAAAATTTTTTCATTTGGGCCATTCAAGGTAAAAGCATCGATCTCCCAGAATTCAGTTAGTACGAGCTCATCTTGAGCATGCCATTCGTTTAGAATCAAACTTGCAGCTTGTCCGCATTCGCCCTCAAGAACACCACCAGCATTCAAATGGCATTTCAGAGACCTCAAAAAATGTGCAGTGTTTGGCGTTTGCAAATTTATTAACTTTAATAGAGGAGTGACTAAGCATTGGTGTGTTCCTTGAAGTGATACGATTATCTCACAAATGCGGTCGTTAACGAACTTTCCATTGCAACATCGAAGGTACTCTTGAGTACTCTTCAAAATGTGATAAACTGCGTTGTCGTCTAAATATTTTGTTAATCTAGGGCCAAATATGAGTACTACCGGACCATGGTACTTCTCCTCTTGAATTAATCTGAATAGAATAAAGCGTACTGTCGCATAACGACGGATATAACGCTGAATTATTATAGTAGAGAGCTCTCTTGCACGTTCTTCCGCTCTTCTTTCTCGTTCGCGACGACTACGGTTCAGAATTTCCTGTGTTCCCACAGCAGGACGTCGGCCAAGATTTACTGGCCGGCGTCTTGTCCCTGAACCGCTAAGATTTAACATGGCGTAGCCCTGTAGATTCTCCAAAAAACTCTTCACTCTGGAAGTATGTTATTAGGGCCTGTCAAATATTAGATTAGTCCAACTGGACTAATTTATTGCTTAGGTATTTTGCCACTAATAAGTGTTCTACTTTCTCCCTTCAATTTATATATCCTCGATGTTAAAGTTTAGAATTCCATAAAATTATGTCATAGTAATCATGTATTTTTGATTGCATGTCATCTATCATACTGAAGTACAAAATGCCTAGAGGATTCTCAAATCCTCTAATTTGGCTAATATTTATATTTCGAGCAACTAATGCATTTTTACAGAGTGGATACTTTCAGGCAGACGAATTTTGGCAAGCTTTGGAGCCTGCATACTGGCGTGTATTTGGCACTGGTGCTCTAACGTGGGAATGGCAGACAGGTTTGAGAAGTTATGCTTTTGTCTTGCCATTTGAACTATGCTATAGGGCGTGTTTCATGATCATGAAATTATTTAGGGCGTTGCAGTTTCAGTATTTGGTTGGTGACGATGCTCTTTCGTGGTTGGAATATTCTGGCATCATATATTTACCTAAAGTAACGATGGCTGTGATAGCCACTGCTGCCGATTACTATTCATTGCAGTTTTTGAAGAACATTTGTCTTAATACCGGGCGCGAGTCATCGAATATATGCAGAATTGGTCTTGTTTTAACTCTGACTAATTTTTTCAATGGTTACTTTGCAACTCGGTCGTTTGCGAATTCAATTGAGGCTTCATTGACTGCTTGGTGTCTTAGCAACTGGGATTGGACCGGTGGACTCTATATTCATACCAATAAATTCCAAGCGACTCTTGTAATGATTGTCCTTCTAGTATATCAAAGAGCCTCAAACCTAATCTTTTGGATCGTATTTGCAGGTTCGATGGTCTTGACGTTGATTGTAAACCAGAGGTGGAAACTCTTAGGATGTTTTGTTGGCCGCGCTTTTGTTGCCCTTTTATTAGGATCAATGGTCAATATATGCATCGATTATCATTTTTATGGAAAACTAGTCGTACCGTTTATTAAATTTTATCAGTTCAACTGGTCAACTCCTCTGGCGAGCTTCTACGGTGTATCTCCTTGGTCTTTTCATATTTTCCAATCTGTTCCAATTTTGTTAGGCTATAGTCTACCACTCTTCGTATATGGTTTTTGTTCAAGACTGAGTTCAAACCGTTATCAATTTTTTTGGATGTCGCCATTGTTACAGGTCAAGTGTACTATAGTGTTTGTTGTGTTTGTGTTTTCTTATGTTCCACATAAAGAATTTAGATTTCTCTATCCACTGCAACCTTTATTTCTGTTAGTAACGTCCTATTCTGCTATATCGATTGTGGAGACCTTCCCTCGGCTCAAAAAACTATACAATTTTTACTGGGTTGTGGCGGCAACGTCGTTCATTTTGGCACTAATCGCTGGCCGCTACCAAGAATCCGGGGTCATCGAGGTCATGAAATTTCTTCACCATGAACCTGATTTAGGTAGTGTAGGATTCATAATGCCATGCCATTCGACGCCGTGGCAATCATACTTGCACAGGCCTGATGTCAAAAACATTTGGGCGATAACCTGTGATCCCCCTCTACATTTACTAACGGATAAAAATGCACAAAGTAAGCTGTTGGAATACAAAGATGAGAGTGATCTGTTATATGAAGATATGAGAAAATTTATGTATCAAAACTTCCCCCCAGTATTCAGTACCAAATTACGTTCGCCTGGAAAATCTTACAAGTATGAATGGCCGACCTTTTTGATTACTTTTGAGAAGACTGATGATCTATTTTTACGAGATTATCTACAGGATTCTTCATATATTCCATATGCTCGATTTTTTAACTCGTTTTTTCATTGGGATTCGAGAAGAGAGGGAGATATCATTGTATATTATAAACCTCCCTATCAAAAATAGTGCATTGATTCTTCTATATTCAGTGATAGTATAGCAATTTTTATTGATTATATCAGCTTTAATCAGTTACCTTTGATCAAAGATAAACAATTTTCTCGAAACAATGAAATTTGACGTCAAATATATAATCAGTCAAAAAGATCTATGACGAATAATGAACACAAAGAGTCGATGGATCTCATAGCGTCAAACATATTAAAATTTTTGCTCTGATCTAATGCTACGATATTGTGCAGGTGCTGGCGTAAAATGTTCATGGAGTTTGAGAGGTTCGAATTTGTGCTCTAAAAGTAAATACCATGGAACCAGAAGTCTTCAACAACTCGATCACGAGTACTTGAAAGGCTTGAGGCGAGTCAATCCATATCTTTGTCGAATGACAGAAAGCCACTCAGAAAAGCTGAAGGAGCTAGAAAAGAAATTGCAGGATGGTCAGGTATTCAGCACTGAACAACAGGTTGAATACTCACGATTGTCTTCAATCGTAGGCACCTACGAAAAGTATAAAGAAGGACTTAATAGCATAAGTTCGTTGAGTGAGATGATTGAGGATGATCCAGCTTTGAAAGGTGAAGCAGAAGCTGAGTTGCGTCATACGATACCCGAGGTTAACTTGATATCAGATAAGTTGGTTCAGAAATTGTTACCTCCTCATCCGTTTGCTGGTAGAGCTTGCCTGATGGAAATTCGCCCAGGTGTGGGAGGAAGCGAGGCAATGATATTTGCGCAGGATTTGTTGGACATGTATATTAAGTATGCTGCTTATAAGCGTTGGGCATACCGTGTCGTCGAAAAGAGTCAATCGGATATTAAATCAGGGATCACTAATGCAGTCTTGAGTATTGATCAATTGGGCTCTTATGACACACTAAAATATGAGGCTGGCGTTCATCGTGTACAGCGAATACCAGCCACAGAGACTAAGGGTAGGACTCATACATCCACTGCAGCAATTGTCGTTCTCCCGCAAATGGGGGACGACTCTGAAAAAGTAATGGATGCCTACGAACGAACATTCAAGCCTGATGAGATTAGAGTCGATTATAAGAGAGCGAGTGGGAAGGGTGGGCAGCATGTAAATACTACAGATTCTGCGGTTCGACTCACACATTATCCAACAGGGATTGTAATATCGATGCAAGATGAAAGATCGCAACATAAGAATAAAGCTAAGGCATTTGCTTTGCTTCGAGCAAAACTGGCGGAATATGAGAGAGTGGAACGTGAAAATAAGGAAAGGGCTGTCAAAAAGGCTCAAGTAACAACTACAGACAGATCAGATAAAATAAAAACATACAATTACCCACAAAACAGAATTACCGATCACCGCTGCGGTTTCAGTTTACATGATATACCTGGTGTGATGTCTGGTTCGCGACTTGACGAGATGATTGAAGAGATGGCGAAGTTTGATGTTGCACAAAAGGCGAAAGCCTTGATTGAAACAGCAGGCTGACATAATTTCTTGTATATGTATTTTCATGTGCCATGCATTGAAACAGTACATGGATAATGTAACCTAATTTTACGATTCATAGTTTCCTTATATATTCTTGATTGTATTCACAACAGAACATTACTTTATTTATAGAAGAATCTCGTAGGACGGTTAAGCGTTTTGCTTTGAGCGTTTTACTATAAGTTTACGTTTGTGTAATTGAAAATCGGTAAGACTCCGATGCAAAAGAAATTGCTTAAATCAAAGAAGAAATAACACAACTTGAAGTTGGATAGCTGTAATACCAGAAGGTTTGTGCTATTTGGCATTGAGTTGATACAGCTTCAAGCATGAATTGTAATGAATAAGAACATCCTTTTTCACTTTAGATCAGAAGTGAAAGTTGGTGAGCTGGAACGATATGTGATACAATATGAATTATATAGCGGACCAGATATCCCTATGGAACAAATAAGCTTGGATTCCTTATGGCTCAAAATTAAAAATGTTAGTCCCATGTCCTTTAGAGCTGCATATCTAATGGGACCTTATATCCTTTATTGCGATGTGAAGACGCAGAATTATCATCATTCACAAAAGATCATTGCTTCTGCAGACCAGCCACAATTCGAGTCCAACTTACAGTCGCAACAAAAATTTGTAGCGGAATTGTCACTTCATAAAATCCAGAACCGCTATATTTGGATAGTTGATGTAGTCAGTCAGGTGTTATTCACGACGAATATTCAGGTTCCATTCGAAATCAGTATTGGACGAAACCTGGAATGCCTTAGAGGTAATATAGATTTACTCCCGCAGATGATGACAGCTGACCCTAAGCTAACTGTCACGAGGCTAACAACTTTAGATCTCTGGACACTTCCCAAACAGTTATCGTGCGTTTCTTCTAGCAAGAGGAAGAAACACTTAATCATACTAACTCACGGTTTACATTCCAATGTATCAAGCGATATGCAGTATATTATGGAGCAGATTTATCAGATGCAGAAATATTATACGGATGAACAACTGATTGTCGATGGATACAAAGGCAACGTGTGCCAAACAGAGAGAGGCGTAAAATATTTGGGACAGCGCGTTGCGGAATATATAGTTAATGAACTATATGACGAAGACGTTACAAAAATTTCATTTGTAGCTCATTCATTAGGTGGTTTGGTGCAAACCCTTGCCATTGGTTACATTGCAGTTAGTTACCCATGGTTTTTTGAAAGAGTAAAACCGGTAAATTTCATAACATTTGCTTCTCCCTTACTCGGTACTGTGACGGATAATCCTGCATATATTAATCTACTCTTGTCCTTTGGTGTTATTGGAAAAACTGGTCAGGATTTGAATTTAGACATAGATGCTGACTGTGAAAAGCCGTTGTTATATCTCTTACCTGGTGAACCCATAAAAAACATTCTGAAAAAATTTGAGAAAAGGACGATTTACGCCAATGCCATAAATGATGGTATTGTTCCATTGTATACATCGGCCTTATTGTTTTTAGATTATGACGAAATTCTGTCAGAGCTTGATTCCACGGCAACTGAAGGAGAACCTTCTAATGCTACAATCCCTGAAAATACAGACTTTTTCAATAAAACTTTTATAGGGCCACTTACCAAAATGTTGAGTGTCTGGACGCCTCCGAAGACATCTCATGTGGCAAACAATGCAATTCCAAAGATTTCATTCTTTGAGTCTGCTGTATCAATTATACTGCCGCCATTGCCTGACAAGAGTTTTCTTATGGATCCTACCAAAAGAAAAAAGGTTATCCTGCACGACAGGATCTATACCGAGGAAGATTTACCTATGGCAGAGTTCACTTTTGAGGATGCAATGTTCAATAGTAAAAACAAGTTGCTTCAGGCATTCATTGGCGAACGACGCAATCGCCAAAAGTATCAGAAACTCGAGGAAGCCATCGCCAGGCGGTGGCATGAAGGGCTTTCTTGGAGAAAAGTCATTGTAGCTTTAAAGCCCGATGCTCATAATAACATAATGGTGAGACGGAGATTTGCAAATGCATATGGATGGCCTGTTGTAGATCACATGTTAAAAGCCCATTTTACGGGAAACCAAACTGAAAATGGAGTGAATTCAGAGAGCGCTTCAACTGCTGAGGAGCCCGAGTTATTTGATACATCTATTGACCTCGTATCGTTCGGTGCTGATTCCAGGGAAGAAAAAGAAGATGTTGAGAAACATTCTTGGATTATTGCGAAAAATAGTATAGGTGTCTTTGACGAGGGACCTACTGGCATGATCTCTACCGTTGGCGAGTTCGTTGAATCATTTGCCAAGCGAAGATTAAATAATCTAATCGAGCCAGACACATTGGGAAATAGTAGCATATATAATGATGGGCTTTCCGAGTACGAAGAGAATAACAAAGACCTAAGTTGACCTACATTAGTGAATCCGATTGATATTTTATAGCAAGACCAAATGGCACATATCTACGGCTATTTGTTTTGAGTATTTAATTTTCCAATATGTTGGAAGACATCTTGACTAGTAAATAAATATCACAGTGCCTCGAAACTATACATGCAAAGCATAAAAGAACGCTTCAAATGATATTACCATATAGCACACGATACAAAGCATCTCCAATTTCAGAATCAGTCAAAGATTTTATATCCAACTTGTATCGTAAGTCGCTAAAGTCATTGTTCTTGACATATTCCATAGTGAGCAATGCTTTTGTGTCAGGCTCGTAGTTGATTCTCAATACTCTCAATAGCTCCTCGAACATCTGGAATTGTGAATTTTGAATCGAATCTGGCAATCGGAGGCCGGAGCTTATTTCAGTAAAATCTAACCATAGTTGCTCTAAACCGATTTTACTGAATTTGTTCAATTTCAGGATGGATTCTACGAAGTAATTGACAATTATGTTCACTATCTCATTTTTGATTCTCAAGCCGACCTCTAGAGGGGTATCCAAAGCATCAAATCTCGTAAAAATCTTATTAACCAGGTTGATCGTATTTACAATTTCGGCACGTGGCTGTAGTTTGTCTTCATCAGCATTTGCAAATTCTGTCATTGTCCAGTTGCCCACCTTGAAATAATTGGTAAATGACTCTTTGATCAATCTCTTGATTCTATTTATCAGAGAGTTTTGTACATCAGAGTCAATTATTGTTTTGTATTGAAGTTGAATAGTCTGGAATAATGAGCAAAATTTCTTGGATTCCAGTTCATTAACTAGGAGTGTGAGGTTCAAAAAACTTCTTTTGTTTTCGAGTTCCCTGATCTTTTTTCTCACAATATGAAGGCTCTGTAATTTGGTCATCGTTTGATAGAGCTCGTCTTCTTTTGTATGACCTTCCCTCAATTCGTCGATGGTCAGCACATGATCAAGAAAAGAAGTAAATAAGTTCATGAAAATATCGGACGACGTTTTTAGTTTATATTGTTGTAGGTTCTCATAATCAGAATGGTAAAATGGTTTCAAGGATTCATATGCTGATTGTATTAACCGCGTAAACTCAATAGCAGACTTTTCAAGGTTGTGTCCACTTGAGACTATAGCTTGATATTGTGCGTCATAATTAGAGATTTGTTGTAGTACCCAGTACTCCCAAACCTCTGCAGGAACCAAGGCAATTAGCCCTACTCCTTTATAATGAAAACTCTTATTGAGTAGCTTATCTGTAGATATAATTTGTGAGATTAGTACAAAAGCTGTCCGTGGATCATCAGTCCTAAGTGTCTTGGCAACTTTATCTCTTATGGGCTGTAAAATGTGGTGAATAAACTGCTCGTGGAGGTAGGACTTAGATATTCCAAGAAGATCGTCGTGAAATAAATTTATGCATTTGGCAAGGTTGTCATTTAAATAATCATTGAGAAATTTGAAATATACCTCGATCATGTTCTGGGAGACCTTATGGAAATGATAAATGAACCTTACATTGAAATTATGTGCTAAAGCTTCAAGTCCCCAGAGTCTCTTTGATGCGCTTCCATTATCAATGTGCAGATTACTTAACTGATGTAACGTCACAAATTTATTGTGTAGTTGGTGACGTTGGTCGTGATTCAATGTCGTTTGTGTTCTATCCCATTGAGACTGCAGTAAATCGTGCTTGAAGTCTTTCATCAAAGGTTCTGCCGTTTGTGCTATTTTAGAATTGAAAAGCTCTGTAATAACACTGACTTCAGGGATCCCGGTATGAAACTTGATCTGTTCGTTTAACTCTGCAAGTGCAATAACATCATCACAGGGAACTGCTAAGTCTTCAATGTTATTTTTGAGTTTATGCAACTCTTCAAGAGCAGTCTCGTGTTTTGCTTCATTTTTAAGGACGTCTTCAAGATGATCCAAGGCCTTCAGTTGGCCACATTTCACTCGTAATTGAGCAACCCCGTGCAATGAGACTCCATCTCGTAATAATTCATCAGCTAGCTGTTCCCATTCTTGTTCAGAGCGCGCTGAACCACCAGCAAATCGCGCGTACCCTTTTGAGTGCACCTGAAGTTTCTCTGCAATTTCCTCGCGTCGCGTTTCAATCTCTTTTATGTGTGTGTCAATTGCCAACAGATCGACCACGTCTTTAAGCATCTCTGGAAGCTCTGAGATGGAGTTTAATGATTATATATTGAGTAACTTCGACACAACTCGATTTCTGTAACGGTAACGTTTTGTTTTTCATGATCTAAAATTTAGTCTATAAAGTGACAGACAAGGCCATTGTTTCATCGCCTTATAAGACAAACTAGGAGAAAGGTGATTCCAACCGCTGGTCAGAAATGCGTTCGACGCCTCTACGGGGCATTGTGAATAAAACGCATTCTGGAATCCAATCCTGTGAATTTTGTCGATGATCTTATTCCTAGACCATAACTTTTATTCTTCTCCAACAAAGTCCGAAAATTGGGAACTTTGTTGAGAAGTAGTGAATTTGTGACACTTAGTCTGCTGGCTAACTGAGTGTTTCTTAGAGGCTTTTCTTGCTGTACTGAATAGCTATAAGAGTTCTTGGTGCTTGAAGTCCACGTAGTACGTTTCTGATTGGTAGTGATTTTAAGACGTGTTCTATACCAAATTATGTTTTGGACGCTTAGAACATGCTTGCTAGCGACAGCCATACTTAACGTCACGTATGCGCTGCAAATGCGAGACAATTCGGTACAATTCGTAGTTCCGCCAGTCAAGGACTCCAAGGCTGGTCCCGAATGTGCTCACTGCATCGAGATGCATGTGACATGCCTGATTCCGTCCCCGGACATGGTTTTTACCTTTAATGTGGAGAGTGTCCTGCCGTACAAAGTTGACAGTTCGAGGTTTGGAGGCACTAGTGGCGTCCGCGGCAAACAGTCATTAAACATGGTTGTGCAAGAGCTGCCAAGCATGCGGGGGCTTAGAGAAAAGCGTGGTATGCACGATGGCAGTAATATTCTGCTTTTGCGCCAAAGCTACGCTAACAGAACAATGTCGTACCGAATTTGCTTTGAAAACGTGGTGTTTGATGGCTCCTGGAGCAGCATAGACACGAGCAAACGGGTCGCGATCGAGGCACGCAGCGCAGCAGACGACCGTCGCAGCCTCGAGCAATATCTGGCGCAAGAGGAGTTACCCGGCGATGCCCTCGCGAACCTCAACGCAACCATTACTAATCTCAATATCACGCTGCACTTGTCGCCTACACTGAGATCTCTGGAGCGTCGCAAGCGCGATCTGAACGAGGGGTCATTTTCCTGGCTCTTGTACCATCTAGCGGCCCTGGCTCTAGTTGAAACTACCTCGCAACTGGCTATTACTTACTACATATTACGCAAGTGCAGAGGCAGATTGGAAACAGCCTCTCACACAAAGTCACTGGGCTAGTCTCTCCTCGTGCTACGAGACATATCACACAAAGAAGTGCGCTCCAGAGAACCTGTATACTTCTTATGTTCTCTCTCACCCTAACAACTATACTATACTCGAGTAAACTATTCAACCGAATTTGTGTCGCGACATGACAGAGCATCGTCTAAGCGTCCCCTAATTGTACTACGCACGTGCAGGACTGCAAACCCAGACACCAGACGTTAAAGGTGTTCATTTTGCGGTGAATATTATAGCTACGAAAAAGAACCTATCCAGAAAATTAAAGATCTTGAAAATCCATTCTGATCACAAATTGTACCACGTGACCACGCACAAAGAGTTGAAATCGAGAACTGAAAAATTCCTGGCAAGGTTTGGAAAAATCTGAAAAATTCAGGAAATAGAGTAACCTGCAGGGCATCGCTTGTTTCCGCATTCGTGTGAGCAACTCCAGGAACAACACAGCAGCTGGAGGCAGTAGTAGCAAGACAGCTGTTGTCGTCGTCGCTGCAAAGCTGTGGGCAATCGACGGTTGTTGATGCAAGTGCTTGTTTAAATTAGCAGAAGAGAAGGTTGTGCACGCCGAGAGTCTACGTAGGAAGCTGTGCCGGAAAGAATCTGTGACTATCCACCGACCAAGAGATGAAGTACATTCAAACCGAACAGTCTGTGCACGTCCCAGAG
This sequence comes from Oligophagozyma castellii, assembly GCA_030556345.1. NCBI lineage: Eukaryota > Fungi > Ascomycota > Saccharomycetes > Saccharomycetales > Saccharomycetaceae > Oligophagozyma > Oligophagozyma castellii. Next base: position 284,901 of record JAKTPW010000011.1, read on the forward strand.
GGCGTCACCGTGCAAATCAAGTCCCGTGTGATCAAGGTCACTGGTCCAAGAGGTACCTTGACCAAGAACTTGAAGCACATCGACGTCACTTTCACCAAGGTCGACGCCAAGTTGATCAAAGTCACCGTTCACAACGGGGACAGAAAGCATGTCGCTGCCTTGCGTACCGTCAAGTCTTTGGTCGACAACTTGATCACTGGTGTCACCAAGGGCTACTTGTACAAGATGAGATACGTCTACGCCCATTTCCCCATCAACGTCAATGTCATTGACAAGGATGGATCCAAGTTCGTCGAGATCAGAAACTTCTTGGGTGACAAGAAGGTCAGACTGGTCCCAGTGAGAGAGGGCGTCAAGGTCGACTTCTCCGCTAACCAAAAGGACGAGATCGTTCTTTCTGGTAACTCCTTGGAAGATGTCTCACAGAACGCTGCTGATATTCAACAGATCTGCCGTGTCAGAAACAAGGATATCCGTAAGTTCTTGGATGGTATCTACGTTTCCCACAAGGGTTTCATCGAACAAGACATGTAAGGCCATTTATGTAAACTGATTGTATAAACACATACACTCTTAATCATAGCTCCTTCCTTTATCAATTCCAATCCCGCATTCCTCAATGCACTATGTTCTTGGCGTACTCCCTCGAGCTTTGTAAGAGGAACGCGTCTGCTAGCACCAAAGCTGTCATAGCCTCGACGATTGGTACGGCTCTTGGTGTCACTGCGGGATCATGCCGACCTTTAGCTGCCAATACTCCCTCTTTACCAGAAAAATTCGCTGTTATTTGTTCCTTTGATATCGTAGCCACCGATTTGAACGGTACCGAAAAATAAATCGATTCTCCATTGGAGATTCCACCTTGGATACCGCCAGAATTATTCGTCTTCGTTCTCAGCCTTCTAGATTCTTCATCGTAATAGAAGGTGTCGTTGTGAGCAGATCCCGGCAATGAGACACCATCAAATCCTGATCCAATCTCAAAGCCCTTAGACGCAGGAAGTGAGAGCATGGCATGCGCTAACAGAGCTTCCAATTTGTCAAAACATGGTTCACCCAAAGCAGTAGGAACATTTCTAACGACACAGGTTACTACTCCCCCAATAGAATCTCCACGAGCCTTATGTTCCTCAATGACTTTAACCATCAGCGGAGCCAATTTCGAGTCAGGACACCTTACAGGTCCACAAGCATCCACTTGATCTCTGGTTATGGTTTGGAGCAGCTTATGGAAATTGGGATCTTGTGTATCGCGATTCATTTTGACGCTTCCAATCTGGGAGACAAAGGCCACTATCTCCAAATCGCATGCTTGACGCATGAATATTTCGGCTACGGCACCAGCGGCTACGCGACCAATAGTCTCACGAGCGGAAGCCCGTCCTCCACCACTCGAAGCACGAATCCCGTACTTCTCCGAGTATGTGAAGTCAGCATGGGAAGGTCTGGGAAACTCATCCATGCCATCTTTATAGTCCTGTGGGCGATGGTCCTCATTCAAGACCCGTAGTGCAAGCGGCGTGCCTAGTGTGCGGCCAAACTCTGTTCCGGATTGTATCTCGACACGGTCCTTTTCGTTACGGGGAGTCGATAGTGCAGACTGACCTGGTCTTCTGCGCGTGAGTTGCGGTTGAATATCTGCCTCGGAAAGGGTCATTCCAGGCGGAACACCATCGACTATACATCCCACAGAGCGACAATGGGATTCACCATAAGTAGTTACCTTGAAAATGCGGCCAAACGTCGACATTGGTGTCTTGGTTTGTGCGTGGTTATCGGTGGATTTTTATCAACAGATTTAAAGTTTCATTAAAAAGGCCACCAGAATTATAAGTAAGCCCGACCACTTTACATCCAAGCATAACGCGGGCATGAGTAGATGTTCAAGGAGACAACACATACACACACTTTATGACCTGGAATTGCCGCACGTACGTACGATTCCGAAACTGATTCCTGTAAGTCGTCACTCATCACATGTCAATTCACGTCGTTGCGATGCGACGAAAACCTTGACAGTTAGTATGAGACTCTTATCAACTTTCTCTCCTTCTTATTGCTCACAGTCTTGGATTTTACGGTCTCTTATAGCCTGTTATAAACCGTAGCTTGTAATACCTCAACTGGCGCTCGCACGACACCCTGCTGTGCTAAAAATTTCTTATCTTATTATAACAAAGAGTCCTTATTCTGTATCAAGAACATCTTTATTTCCAAGTCGCTGTCTTCCTCTTCTACTTCTCTTGTAAGACACGTACAACACACACTACGAAAGAACCGAACGCCGTGCTAAGGCACTGACAACCGCAAGCCAACATAGGTCATCTCTGTTCGAAAAATCAGATAAAAAGCTTGCCGAGCATAAGATGTTGCTTACGGAACTGTTGAACGACGACCAGGAAGAGGCCGAGCGCAACGACAGCAACACAGTGATGGAACGCTATATCTCTGCGCTGCACGCCCGGTTTAAAGGCCTCTCAGGCAGAGACAAGTTGGAGCAAGACTACCAGGATTGGAAGTACCTGAACTTCCAAGAATACGAGTTAGTCTCTGAATGGAACCTCCAGAGCAAAGATGGTGCGGTTGGAGTCGAGAAGAAGGCTCTACAGGAGGAATGGGAAGAATACGAATCGTACCGGGCGCATAGGATGGAGTACCTGGACGCCTACTGGGAAGAACAACGGAAGCAAGACTTGATCAGCGACCTCGAGATACAAAAGGAGATTGAGAAAGAACTGGAAAGGGAGCTCGAGCTCGAAGAAGCTGCAGCCAAGCAGGAGGCTAGTGAAGCTAGCGCTGATAGGGCCGCAGAGGCCAACTCTGCCACCGCTTCGTCCGGAGCAGATGCGACCTCTGCGGCTGTTCCTGCGGGAGTTCTGCCAACGGCTGCAGAAAATTCTGCCAACCCACAACTGCCGCGTGTGGAAGTCGAGGAAGACGAAGATGAGCCAGTTTTCTTTGAAGAAGACGATGACGACGACGAATATGAAGATCGCCAATCGCAGGCTATGAAACGTAACAAGAACATCACCCTGCACAGCGACAAGAACAAAATCGTGAAAGAATTGTTGAAAATGTATAATAAAGCGAGGACTAGGAAATCCAAAAAAAGACGTTTCACTAGTTGTACCGTTATCGAGTATGATCCAATGAGAAACTCAAATCTTAACGTCAAGATTACCTTGAAGCAATACCATGTTAGACAATTGAAACGTATCTACAACGAGATTAAGAGACAAAAGGAAGCTCAAGAACGCCAGGCCGAGTCCGAAAATTCATCGCCCAAAAAGAAACGTAAGACCGATAAAACTGATGAAACGACAACGAATGAGAATGACAATGAAGAATTAAAATTAGATCAACAAACTTCAAATCCGGAATTGTTGAAGCATCCAAAGTCAACTACCATCGAAGGTATACCTACATATGGAATGCAAATGAACACCAAAGAGGCTCGTGCAATTCAAAGACACTACGAAAACACATATATTTCGATATGGAGAGATTTGGCACGTAAGGACTCAGCCAAAACCGTCAGGTTAGTTCAACAGATACAGTCCATAAGAAGTGCTAACTTTAAAAAGATTTCTAGTTTGTGTGCCAGAGAAGCTCGGAAATGGCAATCACGTAATTTCAAGCAAAGTAAAGATTTTCAAGGTAGAGCAAGAAGAGGTATTCGTGAGATGTCTACTTTTTGGAAACGTAATGAGCGCGAAGAGCGTGATTTGAAAAAGAAAGCAGAGAAGGAGGCCCTAGAATCAGCAAAGAAGGAAGAAGAAGAACGTGAATCCAAGAGACAGGCAAAGAAGTTGAACTTTTTGCTGACTCAAACAGAATTGTATTCACATTTTATTGGTAGGAAGATCAAAACGAACGAGTTTGAGAATAATGATGACTCATCTAATAATCCAGTTGCGAATGGAATAGCAAGTAACACCTCAGAATTTGGAAATATAGATTTAGATGCTACAATTCCTACGAAATCTGATATAAAATCCATCGATTTTGATAATGAAGATGATGAATTGCTAAGAATAAAGGCTGCACAGAACGCATCTAGTGCACTTGCTGCATCCAGAGCACAGACAAAATTATTTGATCAAGGCTCCGGTGTTCCTCCTGATGAAGAGGACGATGAGGAGTTGAACTTCCAGAATCCTACTTCACTTGGAGACATTACAATTGAACAACCTCTATTATTAACTTGCACACTGAAAGAATATCAATTAAAAGGTTTGAATTGGTTAGCGAATCTGTATGACCAAGGTATAAATGGTATACTTGCAGACGAAATGGGTCTCGGTAAAACTGTGCAATCCATATCTGTCTTAGCTCACCTGGCTGAAAAGCAAAATATTTGGGGACCATTCCTGATTGTTACACCAGCATCGACGTTACACAATTGGGTTAACGAGATCACTAAATTTGTACCACAGTTTAAAATTCTTCCTTATTGGGGAAACGGAAATGACCGTAAAATACTGAGACGCTTTTGGAACCGTAAGAGTCTGCGCTACACAAAAAGCTCACCATTTCACGTCATGATAACATCCTATCAAATGGTTGTTTCTGATGCTGCTTACCTACAGAAAATGAGATGGCAATATATGATTTTAGATGAGGCACAAGCCATTAAATCATCACAATCATCACGTTGGAAAAACCTATTGAGTTTCAATTGTAGAAATAGATTGTTATTAACTGGTACACCAATTCAAAATAATATGCAAGAACTTTGGGCTTTGTTGCATTTCATAATGCCGTCTTTATTTGATTCTCATGATGAATTTAACGAGTGGTTCTCAAGGGATATCGAGTCACATGCTGAAGCCAATACCAGACTCAATCAGCAGCAACTACGTCGGTTACACATGATATTGAAGCCATTCATGCTGAGGAGAGTAAAAAAGAATGTTCAATCCGAACTTGGCGATAAGATTGAGGTTGATTTGCTATGTGACTTGACGCAAAGACAAGCAAAATTGTATCAAGTACTTAAGTCTCAAGTTTCAGCCAATTACGATGCGATTGAAAATGCAGCTAGTGTATCGAACGATGATCCATCCAATAACAACACGCAAACTACGACAACATCAGATCAAAGCTTATTGAATGCAGTCATGCAATTTCGGAAAGTCTGTAATCACCCAGACTTGTTTGAAAGGGCTGACGTCAAGTCTCCGTTTGCTTTTGTAACCTTTGGCAAGACCTCGTCGATGTCATTTATGACCGCACAAAATAACTCAAATGCTAAACAAGACGACAAAATAATCGATCTACACTACTCTACAGTGAATCCCATCACTTATCATCTTCCGCGCTTGATTTACGAGGAGATGTTGTTACCCAACTACGAAAATAATGTTGGCTTTCTCAATCATCTGATGCACAATACGGGCTCAATATTGAATCCTGTGATCAATCGTGAACTATGTTCCTTGTTGGCACTGCTATCGGGTATACCAGCTCATGAATATATCGAAATTTATCAAGAGAACGTCATTCAAAGAGCATTACATACCAGTAGCAATCTACCAAAAACGGATTACACTCCCTTAATTCAAGTGATCGACTCTGTTCCAACTTCCATGAAAGATATCAAGGAGCGGTACTATGATTCACAGTATTTCAATACCTTGCATCCCGGGTTCATTCCAAACTCTGTGGCAACACCCATTACTGTTGATATACCAGGTTCTAGCCATTCCTCTAGCTTAATCACTACTCAACTATTCGAACCTAAGCTTTCCCAAGCGCTTTCTGATATTCCCGCGAAAACGCAACATGAAATGTATGTCAAAAAGAAAATACCTATCGATCAATTCCCAAAGTCGGGGATGTATCCTGAGCCTTTCAATAGATTCAGCTCCTCCCATATCTCAATGCCGTCGATGGACCGGTTCATTACAGACTCAGCCAAACTCAGAAAACTCGATCAACTGCTACCCGAACTCAAAGCTGATGGCCATCGCGTGCTAATATATTTTCAAATGACAAAAATGATGGACTTGATGGAAGAGTACTTGACATATAGGCAATATAATCACATTAGATTGGATGGTTCATCAAAATTAGAGGATAGGCGTGACTTGGTCAATGATTGGCAAACGAAACCGGAGATTTTTGTGTTTCTGCTAAGTACTAGGGCTGGTGGCCTTGGTATCAATCTCACAGCAGCAGATACTGTTATATTTTATGACTCTGATTGGAATCCAACAATAGATTCTCAAGCAATGGATAGAGCACATAGACTAGGCCAAACAAGACAAGTCACCGTTTACCGGCTTTTAGTACGTGGAACAATCGAGGAACGTATGAGAGATAGGGCAAAACAAAAAGAGCAGGTACAACAAGTTGTAATGGAGGGCAAAACACAAACGAAGAACACCATACTAGCTGAAAATCATATACGACCGCTAGATGCCAGGAATGTAATACCATCTCCGGCAGAATCAATATCTTGAAAGAATTATGGGAAATCATCAAAAGGTTCACAGAGATTCTTTTGACGCATTACCTCGGATATCTTCTCATGATATATGACATCTATATAACGATTTTTTATAAATTCGAACGCATCACTTTAATTCATGACATTTGTATAAAAGCTACAACACATGCTATCAAAAGACACAGGTCCTCAACATCTGTATATATTTTTGATGATATGTTGAAACTTTCTCATGACTTTGTTTGCTTATGTTGCCTTCGTTATAAGCCTCGTCAAATTGTTTTTTCAAGGAATGCAAAATGACACCAAATGAATTTCTTTTGAGATATGCAATATCAATACCAGCTTTCGTTTCAAGTTTCAGCGATTGCATATCTTCATCTGGTCCATGTATACTGGTGTCAGTTTCCCCAAATAGCATATCAAAATCATCATCAGGTTGTAGATCAACCTTTTGTGAATTTTCAAGTTTTAGAGGCCCATCGTCATCGACAACCTGTATCGAGGCCTCATCGTGCATATATTTAACCATTTCAGCTGCTTCTTCAGGGCAATGAATATCATAAAGAACTAGAAAATAAAAAAAGTAATTCAAAACACTGTCAAGTTCAACTGCAGCAATTTTATTTCTGGTTCCTGGTATACCGAACGTCGATAGTTTATAGTCCAATGTTCTCAGAACATCGTTCAAGAATATTTTCGGCGTCACTAGATCTATTATTTGAGCCAGATAGTCCAGGTTGTAGTACGTACTACTATGCAAACTCCAAAACGAATTTATTTGATTTGTCAATATTTTGTTTATGGGATTTTCGCTAACAATCTTGAAACGATCTAGATTAAGTTCTTTTTGCGAGTACGAGTTTTCTGATGAACCTAATCGCGGATCAATGTTATAATCTGGTGAAAAATTAATCACATCTATTAGCTTGTTGATAAGAGAATCGAGTACTGGATTAGCGTAGGATTCAGTTGAGTAGATTCCATAGTCAGATTGCGAGGAACTCTTGAAGTGACGCAAGACTTTCAATAAACTTACCGCATTTAGTTTTAGGATGGCTAAATGCAAAATTTTTGAATCCTCATTGATGGAAGTGGGATCAATCAGGGAATTTAAAAGAGTTAGTATCGTTTGTATTAGCTCATCGTTCGGTGGGGCACACTTCAAAGATAGTAAGTATGACTCTAACCAAAACACTATCTTGATCAATCCTACAAGCATAAATGGCTGAAGGATGTATTCTAACCCGCCAATAATACTATCAATATTATCCACCGCCCCAATCTCGATTGCTAAAATAACTTGCCTCATTATAAACGGTATCAACGTCGCAAGTTGCGTTGTTGAAATGTTTTGAGTTAGGCTATCAGACAAAGATCCGTTGACAAATAAGTCGTATAACCATTGTTGAACAAGTTTGAAGGCTTCTGTCTGATTGGCTGGTTCATGAGAGGTTAATTCGTCTACAGTAAAATTGTCATCAATTTCGATCAACTTGGATATAAACTTAATAGCATAACAACGCCCTATTTGAATATCAGGATTTTTGATGGCAACATCGACCAGAGAAAAGTCAAAAGAATTCTGTAATAGAATGAGTAAAGATATTACCCAACTAAAACACATGGGTTTATTTGTTATATCATCGTTGTTGCTCTCTCGCAGTTGCTTATCATTCGATAGGATATCAATAAAAGTTAAAAGTTGTACGATAAGATCATCTGGCTTGATATATGTCAAGATGGTGGTCAAGGAATGTGAAGTATTAAAATACAACAGAGCGCACAACTTACTCACTCTAGTGTAGTTCAAGTCATCAATTGCTGATCTCAACATATTCAATACCGCGATCGATAACTCTCTTTGCTTCGTTGGTGATATATTTTCGAAGTTATTCCAAATCTGTTGGCAACCATTACTAATACCCGACGCTTCAATACCTAATAAACTAATTTCCAATGAATCGATATGATTAGTCATAAATCGCATTATGTCCGATACAATCTCCTTCAACCCTTGAGTATTTTGATAGATTAGATCATCATTCGTAACAAGGCTTTTGATATCGTATGCTTGATCTTCCGATAAATACATGTTTATCAAGGTAGGTGGTTGTAGGGTTAACATAATCAAGGACTTAATAAAATCATGACGGATATCCAAACTATTAGAGGGGTAGTCATCAAATAAGTCTTCATTCCTTCCTTTTAGTTCATCTTTTTCAGAATAATAAGCACATATGGCTTTAACAACTTTGTCATCCATGCTATTCAAAGCGGTAGTAATTATACTTGCATTACCAGATGAATGTTCTTTCACCAATAATGGAATATGCTTCGAGATGAATATGATCCATTTTCTTTCTAGTAGGTTAAGGTTTGCGTTGGCTTGATGGTATTGCCTGTTTGTAACAAATTGTGCAAAACAGGTGAATGAAGTCTCAATTAAGTCTATCAATAAAGTGTCCATATTCAGTGTAGAAGGAATAGCATCTTGAAACAAGGATTGTCCTATGCTCGCATACTTCTTCAAAAAGTCAGAGTTGATTGGTTCCCAATGTAACAATTTATTATTCAGCCAAACGTTTTTGTAATATCTCATCAATTTCATATCCTTGTACTTGATAGCAGAGCCCGATAAACCAGGTGTCTTCATCGATGGGAGAGGGCTTTGAATAAACTGTGGAGAAGATATCGATGGAGAATTGGTAAATTCCTGTACAGATTCTTTGTCTGCAATACCCTTAGAATCCTTGAAAATGATCTTCGAGTCAACCACTTGAGATATTCTCTTGTGTAACAGTTTATTTAATCTAGCAAGTCGAGCCAATAGGGCAAAAGAGTTATCACGACAGTCATCTGAGCTGATAGTGATCGGCGATTGCGAGGAAGCAAATTGAAGAACGTTTTGGAGGAATTTCGATATGACTACTACCAGCTCATCACTTATGGAGTTAAGATCCAATGAAAAGATACTAATAATCATGTAGTCACTCAAATCCTTGCATAATTGGTTTATTATCAGTTTGTCATTGAGCTTGGAAAAAAATGCCGATGATTTCAGAAAAAAATGGACCATCATAGCGTGATTGCGAATGCTATTCAACTCAGCAAAAAAGGGAGCCACTAATGTTGAGTTATAATTAGCAAACAACACTTCCACAATATATTCTGCTAATAATAAAGAAGTCCCGTTACTTAAGATCTCCCTAAGACTTGTCGATAGAATCGTTACAGATTCAGCTAGTTTTGGATTTTCATGGTTTGGTGCTTCAATCTTGCAAGTATCAGGCTTTTGCATACTGGAATTAAGCTCATCATTGACTGATGCCTCACTGCCAAACTTTTCATTGACGAATTCTTTGTAAAGGTTTAAAAATTCACTTGAGCTTATACGCTTTTCTGCGCACCTGCTTGCTAGGTCGAATAGTTCACTCATTTTGCATGATAATGAATTTCTAGTAAAGAATTGAATCCACTTGGATTCCTATCTATATACCCACCATCGATATTAGCATCTACAATCCTCGAGGTAACCATTTCTTGAAATCATATATAGCTTGATCTCACTCTACATGAGCCGGGTAAAATGGATATACAAAGTAACTAGTATAAATCTCAGCTGGACAGCTACGAGCATAATATGCGATAGCCATTAGGCCTCTTTGGTCTGCCAAAAACTCTCGTATGGATGATGAGGTAAATTTGAAATATAATTACCGTACAACTTCAAATTGGTAACTTGCGTTAATCATGGTAGAACCGAATATAATAACATGGAATATTGCATTATTTTGAGTATTTAATTATTGATCTAGATTGTCAAGTCCCTCTTGCCAAGCAGGTGTGGTTTCAATTGGTTCACCAACTCCTTGCCAATCGGGAAGAGCTGAGGAAAGTTCCTCGTGTCCTGTGGATTTATTGGTAATAGATGAATGGTCGGATCCGGACGGCATTTCACTGGTATCACTGGGCAAATCGTGAGATTGATTTATATCTATTTTCATTTTGGCCAATATTTCTGAGGCTTTCGGTACTGCATCAATGCCAGGAATACTGGGCGAACTCGTCTTGTTAGGCGATGGGGACCCTCCCAATGGTGCATTGGGTCCTAAAATTAAAGTTTTCAGAGACGCTAATTCACGTTCAATTGTAGACATTTGATTCGAATCTTGGACACCAGATATAAGCTTCTCGATCTGGGATTGTAATGCGTTGATCTCGAGTTTCAAGAATTTGAATTCATTCTCGAGTTTCTGCTTAGTGTCAGTTGTCTCCTGTAGACAAGTATTGAGCTCGATTATCGTTTCCTCCAGTTCTTGCATCTTTGAATTTTCCCGTTCCCGGAACTCAGCCTGATCCTTCGCCAATTTTTCAAGTGCTTCGTCAATCTTAGTAAATTCCGATTGCAGTTCATCTCTGGTTTCTTCAACCTTAGACTGGCATTCAGGCAGTATGTGAGGAAGAACATATCTCTTGGATACTTCATAAGCACTGTAAAGTAATCCACATGTTGCTGTAGCTATCACGAAATAATCTCTCCAATCTCTTCGAGGGGGTAGCGGTGCCGGATATGATTCATATTGAACCTCAAGATCTGGCCGGCGTAATTCACTTTTCACATTTGTATCATTACCAGAGCTCAAGGCTGACTTCAAGGCAATTTCGAGCTCCTCGTCATTTAGTCCTTTTTCTTGCAGGAACTCCACCTTCTTATGCAATGGTGCATTTCGAACTGATTCATCTGACAAAAAGGATATGGCAGATTGTAGCAACTCCTTTCGCTTAGACATTGCTCAAAGATCTAGATATTTATGCACACTACGACTTCGTTAGAGGTTATCAAGTGCATATATTCAATAACTTCATTAAAGTTGCTTAAATTGATTTCATAAGATAAGCAAAAATCATTAACCATCGCAAATTGACACCATCTAGTATATAGATCATTTTAGAATATGAGTCCCCCTCATGAATATGTACTGATATTGAAAAAATCCGATACTGGTTTTTTAAGAGATGAGTTTTCATTTGCTGATGCATTACATTTGTTACCGTCCTCGTGGCTGCCTGGTATACTGAGAAAAAGAAATGAATCCGATCGTATAAATACACTCTGTGATAGATTAATGATGATTTACGGTTGTTCATATCTCACTGGGATCCATCCTGAATTTTTGTCATTTGACAAAGGAGTATATGGTAAACCATTTCTGAAAAGACCTAAAGAAAGAGTAACCTTTTCAATGAGTTATGGTGATGATTATCTAGTTATGTATGTAATAACGCTTCCCGATTCTGGCGCGCCGCAAAATATTCAATCAGAAGTTGGTATAGATATTGCTTCAGTAAATGATTGCGATGGCGACCTAGCTGCTTTTGAAACAGTCTTTACTCGAAGAGAATACGACATATTAAAATTTGCCCCCAACAAGCCTGCCATGTTCGCTTACTTATGGTCGTTGAAAGAGAGTTATAGTAAGTTTACCGGCACAGGACTTCTTGCAAACTTGAAAGAAATTGATTTGGGTCCGAATGTGCTATGTGACTCTCTGGTGCGAAAAATTAATGGCAAGAAACTCTTATTTCGAAGTACGTGGCTCAATAGCAGGGAAGTTATTACCACATGTCGGGATTTGACTTTGCACAATGGCGACCTGATAATTCAGAACTTAGATATGCATGGTATTCTGAACTATTTCAAGGATTTGAACAATAATTAATAGACAGAATATGATGGATTAATATTTTGGGTCAAGTTTTCGTTATTTCATCAATATTGTAAGCTTTTGGAATACACAATAACCCGTTGAACTCACTGTGCATTAAAGATAACGCTGCAATTCCTAAACTGGTGTGATATACATCGGGATCATCTTCATTTGTTTTTGAGAAACCACCGATCAAGGTATTCTGAGTTTTATCAATTAGATATTTTTCGGCATTAGAGTAGACACAGGTCAAATCACAGAGACTAAAGTTTAGTGTGTTAATGGAGTTCAAACACCAATAGACATAACAAGTATCTGCAAATTTATTTTCTCTTCCTTGAAATCCTCCATAATCCTCTTCATCAAAACATGGGTTTCGGTCACTACCGTTGGTATTTTCAATTGTATTTGTTACCTGCCTATGAAGCACCCAAGAGAGTGTTCGATCGACACTAGAGGGCTCTAATTGATCTATACAACCCAACAAGCTTATTGCAGAAAGAGCACATGACGTAAAGCCAGCATGGGGTTCTCCATTATAACCAAACCCGCCTTGTATGCACGAGCAACGTTTTATATAATCAACAAGTAATTCAACGTTAATGTGCTCAGCGTAATCCTCTGTAGTTCGACATCCCAATATATTTAGTATAGCGACTGCAATATAGCAAAACCGTAAATCGCCGGATTCCACTTTCGATGGATAATGTCCTGTATAATCTAATGATGCAACAAATGATCCTTCTGATACTTGGCATTTCCGAACGAAATTAATTAGACTATGTCGATCTAAGACTCCCTTGAAAAATGTATTATCTTTCAATAAGATTAGATTAAGAAGCGCAAATAAAGTGTTAGGAAGACTCAAACTACTCACATTCTTCATTGCGGTGGCCGAGCTACCGCTAAACCCCGAGAAAAATGAAACTGTTTCGCAGTTTTCAACTTCAAACTTCTTATAAAGCGAACTGAGCCAATTTACTTTATTATGATATTTCACGTCCACATCGATACCCATTGTCGCCAATCCTTGAAGTGCGTAAAATATGACTGCTAAGCGATTGACATCCTGACCTTGATGGGTCGAGGGCAAAACGCTCAAGTGACGTTCCAAGAACTTGATATGCTTCTGAGAACTAAATCTATCAATAATCATGTTAATTGTGTTCCTTTTAGTTCTAAGATATCAATATATTACCCAACCATGCTTTCGGGACTGTTTGTATTTATTGATCGATTGACATCAGAGTTGTATTTTTCATAGCATCTTTATCGATAATTTGAATGAGAAGTAAGCCAAAAATAAAGATCAGACGCGATTGAATAAATCAAAGCTCGTGAAGATGTATATATAGAAGTATATGTATATTCGCTTTTATATGCTCAAATCTCTGTGTGACAACAAATGTAAACTATTACACTACCAGAGATTAATTGAAGACAATCTTGTACGAGGCAATCTCGAAAGGCCTTAATTTTATCGGAATAGAGAATCCCTTGCTTGTCTTCTCATATTTCAATGTTTCATAAGTTTCCAACTCGAGATTACAGATTTTTGTGACCCTTTCAACGTCAAGGAAGGTATGAATCATAGCCTGGGATTCCCCACCAAGAGCTTCGTAGACTCGAATTACAATACTTTTTTCGTTTCGGGAACACAAAGCATAATTTGACGCAATATCGGAATCTTCCTCTCCTCTTTTAACATTGGAAAGAATTACATTTGTGTCTCCAGATATATTGACCATCGATTTAAATTTTTCTGCCAGGTTTGAAGGAATGCTGTAATTAAACCTGTAATTAAATTCATGAGCTAATCTCACCGTCTCTACATTAAGTGGCCCTTTATGCGGAAAAATGGCGTACTCAATTTCGTGATCGCCCATATCAGCATGCGCGTCTGGTGCTTTAGGTGAGCGCAAAAGTGACAATCTCATTAGATTGCCGTGCGTTGAAAATCCATATTTGCTGTTATTCAATATTGATACACCCTTGCTATACTCTGAATAATCAGCAAACTTGTGAGAGCAAACTTCAAACTTGGCTACATCCCACGTCGTATTATAATGTGTTGGTCTTTTCGTCAAACCAAACTGCGTTTCATATGAAGCATACTCGTTGCGAACATTTACAGGAAACTCAACCTTCAAAAATTTGTTTGTGGGTGTCCAATTTTTCACGTTGGTTTTTATGTTTATTTTGTAAGTTCCATCATCAAGAACTGGAGTTAACGAAACATCGGATGTAATACTACAATCATCAAAGACAGTATATTCGGACCTAATAACTGAATCTGAGTGGCATTCTATACTAGTTAGCTTTGTCACGTAATTGTACTGTTCAACAGAATATAATTCTGTATCCCATGCTTGCCAGCTCAGTGGTTTGTCATCGAACACTACAAATTGATTTGCACCCAAATTATTTCTACCATTCTTTATATCCAAATATTCAATACCACTGTCCACTTCAAAAATACTGACTATAACACCAGTTGCCTTATTTATGGTAACTTCCACTTTAGAATTTTTGAGCTTGAAATATTCGCTGCTCTCAGAGCAAACGACACCGCTATTTGAGTCGAGTAGCTTCTTTTTGTTGGCAACCCAAGTCATGGTGTTTACCAACTCAGTTCCCTGTTCACCTTTGGTGATTAAGAATTTTGTAAGCTCCTTGATGTACTTATCACAATGCGCCACGACTCTCTCCAGCATCGGAATTGCCTCGTATTTGTAAACAATTTCGATACAAGTTCCAGGTAGAACATCATGAAACTGACAGAGAAGTATGTTTTCCCAAAGATCATTGATCTTCTCGGAGGGGTATTTATATTCTCCCGAGAATAAGACTGAAACGAAAGTTGCAAGTGCCTCAAGATCATGGATTTTGATTTCTGAGAGCCTCATGTAAGCCTTAGTGTTCGCTTGAGATGTGTATGTTCCCCGATGAAACTCAAAATAAAGTTCACCATTCCACGTTGGTAATTTTATAGCGTTTTGTGTCTTTCTCATGATGTCGGCATAAAAGTCATCAATATCGGTTCCAACATCGAGTTTTGGAATGACATTACCATTTCTATTACTGATAGACCTGATGCGTCTCATTTTTTCTAGCATTTCTCTAGTAGGACCTCCACCACCATCACCCTTTCCGTACAGCATCAATCCTGATTCATAAAAGTCCATCGATTTATTTTGCTTAGCTGTACGAAGTACATCACCAAAATGCGAGTCAGCGGTGTACGTGTTTCCGGGAGGCATGTGAGTTAATAATTGAGATCCATCAATACCAGCCCAGTTGAAGGTTGAGTGAGGAAAACTATTGATGTTATTCCATGAGAGTTTTTGAGTTAAGAATCTTTCTATACCTGATAGCTTGCAGATTTGGGGTACTTGAGAAGAATAACCAAACGTATCTGGTAGCCAAAACACATTTGATTTGATACCGAACTGTTTCATGAAAAATCTCTGGCCATAGAAAAATTGTCTAGCTAAACTCTCTCCGGATGGAATATTAGTATCGTTTTCGACCCATGACCCACCAATAGGAATGAATTGATGTTGCTCTACTTTTTTTTTCAATACTTCATTGAAGAACTCCGGATGGTCTTCCAATAGCCACTTAAACTGTTGTGCTTGAGAGGCTACAAACTGATATTCGGGATACTCATCCATTAAAGTGCATTGCGAAGACCAAGAACGTACAATCTTTCGTCTCGTCTCAGCAAATGGCCATAACCACGCTGTATCAATGTGGCAATTACCCATTGAGAAAACGTTAGCAATAATTTTATCATCACCTTGAGTATACACGTCTGGACTGTCGACAAATTCATCATAAAATTCTTTGTGTATAAATTCGCGACATCTTTGAACAGAATCACGATCCTCAGGATCAAATAGATTCATTAATTCGTTGCCTATTTGTCGAGCTCTATGTTTTTGCCAAGATTCATTAGGTAGTTCTCTAGCTGCATCACTTAGCATCCAAAAATCTATAAACAATGCCCTTGAGTCCCAATCAGGCCAAACTACTGCAGCTTTCCTCAAGTGGAAGAACTTGTTATCATCTGGAGGATTGATAGTCGAACCAATTCCACAACCAAACATCCCATTGTTTCCTGTCTCAATATAAAAAAAGAACTCTCCATTATCATTTTTGGGGAGTAAATATTCAGTCCTTTCACCATTACCTGAAAAAGCCGTGGCTGGTATCATTGTTTTTGGGTCTATCACAATCCCTTCATTGTTGGAATCCCATTCAAATATCAACTGCTCACCAGATTCCACCCACTCTTTTGGCAATTTTAGCGACACCTTAAACCACGTCGTTGACCATGAAGGCCCAAAAGGCTGGTTCAAAGTAGCGTCCTTGAATTCAAGATCTCCGTTTTGGTCTTTTTCAATAACCGACTTCCAAGATGGCCTTTTGTCGGGTGACACTGGCGAAGAGCCTTTCTCAAAGTCCACCTGGTACCATTGAACCCTGACGTGATTTTGGTCTAGATCAATCTTCTTCTTGTTGTAAAACTTGGGTAAATTCAAACCTCGATAATCGCCATTGGGATCCGTAAATTGCCTAAGCCTACTCTCATAAATTCCTGGTACAGGCTTGAAGACTGGATCAAAGTTCATATCTTTGTAACTCATATTTCTGACTTCGCAATACCTAAGTACAATGTTCAATCGTACGCCCAAATATCGCTCTTATTCAAAACAAACAGTTTCACAAGTCTTGTTCACGACGTTAGATGCTTTTAACACATTCTTTTGATTAAACAGGCTGGCATATTAAAAACCCTTTTTTTCCTCTAATGTTTACCTGTCATCTTGTTTGTTAATGATTTTTAAACACCGACATTGCTCAAAATTCTAACAACAAAAAATCCAACGATGCTTATATAAATAAATTTTCGTAATATCTAAGAACTCATGTCCTCTTAATGAATATCTTGATTTGATTCCTGCGCGATCACTCTCGCAATTGCTATGTCCATAATAGCCAATCCTACGAGCTTACACAATGTAATTTTGTGATTTTTGTGTGATATCGTGATGTTGACTTTTGAATCCATTTCACCTATTTCTATTAGATTTTCGTCTCTTATCCCATTATCTATTAGTTCGCCAGCCTCTGATAAAGTGTGCTCCTTAGAATCCACTATTATTTTGGCATTCTGGTTCTTGAACTCTTGGATCAAATCGCCACGACACTCGTGCATTTCTGGCTTGTAACTACCAATTACAGATATGTACGTATGTTTTCCATGGCATTCGAAGTCAGATAAACCCATGTAAGGCTCAGTAGTTGGTACACAGCCAAATATTACGTCGCTTGTGCCGATTATCTTGGATATGTTTTCTTCGTTTATGGGGTAATAATTAATGGTCATGTTAATTCGCATGTGTTTCGCACTTCCTTCTAAACTTGTTTTGAGGTCGTCACTAAATTCACTAGATCTATAGAATACGGCAATTTCCAGCAACTGGAACCTCAATCCTCCAAACATTTTTGTAAATATCATTATATGCCAAAATGCTTGTAACCCCGTACCAATAACACTCAGTTTGATGGTTGGTCTGTTTTCGATAAGATTTAGTTCACGTAGCGGTATATTGCTAACAATAGCAGTTCTGATTGCTGTGAGATGCTTAGCCTCGAAAATTGCCTCCAGCTTGCCTGTACGTGGATCCAATACACTAACTGATCCGAGAAATCCGGAACTGGACCGACTTTTAATGTCATTTCCCAAAGTCTTGATACCTGTATAAATCGAATCTATCACTGGCATAAATATATGGCTACTTTCCAGCTCCTGTGTTTCAAGTCCTCGAATTATACGACGAGGAATCGAACCAGGATTTTGAGAGTACCTCCGTAGCGCTAGTAAAAGCTCATTTGCGTATCTTGATACACAACTTTGATCAGCTTGGAGAACCTTAGCGAGGACCTGCTCATCTGTGATTGATTGAAACATTTCGTCTTCCACTACGCTCAAGCTCAACTGTGCTTTGTTTCAGCAACCCTTCACGTAATTGTCGGATACTTTTGATCAATTGTAATAAAAGAACAGATATGTAGCTACAATCGATAGTTGTCTGTGGAAAAAAAATATTGAACTTACAATCCTCAACGTGTTCTTTGAATTAAGGCCTATTTGATTTCTCGAAGCTTTCTCATTACCTACCACCCATGAAAATTGGAAGGCTTGGTATAGATTACCTCTGAACAGTTCTAAAATGAGATCAAAAAGAAATCAAGCACTGTTCACCGCAAGTGTCTGGAATACTTTACTTTCATAGCCATTATAATTGAATTGGAGTAATGGGCGCAATGGCAGGTTTTAGAGGGTGAATGCACTCTCAAACCATCAAATAAAATTGAGTTGAACTGGCATCATTGAATAGTTTTAGACAAGCGTAATTCAAGACCAAAAAATTTATCAAATACTTGAATCGATAAGTTATTGTAGTCTCTTGATATTATGTTCCATGAGAGGCTATATCGATGATTTTACTCTTCTCTCATGCAGTGCGATGAACTCCATCATCCCTCAGACAACATTGGACGATAGTTACTCCTTTAAAGTATACCATGAAAACAGGAACAAACTATAACTCTAGTCCGATCTTGCTAAAAAAATATCATTTTGTTTCATGTTAATAAGTCTGTGATTAACCGACAATGAAATCCGTCAGGATTTTGGTGGGACATAACAAGTTAGGTCATGAATATCACGGATATAAACAATATTTTTGTGGGATGATCTCGAAAGAAGCTAGATTATATTTGATCATAAGTCGGACAATTTATGTCTACGCACGTCTATAACCTTTTATATATTGAGTCAAAATATAGCAATGCCTGTTAGTGCTGTAGTAACGATTTTGTATCAATCTACAAAGACTTGAAAAGAAACATAAAAAACTTGCGATAGGTGCAACAACTTAAATGTTATATTATTTCGTTTTCAAGAGGGCAACCAGAACGAACAGATTCAGATCTTGGCTCTGTTCTTGCTCAAAATTATCAATAAAAAATTCTTTGTCTAAGCATACCGCCCATTCAATAAAACAGTAGACAATATTATGATAACCTTTAACCTGGCCTTGAACTCTCATGGTATATAAATGTTAATTGGTAAGAATTACGAAAATCAAGCATATTAAGGCCAGCAGTAACTTGCATTACGCCTTACAGTATATCAAAATCTCAAACTAAGTAATCACCTTTATCGACACGGAAATACAACAAACTGCTGACACTAATAAACTCGTTGGCGCCCAATGTCATGGGTGTTAAAAGATCTCCATTTATTTTTGTATCCCATCTCGGCGTCAGACTCTGCGCCGCCATCAAATACTTTACATGTGACTAGATAACTTTTGTCTTATAGAACAGATCAAAAACTCAATTAATGAATAGCGATGAGCTCTTTGCATTGATATAAAAATTCTCTCTAGCGAAAAAAAATTATCATGAGTGACTTACTTAATCGATTAGTTCCTGGGGTACCAGAACCTGATAATTTTGCTCCCAACGTAGGGCTCCAAGATGGTAATTCAACAGGGACGGGAAATCATAATAATGGACTCGAAAATGATCCAGGACTTGATGCATCCGATTTGAGCTCGCTGGAGCGTCGAACACTTGATCCTGAACGATTCCTCTATACGGAGCTGGTCAAGTTGCATTTGGGCGAACGAGCAGCCGCAATCATTGATTTACTAGCTTCTTTGGGAAGGTTGAGTGTTCGTGAGATGCGTATTCGTTTGCCCGATCTAGATACCAAGAGTATAAAGTCAACTTTGGTTTCTTTGATCCAATTGCGTTGTGTTCAGTACTTTGAGGAAACCTCGCTCGATAATCGTCGAACTACGTACTATTCATTCAATATGGACGGTATAATCATATTTCTGTATTCAGGCTACATCCAGCAAGATATTCAAGAATCAATAAATGCTTCCACGGAAACAGAGAGAGATTTACTACGTCAAATTGTCAAGACAGTACTGAACGTCGGCTCGATAACGTTGGAGGATTATTTGTCAAGTGTGGATGAAAATGTTAAGCATACTGTTACTGATTTATTCGTAAGAGCATGCGAGGTAGGATATTTGGTACCAATGACAAAATTCCATTATACACCAAAATCAGAACTATGGACATTACTATACGATAAAAAGTATAGAGAATTGCCAACGAATAGTACGGTTTCGGACTTAAAAAAAAGATCCGAGGCTAAGACAAAAGCAAAGGAAGATTTTGCACAGTTGTTTGATGCTGTAAAAGATTCGAAAAGAATGCTGAAAATAGACCCCGAAACCTCATTGAAAACCGTAATACCACAAATACCTTTCACTCTGGATATTGATAGATTTCTAAAATCAAGGAGATCCAAACAATTGTTCAAATATGCTCGATCAATGCTAGGTCAAGCTACTGCGAAAATATATTTCCACATATTGAAGCACACAGAGAAAAATTCCCCATATCTGAAGCACCCTCTAAGTGAAACGGGATTATTGCAAGATTTAGACGAAGCTCAAGCAATACAGGAGGAAAGCGAATTGCTAGAAGAATCTCCAACTGTGACATTTGGTGCGTTAGATGTAGCCAATTATTTACCAGCAGATATTGAAGTACCGCCAACACCATCACCAAACAGTAAATGGAAAGCTCGGAGAGGCTCTGGGGAAATCCAACGCCCTAAGAAGAAACTAAAGACCGAAGATGGCTTTGTTATACCTGAACTGCCTCAGAATATTAAGGAAGAAGAATCAGAAAACCTGAACTTGAGCAAGATTACTAATGATACGAACAAGGACAACGATATGGAACATGGCGATCGTAATGATGACGAGGAGGATAAAATCTTTTTGATTACCAATCATCTAAGAGTATTGGCGAATAGTAGTGTACCATTTTTGATGGAAACAAAACCTGGCATCTTCTATGTACCCTACAGTCGATTAATACCTCTCATGAAAGCAAGTGAATTCGACCATATTGTTAAATCTTCTCTTGGTCCATCGGCATTGAGAATCAGACGATGTATTCAAGCCAACAGATTGGTTTCGGAAAAGATTTTGAACTCTACTGCTTTAATCAAGGAAAAGGATATAAGGTCGACTATAGCTTCTTTGTTGAAACACAATATGGTCGAAATTCAAGAGGTCCCTAGAACAATAGATAGATCAGCGTCAAGAGCTGTTTTCTTATTCAGAGTAAATGACAACCACTCCTATGGATTTTTGAGACAAAATATTAGCTGGAATATTGCTAATCTAATTCATAAAAAAGAAATCTTGAAAAGTGAAAACTCGACTTTATTAAGCAAAGCTAAGAGAGACGATGTCAAGGGCAATGAGCAAGAACTGCTTCTACCAGGTGAATTGAATCAACTCAAAATGGTCAATGAGCGTGAATTGAATGCGTATTGCCGTGTTCACCGACTTTTATCACTTTGGGAGGTTTTCAAACTGTTCTGATTTATCACCATAATGCTATATGATATTGACATGTAGTTTGAATTCATGTTAACTAACTGATTTTTTGGTTTCAAAATCAACGAGCCAGAAAGGTTTAATTACTGCTCATAGCAGTTTTCATTACTCAACCTATTTAACATCAGTAACAATCTTTCAGCCCTTGAACCAGCCTTACATCCCAAGGGCAAAGGTATAGGCCTCGTTGTATATATCTAATGTGCCCTAACTTCAGGTAGGAATGACTCAATTGCATTGCTGTAACTTTATTTTGACCATTGGATGACAATCTTTCATTGATTCGATAACTCAACCGTTGCCATGACTTGAAGTCATTGGGAAAGAAAAATGCTGTTTTTTGCCAATCCGCTTTTAGCTGCCCTTCAGCGTAGCCCAAAAGTTTGCTAATCTGCTCAATCAAGAACGGTATGTTTCTATTAACGTCTTCGATTCTAGAAGATATAGGTAATGTCATTAACTCTTGAAGCAGAATTCTTAAATCTTCAGTGTTTTCCTCCAGTATTGATATGGCTGCTAGCACCAAGGTCACTGTCATAGTCGAACCGTTATTTTCGAGATAGTCCGTTAGTTCTTGTACTGCAATATCCCTAGTGTCGTCCCTTCCAATCTCAAATAGTACCTTAGCCACAAGTATCACTACTGCTTTCGAATTTTCAGAAACTAAAAGCAACTCTTGGAATTTCGTCAAGGTCTCGTCGATATCACCCTTGAAAAAGTAGCTGAGGCCTTGACATAGAATATTTGAGATTCTATCATTCCTGAATAAACTGGAATCAATATCTTTTAGTATACCTGCTGACAAACGTGAACTTTCAATAGACAGTTCGTAATTGCCTTGATTTAACTCAATACGAGCCAAGCTTGATTTTACGATAGCAAATCTCGTCAATTCTGTTTCATCTTCTGCTTTATCGAAACGTGCCTCGACAATACCAGTTATCTTTTTAGCCGAATATCTTGCGGACTTGAAATTCCTTAGCCGCTCTAATACGATCAAAGACAACTGATTAGCGAAAAGGTCATCAGGATCTCTTTTCAAATACTGTTCTAATGCAATCTCAACGGCTGCCATATCCTCTATTGCCTCGATATTTTCATCGTCCCTAGAACATCCAACATGTCTAGCTAAAGTACTTCTCGCAAAAAGAAGTTGGGCTATTTTGGAATTACCATTCGATAGGACATATGCGTGCGTAAATAATTTCACACTCTCAATAAGATTGCCCTCCTTTTCCGAAATCATTGCTAAACAAAGCCATGAAACAAAATTCTGTGGAGCTAGACTTTGTGATCTTCTTA
Source organism: Oligophagozyma castellii (assembly GCA_030556345.1). NCBI lineage: Eukaryota > Fungi > Ascomycota > Saccharomycetes > Saccharomycetales > Saccharomycetaceae > Oligophagozyma > Oligophagozyma castellii. The sequence goes on from JAKTPW010000011.1 coordinate 307,871, forward strand.
AAAGTTCTGTAGCATGCTCTATATCACCCATCTTTAAACTCAACACAGCTAAATTATTCCAAGAGTCCACCTCTTTGGGTGCTAAAACAGTTGCTTTAATGAAGCAATGTTGGGAAACCCTGAAATTGACATCCATGGTAGCAATACCATATGATGTCCACGTTTTAGGTGAATTAGATTGGTACTCAATAGACTGCTTGAAGCAATAGATAGCAGCTGTCCTATATTTTGCATCATTGAATACCAAATATGCTGTCAATTCTGATATACCCAGATTATACCAAAGCGCTGCTTTCTCTACTCTAGTTGTACTTTCTGAAACGGATAGATTCAGAGCGTATTTGTTGGTCAAAATCAAGAACTTACATGTAATTGCAACATTATCTTCATCTTCAGAAGCCAATATATTATTTAACGTAACTTGATCATTCAATTCATGGTCGTCTTCATCCATATATTCTAGTGATTGAAATATGTTCACGAGTTGTTCAACTGGTAGCTTATCCACTAAAGATCTTATGTTGATGAATAACTGTAGCGATTTGGCCAAATTCACCCAAAGTTCTTTGGTATGCTTGCGAAGACCAGTTACAATATGATGAGCATAATCAATCGCGTTCGTGGCTTCTGATATACTCTTCATGAGATATCCTTTGAAATATAAGTCATTCGCATAATATGTTGTGACAGTAGCCAGCTTGGTATAGAAGGCATAATTTTCGGGCTGTCTGGTAACTAATATCTTCAAAATATCAATGCTGTCACCATATTCTCCCAAGCTACTCAAAGAAAGAGCCTTTAAATAGCTGCTGTAATTGTGATCAGGGTCTAGCTCAAGAGCTCTATTGAAAACTTTGATAGAGGCTTCAATTCTACCACAGGCGGCATATGCTTGTCCCAGAGCTGTCCAAGATTCAGTATCTGCCGAATCAATACGAAGTGCCGATTGCAACCACTCGATGGACTCCGCCTCTCTCTGTACCTCTAGGTAAGCTATACCAATTATACGATATGGCCAATTAATATTTTGCAATGCATTTTTGGATCTCTCTGATTCTACAAGCGTTTCTGATATTAGTGCCGCCATTTTCCAATTCCTGTTAGAGGAATAAAACTCTGTCAAGAACTTGGCTGCAATTAAATCACCGGAATCAATTTCGAAAGCCTTTTGATAGCACTTGAATGCTCGAACTCCATCATTGAAATATTCGGAATACAAATCTCCTAAAGTTGAAAAAGCTTGTGCAAATGTGTCAGATATCTTTACTATTTGAATCAGTAATCTAAAAGCAGTCTTCAGGTTTTTATCTCTGTCCGACCCATCTAGCGACTTGCTCATGAAAATATAGGTTTTCGCTAGCCTCCAGAGCGTCAAAGATCTGAATTCTAGAGAAATGCGATCAGAACCTTGTAAATCAGTCAATATTTGCTCAAATCGAGAAATTGCCACTTGATGTTTTCCCAAATTAGATTCACTCCAGCCTAACTCAGATAAAACTTCTAGATTATCTGGAACCTGTTCACAAACTTCGGATAAAAACAGCTCTGCATCATGCCATTGTTTCCGTTCAATGTAAATCGTTCCTTTACCCATTTTTGCTTTAATATTATCTGGGTCAGTTACAAGTACCTTGTCAAACAAATTCAAAGCAGCTCCATGGTTCTTCGGAAATTCAAGGTATGTGTATATTGTTCCTAGATTCAATGTGAATTCTCTTTTCGTATTTGACAGTGTGACACCAACATCTTTGATATTGTGCGCTATTAAATTGATACCACTCTTAGTATAACGAAGGGCAACATCATATTCTTTCAAGAGAACAAAGTAATTAGCAACAATTCGATGACCAAGAGTACTACTCTTTGCTTTGGATATCTCCTCATTCAATGTTAACATAACTTCATCGTCTTTCAAACCAAAATAATTATCCTCCTCTTCGTCTTCCGCTAAAGCATCAAGTTCTCCTATCTCTGAATCAAGAACGCCCTCATCAAATTTACTTTGATCCGGGATTGGCTTTAACTTTTCAGTAGTTGAGTTATTTTGGTGCTTGAATAGTTTCGATCTGATCTGCTCAACGTCATATCTCGAGAATCGCGAGAATATCCAAGCATATAATATCATGGCAAGTGGTTCTTTTGGAAAACGTTGAAAAAATTCCAGGATATTGTCCAGATTTATGGAGTCCAGAGTCTCATAATCAGCGAACTCGAAATAAGACTTCCAAGCCACTAGTGATTTGTGTTTCACTAGAACCATGTCATCTACCATGTGCTTTATTTCATCTGCAAAGTCGTGTTTGATATCTGGTGGCATTGATTTGAGAATTTGCAATCTATATACCAACCAATCTTCCTCATACTGTGCCCGTTGTTCATCATCGATTTCGATATTGATCAACTGACTATAAAGCTTATCAAGATCCGAATTTTGATATACTTGCCAAGCTAAGCCGTTGACCTTGATTAGATAGTTGGGGTCATTTGTATTCAATTTCAACCTTTCTTTGCTAAGAATTTTAGAAATGGCATTGGTTTCTTCAGTCTTAATTACCCGAATCAGTCCTTTCAATGCATCTAATGGTGTCATAAAATATCTGCCTACCCTCTCAAACATAGAGCTTCCGGGCTGTAAATGCCTGAAAAATGATTTCTCACATTCAGGTCTCCTTATCTTAAATGCCTTGATTTCGTTGACCAAATCTATGATAGATGCGTTTGATTTGAGTAGAATTGCCAAATATTGGTCGCATAACTCGAAGTATTGATCAAAATTGAGAATAGCAGGTATAATATGATTCTCCTTCTCTTTCAATACTAAAAACAAGCCTTTCCAAGCTAATTGATTATCACTCTCAATTTCGATACATCGACGGTAATGTTCTATGGCCTTAGCAAGTTCATCATCGTAAATCGAGTAAGATTTGCCCAAGAATAAATTAGCAAAATAATTATCGGGTTGGAGTTTGATTACTTTCTGTGAAACTTTAATCGCATCCTTATATTCTTTTCGAGCCAGCTCGCTCTTAGCCTCTCGAAGCAGCTCTTTGATGCTAGACATCTTACCGATAGATCAACAGTTTTATTGGTGGAGGTATTCCTGAAATAGCTGGCTCCAATACCCGTCTTACTCGATATACGTATATTGATTGTTTGCTAAATTGAATATTGTTAAATTCTACATTTAAGAATAGGCAATACGAAAACCAATGATGACACAGGCCACGCAATAATGGTAGATATGGGTACATCAGAAGATGATTTCAACAATAAAACTATGTCTTTTGAACTCAATCAGTCACAGAAGGATCATATAAACTCTATATTTGAAGTCCTTGACGAGGATGGGGATGGCTCCATTAATGCCGATGATGTGAAACGAGTTTTTGAGCATGTAGGTGGCAATCCGAGCGAAGATAAATTAACCTCGATGTTTGGCGAGTACGGAAACTCGATTACCCGTGAGCAATTTATTTCAATTACGGGTATGAGGCTTCTTATTGCTACTGAAGGAAACTTGATGAACGAGACATGTCAATTGAACGGAAACAATACAGAAGTTCCAATGACTACCATGAGACAGCAGCTACGTGACGGTGGATCAGATGATCCTGAGCAAGAATTTAGAGAAATATGGAAGTTGTTTTCCAATGGGAATACTTTTCATTTACAAAGATTCTTAGATTCTGTCAGTGCTGAAAGTAAGTAATGAAGGAGGTTATGTGATAACCGATATTTGGCATTATGACAATTGATTGGATACGTCCATTGATAATTGTGACTGTTCTCTTCAACAAACGAAAGCAATAAAACCTATAGGATCGGCACTGTGAAACTTTCCATAAAATTAATGAATTCAATTTGTCTGTCAGCAAAATGCTAAAACACTCAGATATCTTTCGAAATTTCGATAATACTAACTGCATTGGTGCAAGCCATTCATCACACAAATTGAATGATTAGATTTACTCATAAATTCGCATAATCAATCTTTAGCTCAAGGCTTGTCACGTTGGAAGCCAGCTTGAAGACCCAAAGCATGGTCAAGAGGATAATCACTTGAATAAAATTTTGGTACACTAGAAAACTACAGTCTATACTGTCCTACTATGCTAAAAGTGATTGAGGACCTAAAAATCAGCAACAAGTTCTTCAACACTCCAATCTTCAAACGATCCATCTGGTAGATAACGTCTAATAACCAAAGGGATCTTCTTTTCTGCCAGTTCTTTCATCGCAATACGAAGCGGATCAGTTTCTCCCTCGAGATCAACGAAAACTGGTGCGTTTAGTGAAATTTGCAATGCTCGAGTTCCTAAGATCCTTGCACGCTCATATTTTGTCATATAAGGCGTGGTTGTGCGCTCATCCTTCGGTATGGCCTTTTCTTTGAGCGTACGTGCCCGTTTCAGATCCTGTTGCTGGAACTCTTCAGGCCCCATACCTCCAGTGATGATTATATTGCCATTCTCATCTTTCAAAGGAGCTAGAGCATTGTCATTGGCACCACTCACCGCTCCTGTTGGAGCAACAACATCGATACCGTCATCACTAAACTGTTCAGCATCAAAATCATCGAAATTCTCTGCTCCTTCATTGAAACTATACGCCTGTTAGTATGAATGTCGTGAGAGCATCCCATGTAATTGTTGAGACACGAATTTTGAGCTCAAGACTCGCTGAAAAGCCACTATTTGGTTTCTCACAATATACCAGCCAGTTATTGGCACATTGATACATACGGTTCCTCGTAATCGGACATTTTAGTCGCTCAAGTTGTGCTTTTAGTGGTGGTATATCAACTATTTTAAGAGTTTGACATAAATAAAATTTTAAAAGATAAGTCAGTAATTAAATTGGAAATCAAGTTATCAACTGCGTTAGTTCAAGTAGGCTGACATGGCCAATGGTGGAGGCCCCAACCGGATCAGATCATTATGACTTGAATAACGTTTTACCTTCATCCAATTCATTCACCTCAGAATTTGGAAGAGACGCGTCAAATCGTTCTCCTGAAACGATAGTTCATAAAGACAATCATTGTAAAATGGGCCAGCAGTACAGTGAGAATCAATACTTTAACGTCCCAAGTTCGCCTTCGAGCTCTACAAGCTCTTGCTCCTCCAGGGCCAAAAAGCATATTTGTGAATATGAAGGATGCCGAAAAGCTTTCACCAGACCCTCATTGCTTACACAACATCAAACCACGGTTCATCAAGGATTGCGAGAGTTTACGTGTCCCACATGTGAGAAAGCATTTGGCAAAAAGACACACTTAGAACGTCACTTGCTTGTGCACTCTGAAAATAAACCATTCACATGTGCAACCTGTAGTAAATCATTTGTAACCCGGCAGCAATGGCGCAGACATGAAGTAACACACACCAAGTCCTTTGCTTGCCAATACGAAGGTTGTGATGCTCAATATTATAAGCATCCTCAACTACGTGCACATGTACTGGCTGTACATCTTGATAAACTTACCTGTCAATTCTGTCAGAAACGTTTTCAAAGACCATATCGGCTAAGAAACCATATCGCCAAACACCATAATCCAGATATTGTGAGCCCATATCAATGCACATACTTGGGTTGTACTAGAAGCTTCGCAATCTGGTCCCTTTTGCAAGCTCATGTAAAAAAAGATCACCCACGACTAAAATGCCCGGTATGTAATAAACCTTGTGTTGGTGACAACGGTCTTCAAATGCACATGATTGTACATGATGAAACTTTAGTGGTAAAAAACTGGCGTTGCTTTCTATGTCCACATGATGCTTTTGCAAAGAAATCAGATCTCATAGAACACTATGAAACTCATCATGTTGGCTTCATGCCCAACTCTCTACAAGATAATGATGACGTTGTCGCACATCTACCACAAGGTGAGTCAGTTGTAGAAACCAAATCTAAAGAAGCAACAGATTTGGATACAATCAAATCCACCCTCGAGATTGAACGCTATTTGAGAGAAGGTAATAGTGCTTTGCAGTTGCTCTCGAATTCAATCAGAAGAAGAAGAAAATGTTCTTATAAGAATTGCTACAGAACATTCAAAACCGAAGAGAAGTACAATAGGCATATACATAATCATAAAGTGCACGAACTGAAATTACAAATACTAGAGGATAAAAAATCATTGAAACAGGATCCATGAGACGACCGTAGCAATCCTATAATAGTCATCTCACAAATTCCGTCGTCTCGGTGAGTCCACTCAGATTTAAAAATACTCCTATAGCTTGGCTCAAAGAATCTGAAATTGGCGTGACTGGCTTAGAATTTTGAAATAAAAATGAAATGTTCATCATGTTTAAAGTATATTTCCGTTCCAATTTATCTCTTTGAGTATAATAATGCGTACTGCTGTTATTGAGGTAACTCATAAAATATTTATGCTATGTAGTACTCTCATCTGAGTCATCAACGTGATCCTCCTGCTACCTTCACCTGGCAAGTCATCTTATAGTTAGGGCAACCTTTGTCAACAGCTGATAAACTTATTTTTCGAGCAGGACTTTACTTGGAGAGATTCATGTCGCTCATGAAAAAAACCATGTCATCTTCATCATGGCCTTGTCCATAGGTACCACTATCTTTTAATTCGTTCTGCGATGGCTTTGCGGGTAAAACATCTTCAGAGACCCGTAATATTCCGTCATGCTTGATATCTGGTTTGTGTAAATTAGCATGTGCCTTAACGGCAGTAGTGGTTGGTTTTGAGTATGCATACGATTGGCGGTAGGGGAACCTGCTCTTCTGTAGATATAATTGACCAGGTCCAACCTCATTGGCAGTAGGAGAAAAGTTGAAACCTGGCATGGAAGCCTGGCAAAGTGAGTTCCGACTATTATTATCTGATTGATGCTCTTCCAGTATACATTGATCTACAGGATTGGGAGAGTTTTTGGGCCCCAATATCGGTGACTTTGTAGCTATTTCCTGTCTATCCAGTGATGATCTTCTACTGTTCGCCCCACTCGAGCTTCCTTTCACAGAGTATTGGCTATGTAAATATCGAGTTGCAATGTTGTGGTTAGTATACGAATTCATTGGAGACAGTGAACCTGATCTTCTTCTGTTAACATGATAATTGTTGGAATCCATTAGTAAACTCATTGATAGATCTTCTCCAAGTACATCATTCGAGGGCTTCAATCGTTGGTATCTAATTAACGAATCGCAAAGGCTCGCATTATCGTTGATTGGGGTAGGCTTGCTTACGCTCAATGCAGGGCGCGCGTCAATAGATTTGACAAATTCTAGAATCTCATCGGAGTTTCTTTTCGAATTTCTCAATGTATGCAAAACAGGATCAATCGCGTCATTCGGTTTTGAGCTTGATCTACGTCGTAACTTACTGAATGAAGACATGAATCGTGAATTACTACCAACACTAGAACTATCGACATGGGAGGACGAGTTAGGCAAAAGAGGTTGTTGAGTGACCGAATTGTAATTATTTCCCTGTCGTTGCATTTGTAGCGCTGATAGTACTGAGGAGTTTGAGCGAACGCTACTCGTAGGAGGACTTGTAGAGTTCCCCATCCCAATTGACTCCACTTTAAAAGGTTGTATTCGTTTTGATGTTAAAGAGAGTTTACGACCCCATGAGTTTTGAGAATTTATTAAAGAGTTATTCTCTTTACTGAACGGCGAAACGGAAAACGACCTTCTGCTCTCATTATTGGATACTGTTGGAGTTAGATGATTGTGATTCACGTCATTTTCATAAGCCAGACTGAATTGGCAATCTTTTCGATATGATACGGAAACTCTTAAAAGGCCATACTTTGTCCAAACAGGCGTGATTTTTCGTTGTTCTAGGTGAGCTGGAACAGTAGATTCATTAAGTACATTAGAATAAGTTGCGATGATTGGCTTACTCAAACCAAGTCTACCCTTAGATATTATAGGATCTTTTCCATTTAGTATTTTCATATCAATTCTAATGTCAGGATCATTCGGCTTATCTCGGTTATTATTCATCAGGTTTCTGTATAGAGCATTAACTGGAAGAAGTTCTAATAGAGTATTCAAATATCTGAAAAGCAATATTTCTTGCTTTCTTACCGCCTTGGTATCACCGAAAGCGCTGATATCTGCCTTTTTGAATTGTGAGCATTCGGTATCCAGTTCTACTAACCATCTTTCCAAAACAACTTCAGATTTCTTACCACCTTTGCATACCGTCCAAATGTGTCCATCACTGCTTTTCAACTTTAATGTTTGCTTTTGTGTTAGACTCTTTATATTCAGCACTGTCTCGATTACGAGTGGCGGTAACGCTGATATTCCATTGAACTTTGACCAAGTTGAGGCGTTGTCGGGTAGTTGTGGAAGTAAGTCTCCTGATGTAAGTGCAAACCAAGAGTCTTGATACCTTTGGTCATTTTCACTGTTGATGGAAAATCGTGATTTATCTGGGGAGCATATTAGAACCATACATCGTATGAAAAAATCGTTAATTATGTCAATGATTTCCTGATCAGTAGGATCCATTGTCGAGACACTTATTCCAACACGCCGTTTGATGCCATGCAGTTGTCGGGTCAAGAGTACCGGCAAATTAATATATATTAATGTGGAATTCAGGCATTCAACCTTATCTCCACCACAAAATCTTGTTGTTCGTTTTAGATTTATGTCGACCTCAAATAATTGAGTAATGCAACCAATATGCCTGTGGATAATGTTCTATTGTAGATGATATAAAGGTCTTCGTTTTCGTATTGAGTCTTGACCTCAAGGCTCAATAATCTAGTCTGAACCCTAGTAGTTAAAGCAGTTACAAAAAAATAAAAACCCTTCACACTAAATTGCCAGTCCAAAAAAAAAAACCAGGTTAGTGCTCTAGTATGCTCTTACCGAGAGCTTCTAACCTTATGTACCTTGTTTGAATAGTTAGTGTAAAGGACAAGGATGGATCTTTGTTTTTATGACTTGTAGTGCCTTACTCTCCCTAAAAGTATCATATGATTTAGAATTTCAAAGTTAGATAGATATTCTACGTATGCTATAAAGAAAGACTTTCTAGTCATGTCTCAAGCACATGACATGCTAACATGGCATTAGTAATTATTAATGAAGTGTGTAAAGTAGAAACTAGAGGCTTGTGGATTTGTGGCATGTCTTAAGAAACATTAACTGATAGAATGCAATGTTCATCTGACTAATTAGTGATTGATAAATTAGCTCTAAAGTATCCTAGGTCCATAATTTTGGGATCCGACGTATGAGTCGACGAAAACTATAGATTTCCAATAGCTTAACCTGAGAATACTGGCAGCATTGTTGAAGATTATTTAAGAAGATAATCAATCGTCTTCAGAGTAACTTTGCCAGAGATCGTAAAATAAGTCTAATAGGCAGCCAGAACTCCACGCTTGAGTGGGACTAGAATCGTCGCACATTTTTCCATCTTTATTGGTTAATTCGGTTAACCCTGCCCATGGGCTTTCTGCTATCCACTTTCTATGCATTGCCATTCTCCGAAATAGTTCTTGGTACAAATACTGAGAAGGTTTCATCTTGCCGTCATGTTCTGTTTTACAGTGCTCTTTAGTTAGGAAGTTAAAGTAATGAAACGCCCTCAAGAAATAACCGTAACACCACACCCATTCGGGGCCCTGATGATAATTCCTGCCCTTTGAAGTAGCAAAATCATCGGAGTCGACAGAGTTAATGTAATCTGGACGGTAATTGTAATCACTAGGATCAAGAGTCCGCATACCCAGAGGCCCACGTATGACTTCATCCGCAATTCTAATCGCTTTAACTGCATGTTCTGGATTGAAGAGTTCAGGTGCAACTGTCATTGCAATAGCAAAATTAGGTCTGAGTTGATAATCCTCGTAGGGCTTCCCAGATTTGAATAGGTCCTTATAAATGCCTCTTCTGTTTACTATCGCAGAGTCAATATCGTAATCTTTGTCTTCATCTTGTAATGATGGAATATAAAACTTGCGCTCGAAGTTTTCTTGCAAAAGCGACTCCCAATCGGTTAGAGCTATCCTCGATCCGTCTTGTTTCTCGACATCAGTATACTTGAAATGGCCTTCTTTGTTGAGCGAATTGACGAATCTTAATGCACTTTTTAGTAAACCATTGATCTCTACTGCAGCACCATCTCTTGGGGTCCCTGGAATACCAGTAGACCCCGCTTTGTCACTTTCACCCATTTTGTCCATCCAAGTTCCACAATTAAATTGCGATCCACCATGAATAAAACCAGTTGACCAATCAACATATACTTCAACATTGAATCCTTCATCCTTCATAACCCTATCCAGATTTGGACCAGCATTTGCCTCTCTATAAGATATACCTTTAGCGTGACGATTCAAAATCTCATACATAATATCCTCTAATGTCGAGGAATAACTAAACGCTTCTTTGTCATCAACCGCAATATATCTGTCATCTAAGGGAAACCGGCGAGTTACCTTTTTTTTCAGAATTTCAAGTCCTCCTGGAACAATTTCAACATAATCCTGTATTGACTGGAAAAAAAACCAGGCTGCATCACGAGCATTATACCTTGGATTTCTTCCCGAATCCAACAAATTTGGTATCAATCCATGCTTCAATGTTTTCGCGAAAGCCAAGATATGAGCCTCGGCATCCTTAAACCTGCCTGTGGTTAATAATAGCCCTCTTAAGGAGATAAAAACATCTCTTCCCCAGCATCTCATATATCCTGTACTAAAATGTGGTAAACCAGCAGCAAGGGCGGGTACATTTTGATCAGGTAATATTGAAGCAGATTTCATCTTAGAGACCATTTGAACAGATGTCATAGCAAGGCTTTGAACAAATACTGTTGATTTACCTATATTGTTGGTCATCAGTTGCATGCTTTTCAGTCTACATGTGCCATACATGATACCAACACATAATGCGAAATAACTTGGAACAAGGAAACCAGGCAACTGCTTAATCCTATCAAACCTAGATCTTAACCATTCCTGAACCAGTTTGATACCAGGCTCGTTCTTGTATGCATCCAGTCTATTCACAGTATAGTCCAAGGCCCAGTTCCCTGCACGAAGATTATTACTCAAAGGGTGAGCCAAATCATTGTTGAAGACTATGCTTCTTAGAATGGACACAAACCCCTGCAAGCCACAATAGACCGGTTTACCATAATCAGGTATATCATAGGCCCCACTACTTCCACCATTTATATCATACTCTTCACCTTCTGCCCTGTACAAAACTGAATTGATAGAATCTAATGTTAACTCATCAGTTGCTCTGATGGCGCCAGATCTAATGAAGTGATCAAGTGATGCATCTAGGCCATTAAACTGGGTCTCGAATATAGCAATTGAGCCTTGAGGAAAATCTTTAGGTAACAGAATCGTGGTATTATGAGTCTTATCATCGTAAGAAACCTCAAACCCACTTAGTTTTCTCAGATTCGTGGGTATTCCTTTCAAAAGCTCATTATCCTGTGGAACATCGCCTACCTTTTCTAGGTTGTAAGCAAATTTCAGTTTAGCAGCAGTTTGAGACAGCTCAATTGGGGGGAATTCTTGGTGAGGATCATTGTTATGAAATTTCATTCTAGACACTAAATACCAACCCTTACCAGATTTGACATCAGTGCGATGGAAAGTTATGTATTGCCCATCATGGTGGACGTGCATTTCAGAGTCCTCGATACCAACAGCAGTTGAGGCAATTTCAGCCCTAATTGAATTTAACAGTGATTTCACTTTGCCAATTCCCGACACGTCCTTACACTCGTACGTTCTAGATTCACCAACTAAATCCAAAAGGTACGGATATATCTCGTCATATCCATAAACAGAACCGATAGCCGATGAGCACAATGATACAAGCGCTGCATTTGGTAATGTATCTTCAACTGTTCGCTTTTGAAAAGGTGTCTCATTATCATGAGTACAATCCATAAACAAAGCATGTGGAGGTGTTGCAGTTAATACTTGAGGTATCATAATCTCAGAAACACATTTCACAGCATTGTCTTGATCATTCCAGGCGCAATACTCATTGTCGATTCTCACATCAGCAGGATAGGGAAAGTTGTCCATTGGTACAAATCTATATGAGCCAATAGGCCTGCCACCGTGCCTATGAACCAATCTAGAGAGCTCCTCTTCGGACCATGCTTGCATAGCTTCTCTTACTAGAGACGAAATGCCCAACCTTTCAACAAATAAACAATCCATCTGCTCAGAACCTGAAAATAATTCAGCAACTACATACAAATTTGGATTCACTCGTCTGGCAACATCAAGAAAGTACTCTCCGACATGGAGAGGTGTAGAATGGCAATTATCTATTCTGAAACCACTAAAAATTTTTGCATTCATTTCGACATATTCGGTCATTCTGTTCCATAAGTAGGGGGAATCTTCAGGTTTGGCACCATATCTAAGCTTTACACAATCGCCCCAAACAATAACTTCTCTCCTCAAATAGGCCTTGGATTGGTCTGAAGCAAAATCTACCAGAGGATTACCATTCCAAATCCATCCATTGTTTGCTAGTGCATAATCAATACCATTTTTGCCAGTAAATCTAGTAAAATAAGGCTCAGTTAACGGTAAACTTTTAGTAATCTTACCCTGCTTAGGACCATGACCATCAATCCTCAAGTATTTTATTCTGTTGTATAATTGATTCATTATGGCGCTTGAATCATCATCATATTCCTGATATAAGGGTAAATTTAGTTCATTCAAGACTTTTGTAGCCCATTCCTGTTCTTGAGTAGAATCCGAATCAGCTAGTTTTCTTAGCAAAGCCTTGAATTTTGGTACATTGACCTTGTTCGAGCTCCTTGTACCTAGCTTACCAAAATTTGGCTCTACGGCGTTATCTTTGACCCAAAGAGCTAGTTTGCGTATTTCTTTTCCAGATATCAAGCCCTCTGGGATATCAACGAGGGAACTATCTGCCGTTTCTGTGTACTTCTGTAGTTGTGAAAGCGTTTCTTCAATATCTACAACGTAGAACTCCCAAAGCTTCAAGGCTTCTAGAACATGTGTTTTAATGCCATCCATAATTTTTGTTAAATCATCCAATGTTTGCAATTCTTCAGGAAGCCCATATTTTGCCAGGTTTGCGCTAAATTGAAGAAGACCTTTATCTAGCTCCATTGCTGCAATCAAATGTGGTGCTGTCTCATGATTGTAGCCTGCATCTGGGTGCTCTAATAACCACTGCGAGTTGTTTGCAGTATGATTGAAAACAACGTCTGTTAAAGCCAACAGACGATGCTTAGATTCCATATCAATCACCATCTGAGTGACTTCTTCCGTATTCTTAAAAACGGTAGGATCAAATTCCAACTGATCGTATATTGAGTAAGGGGAATTGGACTCGCCTCGACGTTGTAACGGCGTGAAATGAACCATATTGTACCCCTTTTCTGCAATCCGAGCAAACACATTGTTCCATTGATTAAGGTCTTTCCCCATCCATTTAGATATCACTGATTGCATAGCAATTGAGTTTGGAGGAACAAACTTGCCTTGGATATTCAAAGTTGGCAGCACAACAAAGTAGAACTTTTTTGTAGTCTCCAGTTGCTCTTGCTCATTTCGAAACGAAAGGTAGAAACAGTACGTTCCGGGTCTGAATACACGAAGCTCCACGTGAGCGTCTTGATGAAAGTTGGCGTGAATAGATAGCTTTCTGAACTCATTTCTCTGGAAAGGTGTTTCATAATTACTGGGTACGTTTGTCCATACTAATCCTTCACGACAAGCAGGAGAACCAGCAGCAATGCTTAAGCGTACGGTGTAGAAAGGATTCTTATCGTCAACCTTGTTTGGGGGTGGTAATGAAGGTAATGTCAACACACCTTGACCATATGCACTTGCGGTAACGGGCTCTCCACGCTCAGATAAATGTAACAACAACGTACGCGGGCCTTCCATTGTGCGTAAACTAACTCGAACAAGAGTGTTATTCTTTGTCTCCCAATATCTAACACTATTGTTTTCTCAATGAATCCCAAACATTCTTACATAGTCCCCTGATTATATATACATTATTATTCTTTAGGAGTTACTATGTTCGAGAAGAAGGCGCCCCCTTTTCTGGTGTCAAATGTTAGACGAGTTTTAATTTTTCAATGGCGCTATCATATATATATAGATCAAAGCTAGATGTATAACATTGAGTGGGTACCATGGCGATGAATCCTAATCAAGCCGGTTCAATTTTGTAGATTTTATCGCTAATAGTGCATACTGCCATTTTCACGTAGTTACAGTAACATGATACTCTCTTCAAGACATCAACAAAATGTTTGGAGAGGTCTGCGCATTGACCATACGTCTGGAAAAACAATGCGAATCAGATAAACAACGATTTACTGATAACAAAGGATATTCTATTCGTTCAAATTTATTAATTACAACGTCAAATGAAGCTTTGACATATTAGGTGATGAAATGCAACATAGTCCACCTTATCCACAACACTTTCAAGAAGATATGCGAAATAACTTTTGCAAGAGTTAGGAGACAGGGTCGTTGAAAGGCGACTGTGTCAGGTGATCTGGCCTCACTCAAATCTAAGATGAGTATAATGAACCGAGAGCTATATTCCGTTGTGATAATGAGCCATAATTCATATAACTCATCACTGAAATTACTTAAACATCCTAGTACGCGTGTGTACAGATATCGATTGCCTGGCACAATAATCAAGAGCCTTCAAGCTTGGAGAAATTATTACGGAGTGCTATTGAATACATATTGATAATGTCAGTGTTTTTGCATATCTAGACCATCGCTGTATTAATATAGACAAGATGAAGCAATAGAGAGCAGAAATAGTAAAATCAAGGAAGGATCAATTAAGTTATCGCAAATTGCATGACGCATATTGACCGCATATACATCAGAGTTTCAGCGTGTTGTTGGGCCAAGCTTAGAGCTTTATTAGTTCAATCAATTAAACGTTCTTTTCAGTACATTGCATGATAAATACGATAATCCAGAATATAATTCTTGATGTCTCTAGAATACAATGCACATAACTCTGTAAATCAAGTAGAGTGCGACCAGCAAAAGGAGCCCAAAGATGGTGGACAATGTTACCAAACCGTAACGGTAAACGTATAACTGGTACAATTGAGACAAATATTGTATGATAACCTTACCGGATAACTTGGACTCACCTTCAGTACGGACGCCAAACGAGAATGGAACTTCGCCGAGAGCTTGATCAGGGTCCTTAGGCAAAGGTAGCTTAGCTAATAATTCCAAAGCAATCTTAAAACCTTGCGAGTTGATGTCTTTGGTGTTTGCTCGTAGTAGATATTTCTTTTGCAGCCCAAAAAACCCACTCATGGGGTCCGATGCTGTAGTTAGCGGTCTTGCCATAGCACGAGCTGTACTGGAGATGACACGTCTATGCAATGGCCAATCTTTGTCGATTCCAAC
This sequence comes from Oligophagozyma castellii, assembly GCA_030556345.1. Classification (NCBI taxonomy): domain Eukaryota; kingdom Fungi; phylum Ascomycota; class Saccharomycetes; order Saccharomycetales; family Saccharomycetaceae; genus Oligophagozyma; species Oligophagozyma castellii. Next base: position 323,299 of record JAKTPW010000011.1, read on the forward strand.
ACCTGGAGCATAACGCGTTCCAAGAACAAAAGCGTGGTCACGGAGTTCTTTGATCAACTGGGGAACGGACTCGGGAGGGTGTTGCAGATCGGCATCCATACAGACCAAATATTCACCCTCAGCTTCGTGGAAACCACGTAAAACAGCTGATGATAATCCACGCTCTTCTGTGCGTACAATAATGCGCACACGGGGGTAACCTTCACGTTTCAAGGCCTCGACCTCTTCCACGGATCCATCACGAGAGTTATCGTCAACAAAGATTAGCTCTGTGCGTTGGCCATCCTCGTTGCCCAAAGCTGCGAACAGCCGAGTAGTCAATGGGCGAATGTTTAGCTTTTCCTTGTAAGCAGGTACGATGACACTGTTCTCGATCGCCATTGTTTGTGCTATCTAGTATGTATGGTCTCTTGATGTGATTGCTAACAAGAGAGGGACACGTTTGCTTTTATAAATTAGAACTTGATATATACACCATCGCAAAGTGCTCAAATTGAATTATATAGTTTCTACTTAACGATCCTCACCGAGCCACAACACATTGTTGCATCTTACAAATAAATCACCAACAAGGCCCTTGTCCTCACCAGCGACGTATTCACTCGCATCTGCAAGTTGGATATTAAAGTAGTTGTCCGATGACACTAACGTTCCTCGATACTGTGTCTTGTTGAACTTCAATGTGACTATGACACGTTTGCCTACTAATTCCCTAAGGAAAGGCTTTGGATTGGTTGGCGTGAAGGCGTCATCAGTGCTCGACATGCGCAATTCGACAGTTCGTTGTACTAGAATGGTGGTAGTGGCCCGTAGATCTTAGTAGTTTAATACTGTTGCGTGTTAGTCACGTGGAGCTATAAGTGCACGCCGAGGCTAATGGGTCAGAGCATACACTTGAGAACGAGCAATTCTCTTGTTATTTTACTAGGACAAATCTGGTAGCCTCATAATGCTCTTATTGGTAGAAGACCAGTTTCAAGTGATCGATTTATCAGGTTTTCCGAGTTTGATCACGTATAAATAACTCAGACATATGAAATATTTGAGTTGAATTACGAAGCAAGACACTTAGTTTTCGGCTGAAGAGAGTTATATCATATCTTATGATGATAATGGGAATTTAATAGCTAGCTCTATCTGCCAAAACGGCTGTACAGTTGGTTTTTCATATATGTTGTACCTAAAACCTATATGATGACGAAAGTTTATATCAATTCCAATAAATGGTTGTCGAGCGCTAGCACGAAGCGTTACCAAGATCAAATATTTCCATTCTTGGCAACTAGAAAGATGTCACGAAATAGTACAATATATTTGATATTGTGGCTCACACTGCCATTCCAAACTCAAATCTCTCATCAAAGCTCATATACGGGCATATCCAATTCGATGCCATCAAACACCACAAAATTATGAATCGGAGACTCTCTTTTACCAAGGATGTTGATCAGATCTTGCGCCAATGTGCCGCCAATAACAGCAGAAACTGGAGCAAATTCTTTTCCAATTTGATCCTTGAATAGGTCGCTATAGTTGTTTTTCATAGAGTTGTTAGGTATCCCAAGCTGGTTGGTGAAATGTTGAACGCTTTCTTGCCAGGTTCGAGTTTCATCGGGGCACAAGGCAGCTAGGGTCAATGGTAAGACACTAGAAACACGTTTCAGTTGACCTTTTGTTAGTTTATCTTTTAATGTGGATGACAGTACTCTTGAGAGAGGATGATATCGATACCTCGTGGTAACTCGATCTTGTTTTTCATCAACTTCTGGTTCAATATTGACTATCTCACGACCCTCAGAAAGTAAACCCTTCGCACGACTTCCCCGTGGCCGTAGTTCGGTAGCTTCAAATATGCCTAGATCTGCGAATAAATATCCAAATAGTCCTGCAGAACCCGCAGCGTACATAGGAACTTTGGCATTTCTAGCAGCTTCATTAGCTTGTAGTAGATCTGCTCCTCGTAATTCAGTCAATACAGCTACACTAAACTGACCCCAAAATTGGCTATTTGGCTCGCTGAGTATATTCATATCTGTTACAGTATCTACAATGACTCTAGGGTTTAAAGCTCTGATTCTTCCCAGACTAATGTCATTGAGACGTGGTTTACCCACGAGTTCTGCGCTCTGGAAAAATTGAGTTCCAAGATCTTGCTCCGTCACTACGCAATTGTCAAGTATGGTAACATGTCCAATACCACTGAGCACAATATTCTTAACTATCTCTGTGCCTAATGAACCCAAATTAACCAGCAAAACATGCGCTTGTCGCATCCGTTCCTGAGCACGCATTCCCCATAATCGAATTTGACGGTCATAAAGGGCAATTTCATCCTCGCTGAGCTCCATTGCGATGGAATATTCACGTTTCAACGTTGTTCATTAAGTTGTTTGCTAAATGTAAAAGAAAGTATAACGAGTCTATCATGTTCAACAACTATCTGAATATAAGAAAGCTGCGAAGAATTGTGCTGCATAGTTCAAGATGGACCTACTAAAAATTCTGGACACTAAACCTATTCCAGCAATAGTAGACCCTAGAACTTTGGGTGTCAGTGGCGATACATCAGGAGATTATTGGCTACCGACTCCCATGAGTCTTTATCAGAAAGAACTTACAGATCAGATAGTATCATTACATTACTCGGATATATTGCGATACTTTGAAACGCGAGACTATCGAGCTGACGTTGTATTAGAATCCCTGCGGACACTTTGCCGTAATAGTGAATATGTTGCAACACATCCATGCTTGCTCATCGATCACAATATGCCAAAATCATTAGTGTTTAGAGAAACGCCGACACAATTGGCTGAATCTAGTGGCAAATTCCAGGTATTGCGCAGCCTAATAAATTTAGTGCAGGAGTATGAAACGAATACTGCAATTGTTTGTCGCCCTGGTCGGACTATGGATTTGTTGGAGGCACTACTATTAGGTAATAAGGTAGATATAAAACGTTATGATGGCTCTTCAGTGAAAAACAAACCCAAAGTCAGGAACTATCCCTGTAAATGTCATTTGTTTCCATCTTCTGGCTGGAATACAGCAAAATATCCACTGACTGGTAAACTTTATTTTGACATGATAGTATGCTTAGATATAAGTGTTGACGCAGAATCGCCTGAGTTTCAATCATTGGTGAAGTTCTCGAGATCCCGCCAAGGCAAGTATTCTCGAGCACCAATAGTCAGACTAATAACTATAAATTCTGTGGATCATTGCGATTTGTATTTTGGTCGCTTATATTCAAAGGAATCACAAGATTATCTTGAAAACGTTACAGCAGCTGTTGTCGTCCTTAGAGACCGTGCCGGTACTTTACCGCCAGATTTACGCCCCATATATTCCCAAGGTTTGAGTTATCTCGTCGAATGGCTAGAAGACCCAAGTTTACCATGGCCTTTACCTGATGTTTACCCAATCAAAAGATACAACTCGATGGATGTCGAAAGATCTTTACTTACTGAAGTACATTTCAACCAAATCGATGATCATCTCAAAACCGTTTTCGAAACTACGAGAAAACGTGGCAGGCCGCCTTCATCTAGTTACCAGAACAAGATTCCAGAGCCTGAATCCTTTTATGACACGAAGAGAGTGAAAAATGAGTACGTTGGCAATCCATTGAAGCAAGGTATGTCGCAACTAACGGGAATAACAACTGCTAATGAAAACGGTGGATCAGACTATCATTTATCCAGTGGTATTCTTACACATAAATTAATTCATGCAATTGGCGATTTATATACGAAATTCGAATTAACCGAGCAGGAATTGAAATCATATGAAGAGGTATCGCCAATAGCGGAAAGTCACATGAACTTCTTTGAGGAAGAAAAGAATAAACTGAAACAGCAACTTAATGTAGTTCTTCAGAAAATTGACGAAAATGAGATCTCCAGCAAAGCTCTTGTATCCGAGAACGAAACAACGATCAAAGCGATTAGCACTCTAGATGAATCCTTGCGTGATCAGTTAGAAAGTGAAATGTTATCAACCGGGCCCAGATCTGCATTTAAGTCATTAATCAAGGAGCTTTACGATCTCAAAGAGGCAATAGAATCAGAAGAAAGAAAAGAGGAATCAAGAAAATCAGAGAGATTATATATGTCAGAAGAAATCGAAAGAGCAGAAAAATCCATCAAGGATTCTGAAGATTCCATTGCCAAATTACACGAGGAACGAAAAAACTTAGAAGGTAAATTGGAGACGTTGAGTAAAAGTTCAACTCTTGAGATAAATACAACTGTTGATCAGATTTCAGAGCTGAAATTGCAACTTGACTCCAAGACTGAAAAATACAATGATCTCCAAAAGGAATTGGAAGAGTTAATGGGAAAATTGGATCAACTACCTACGTCCCGAGTTCGTGGGACTAATACTAACGGTTCATTGACTAATAGACGTGGTAAGTAACTTAAGGAGCTCAAACATGCTGTTCCAACCACACGTGAATTGTTCTCTATTCTAGATAGAAATATTTGGCGCGGCAATATTTTATCGCCTTATCAATTACTGCAACCACTGTTATGATTAATTTCGCGACTCAAATATAATATTTTGTAATATATGTACTAAATGCATGACTTTGAGATTATCCATCTGTAACATTCCAAAGTTTGACTGTTCGATCCCACCCACCACTCAAAACAGTCTCATTAGCGACATCTAATGATAAGATTTTATCAATGTGTCCTTCTAATGTAGCCTGTCGTAGCCAATTGTCAGAGCTGTACACATTGATTTTTTTATCGTAACTTCCGCTGTAGAGAAGGTCTCCATTGGGTTTCGAAAACTTCAAACAGGTCACAATATTAGAGTGCGCAGCAATTTTTTCTATAGTATCAGTAGGTTTCCTCAAATCCCATATATAAATCATCCCATCACCGCCACCAGTAGCAATCTGGTGTCCATTTGAAGACCAATCCAAAGTAAAAATTGGTTTTGAATGTCCTTTCAAACTCATTATATTTTCACCCGATCTAATATCCCATATAAGTCCAATATTGTCAAGTCCTGCACTACATAATATAGAGCCATCAGACTGGAACCCAACACAGTATAACTCTTTACTATGACCTTCTTGAATTTGTAATTCTTTTCCATTTTCTACGTTCCATAGTCGCCAAGTAGTATCAAAAGATGAAGACGCGATATATTGGCCACTCGGATGAAATACTGTGTCCGTTACACGATTTTGATGTCCGGTTAATGTGCTAGTGAGTTTCAACTCATGATTATCCGTCAGAGTATACAGATTAATGAGAGAATCTTGTGCCCCACTTGCTAAGACGTTTCCATCTTTATGCCAGCCCAGGCCACCAATCTTGCCTTGATGTGCAATAGTCTGTTGTCCGCAGGTCTCCATTGTGGACGGGTCCAGTAGAGTCAGTTTACCTCCCCAACCTCCAACAGCACACAGCGGGTGATGAGGAGCCACTGCAATAGTAGATATAGGTCTGGACTCAACGAGTTGAGAGGCAACAAGCTTTAGTTGACGAGCTTTCGCATTAATTTTCCGGCGATTCAATATTATCTTAGATATATCAGTGTGTTGAACCTCTCGTCGTAGCTGTAATCGTTTTTTCATGGCAGTTATTGAGAACTTTAGTATACTTTGCCTGACCGTGATCAGCTCAGCAGTCGCAGGGGTATAAAATTCTTCATTCTCATCTTCAAGGTCATCTTGAATTGCGGTTGTATAGGGCACATCCGGATTCTCGTCATTGTTTCCAGTTAAATTCCGGAGCCGACCCTCAGGATCTTCCATCAATATAGTAACTTTAAAATCTATATTCAATTATGCACAGCTGATACAGATTGTGAATGTTCAGGTCTAAACTGACGCTTACTATATAGAATAAGCTTTCTATGAATTTGATATTATCATATCCCATTATAAGATCGTTATCATAGTTATTCATGAAAAGAATTTATATATACTCCCAAACTCGATACAAGGTTCGTGTCTCCACCAAAATCTGCAAGTGTCGTGATCAAAACTCGGCATGGAGCTGTTAAGAGATTTACATGTTGCTTACATTGATTCGCTGGACAAGCAACAAAATACAATAGAGTATTGGTTTTCAGAACATTTAAGAATAAATGGTGTCTATTGGGGACTCACGGCACTGTGTCTCTTGGAATCCGAGTCTGTGTTCAATGAAAAGGATGTCATAGCATTTGTCATGTCGTGCTGGGATAGCAGAACGGGTGGATTTGCTGCATTTCCTCGCCATGACGCTCATTTAGTCACAACATTGTCGGCACTGCAAATATTGGTTACATATCAGGCTCTCGATGACTGTCTTACTCCAGAGATGATTGATCAGTGCGTGAGATTTATTAAATCAAATCAATTATCTGACGGTTCATTTCAGGGAGACCAGTTTGGAGAAATTGATACAAGGTTTTCATACACAGCCCTGAGTTCACTATCATTGTTGCGAAAATTGAGTCCTGAAGTGGTCGAGCCAGCATGTGAATTTCTTATGAGATGCTACAACTTTGACGGCGGTTTTGGCCTACGACCCGGCGCTGAGAGTCATGCAGCTCAAGCATTCACTTGCCTTGGCGCTCTCAACATCTGCGGAAAATTGAATCTATTGTCTACACAAGAGCAAAATGAGGCAGCATGGTGGTTATGCGAAAGGCAATTACCAGAAGGTGGCCTTAATGGGAGACCCAGTAAATTACCTGACGTGTGCTACAGCTGGTGGGTTCTTTCTTCGTTGTCTATCCTTGGAAAGCTTCACTGGATTGATCAGAAGAAATTACGAGAGTTTATTCTAAGCTGCCAAGATCCTAAAAAAGGTGGTTTCAGTGATAGACCAGATAATGAAGTGGATGTTTATCACACTGTTTTCAGTCTTAGTGGGTTGAGCTTAATGGGCTTTGATAATCTAGTTCCAATTGATCCAACTTATTGTATGCCAATTAATATCACAAGATCTTTTGCAAAGTACCCGTACAAATGATGATAGACTACTCCTAAACTTAGAAATCCGAAAAACACTCTCAAAACCTTTGCTGTTGCTCAATTGCCCTTTTCACAGACGGCAGGTATTCAAAATAATTGACCTTTCTCTTGCGCCGCAGTGTCCCAGTGTTTACTGTTTTACAGCCATTGTATGTTACGTCAAAGAACGGAGAGGTTGTATCGCAAATTATCAATGTTGAAGGGATAGGGTATAATGTCAGTGTATGGTCCAGGTTCCATAAGATTGGCTTGACATTTTCGTCAAACGGTGAGAGATGGCCTTGATCCAATATAGTGCGCACTAGCTTCCGAGATTGTGCTATAGAGTCTGGAAGTCGTTTTTTGATGTCTATTATGCCCTTGGAGACACTAGTTTCCAGCGTACTCTGCTCCAAATCCTCCCCTAGTTGCTCTATTTCCATATCGAAGTCCTGTTGTTGAAGAATAGGGAAATCGATATCGTTTAGCTTAAGATATCTAGTATAGTCTTCTCTGACTACAACTATTTCCTGTGATAAGTATGCGATCCTACAAGGATTAGAAGCCCAGAATATGCTCTTACATATCTTGTTAAGTTTTTTAGTGAATGATCCAGATATCGGTTTTACTGGTAGCACGGGAGGCAATGATACATTACTTGCTCCTTGCCATGGATCGAGGTACCCTGGTATGAAAATGAACGTTGTATCGTTTATAAGGTTTTCAAAGTCGGATAATATCTGCGCTAAAGAATCAAATCCATCGCAGTACGAATCGATAGATGACGTTTCAGAATCGTTTTGAGACGGTGATATATGAACCGATGTGAATGATCCTGGAAATATCAAGACTGTTGGAGGATTCTCGTTTAATACCTTGAGAGTCGTTCTCAAACCCTCCAAAGTAATCAAGTTATCCAAATGGATATCCGCACCCAAAACGACAAATCTATGCTCATCGAGCTCTCTTTCCAAGAAATGCAACCTCACTTTTAATTCATCATCAAGTTTAGAAATATAATTGGTATTCGACTGTCCATGAATTCCCAACAGGTCTAGATTTCCTATGCTATCGAGTGTTGAATTTCGTTTCTCAGCTGGCGGGTGTGTGATGGAGGTGATATGGAATTTGTTGCCCACTGTATAATAAATGCCCTCCGCCAATAAGATAAAACCGGGTACAAAAAACAGCCCTTCGGTTGGAATAGTCTGAGAGATATCGACTTCGATTATTCCCGAAGGATCTTCCAGCGACCAAGAACCTTTTTGGTTTTTTCTCAAGAGACCTAAAAGTATGAAATTCTGGCCATCTTTACCTAGCAGATTTTTTATCGGCGTAACTCTTGAACCTGACTTCGCAATATCACTATTGAAACCACTAGTAATCTGTTGGTTCAATGCAAAAATGGATGACAGTGGGTTGAGTGATTCATCAGATACAAAATTAGCATTTCGCATGATCCGCTCTTTAGTCAAATAGTATCTTGCCATCATATAACTAATTTTATCTTTTAATGTTGGACCCAAAATTAGTGTTCCCTCGGACCTCACTGGAGGTGCTACGAAGCCAAACTGCATTTTATTGGGATCATATGCAAACTTTTGTTGGTCAAATGCATTGATTACTTTGAAATAATCTTTCCAATTCAATTGATCCTCTCCCGATGTTGGTGGGGAAGAAAGGGAAGATCCGGCCTCTAAGTCTACAGATTCAGATTCTTCTTCCGGTGGGGTGTGTTTCGAGTTAACAGGAGCCGCACCGAAATATCTGTCAAGTGTTTTAATATGTAGAGCCTCACTGGCAGCTTGCTCCTTTGTCGGTTGAGAAACGTGTGCATGGGCGTTCCTAGCTCTTTCCTTGAGTTCAGTGGACACTGCAACAACCCCGTCGTGATCAACAAATAATCCTCGCTCTTGTTGTTTCCAGATGAGAGCAAATTCCTCCAAGAATTTCAAACAAGCCCCACTGCTTCGCCACGACGCACCAAATTGGGTTCCAACTTGTTCAGCGAGTGCTTGCAATCCGTCAGTCTTAATACTGAGTCCATGCTTTCTTGATAAAACTCTATAAGCCTGCGGACGAAGTACCGCCGGTTCTATTCTCACAGGAAGTACACTGTTAGTACCATACATCAATCGTTTCAATGTATTATGATGTTCTACCTTATCGGTATATTGAAGGCCAGTTAGTTACCTTAGGTTGGTGTAAAGGCGATTTTTACTAACTCTGTGTTCAAGGACCGTACTTTTCATCGATCTAAAAAGGTCAAATAACGACTACTACATAAGTTAAGGTGACCAGCCATTAACAGTTCAATAAGTATCATAAAAGGTCTTTAGTGGGTCAGTTAGTGTGCAATATTGGGTGTCAATTACTACATGACGAATTTGTTTTGAACACTGAATCAACTGATACTATATAACCATGAGCACAGGAGATTTTCTATCAAAAGGAATTGAATTGGTCCAGAAAGCCATCGAACTAGATCAGGAATCACGATATGCAGACGCCTATACAGCTTATTATAATGGTCTTGATTATCTGATGCTTGCACTCAAGTATGAGAAAAACGTCAGATCTAAAGAACTGATCAGGGCTAAGTTTACTGAATACTTAGACCGTGCAGAACAACTGAAACGACACTTGGCAACAGAAAATACCCAGGTCAGTAACCCTGCGAATAGTGGGAGTTCAGACAATTCGGGCCAGTCAGGAGCTCGCGATAAGATTTCGAGTAATGACGAAGAGGGAGAGGATAACAAAAAACTACGAGGTGCTTTGGCAGGGGCTATTCTATCTGAGAAGCCTAACGTGCGTTGGGAGGATGTTGCAGGTCTGGAAGCCGCTAAAGAAGCTCTCAAGGAGGCAGTTATATTACCTGTAAAATTCCCACATTTATTCAAGGGAAATCGCAAACCAACTACAGGAATACTTCTTTATGGACCACCAGGTACCGGTAAATCCTATTTGGCGAAAGCTGTCGCTACAGAAGCAAATTCGACGTTTTTTAGTGTTAGTTCAAGTGATCTGGTATCAAAATGGATGGGTGAGTCTGAGAAACTAGTAAGACAGTTATTCACAATGGCTCGTGAAAACAAGCCATCAATCATATTCATTGATGAAATCGATGCTTTGACAGGACAGCGTGGTGAGGGGGAGAGTGAGGCAAGTAGAAGAATCAAAACTGAATTGCTGGTTCAAATTAACGGAGTAGGAAATGACTCTCAGGGCGTCCTGGTCTTGGGAGCTACGAATATACCCTGGCAGTTAGATAGTGCCATTAGAAGAAGATTCGAAAGAAGAATCTATATCCCGTTACCAGATGTGGAAGCAAGAACTCGTATGTTTGAGATTAATGTAGGAGATACGCCTTGTACCTTGACAACAGATGAATATCGAATGTTGGGATCCATGACTGATGGATATTCTGGTAGTGATATAGCTGTTGCTGTGAAAGATGCTCTAATGCAACCCATTCGAAAAATACAAGGTGCTACCCACTTTAAAGATATTTCTGATGATTCTGATAAACGATTGCTCACGCCTTGTTCGCCTGGCGATGATGGTGCAATGGAAATGAGTTGGCTAGATATTGAACCGGACGAACTGTTAGAGCCAGAATTAACAATAAGAGATTTTCTGAAGGCTCTCAAGACAACAAGGCCCACAGTAAACGAAGAGGACTTGAGAAAACAGGAAGAGTTTACGACCGATTTTGGTCAGGAAGGGAACTAGATATAACCATAACATATCTTATGAAATATTTGAAATTATATCGTATTTTTCAGAGTACACAACTTGGATTGCAACAGGTGTTGTTTTTAAGATGAACTGTTTGAGTCAATACTTTATGAAATGACTCTAGTCATACACACTTGTGTTATTCTCACTATCAGTCACTTTCGCACTTTCAATCTTAACTTTAATTACTTCAGAGTTATCACCTAAAATGAAAACCTCCGCATCTGGATTGGTCTTGTGGAGAATATGTTTGTAAAATTTGGATTCATCACTATCTTTGTCTAGTATGGTTGCATGGCCGCGTATATTTGCGCTCATTTGGTTTAGTTCTGCCTGGTTCAGCTCTTGTAATAAATTCAAAAGTCTGCTCTTGCCAGAAGCCGTAGATTCCATTGGTGGAGGCAAGTCTTCAGAACTATTTTGCTCGTTGACTGGTGTGTTAGTCTGAGATATACTAGCCTTTCTTACCGAGAGATTGTTAGCCTTGACCCAGTCATGAAACAACAAAGATACGTAGGGGTTCTTCTCAATGTTTAAATACTTCTCGCTGTTTTTGAAAGCTGTGAATATAATGTAATCGTTCTTATCCTCGGCAGGATTGAAGTTCTCGTGGCATGGAACATATGTATAGTTCATTAGTGACACTGATGGGATGCAGTCAGTTGAGCATGTGGCCAAATGTACATACTTTGACGTCTTCATTAATGATCTTAGATGTTCGGGAAACTGTTCAGCGCATGAAGTCATATTGAAAAGTAGTTTATGAGGATATGTCAGCGTCCAATGACTTGAATCCTATAAGATGCTATAATAAATCGACTCCTGGAAATGGTTTGCAGTTGAAGTTTCCAGTATTATATAATTTTATAATTTTACTTTTACATACATAATACTGCCCTAAATACTTGATTAAATGGGAATTGTAACTCCCTTGATGATCAATTCATGTTATGACACATAAATAGTAGCTGATTTCTAACAGTTGTCACGTAGAGCTTGAGGTAGTTTTCTTTTAGGTCCACGGGTTCTTGTTTTATTGTAATGCACAAGATCTACTCTTGCTACTGAACCTTCAGCGCTTGAAATCATACTTGCGGGTGCAATGGATCGACTAGACGTTGAGAGTTGTGGAGCAGTATGAGATTTTCGTTGTAGAAGCCGTGATCTCAAAATCTCCTCCAAACTCCCAGACTCAGATTTGTTAACAAAATCATTATCTCGATTTTCCACCGTCGACTTACCATTGAGTTTCAGTTGTGGTTTTCGCGATGGAACAGGAGGTTTGTTGTTTAGCGAACTTGGTGTAATATCTCTAGATCCTGCTTTTGATTCCAATTCAAGCTCAGGGTTCTTTCCATCGGGGTTTATATTGAGTTTTCGAGCATTATCAACTCGAAGACTCAATCCTTGTCTGTCTTGTAGTTTCGCTAAAGTTGGTTTACGTCTCGGTATTTCGGGCTTCTGTCGAGAGTGTTTAAGATTTATTTGATGTTTCAGTGAAGGGCTTTTCGTTATATCCGATGTAGCTATCAAGTTCTCACTACTAGTCACTACATTTCTATGATCTAGAAATATCTTCTTAGGTGGAACAGGAGGTTTGGCTGAAATCATGTCTCGTTGCCGAGTTGGTTCTGGTTTGGAGACTTGTTTCACTTCCTGATTATCCACGGTGTCAATTTTCTCGCTTAACTCTGCAGAATTAACCTCATCCTGTGAAACCTTGAGGGCGTCTCGCTTTTTCTGAGGCTCTGAAGATGTTTCTATTAGATTATTCAATATTGGTTTTACTGGGCGATAGGATTCTTGACCTTTATACTTGCGATCAGGTAAAGCAGGAGGAACTGAATTTCCTTTGATTCTCTGCAACAACAGGTAATCCTCCTCACTTACTAGGTATTGTCGACTCTTGTCATCTGTTGTCATTGTGATAGTCACTGGCTACCCGTCAGTGCTCTAACTTTGAATTTTGTGCTTTTGCGAGTGATTTGTATAGTGATTTATGCATGAAGAAGTACACAACGATATAGAAATCTCCATTAACGTAACTCAATGCGAGGCTTGCGTCCTGCAAGGTACGCCTGGAATCCACAGAAAACGAAAAATACAAGGTATACAAGTGCTGCTAAGTAAACAGTACGTGCGACGGCAGCGCCGTCCTCTGGGTCGTTTATAGAGCCCATCATTGACTCATGGTTTGTATTAAAGAGGTGTGCAATCACTGACAATATCACGACACCAAATGCCGACAACACTGTACAAAACCAAGCATTTGTAGTTGACACAACGGCTTTCATTGAAGTGTAGATCTTGTACCTGAACTCTAGCGTTAGCACTCTGGTTGAATGTAAGCATTATGAGGTACCTTTAATCTTTTAGATATTTAGGTGTTTAATCACGTGAAGATGGTCAAATCCAACAGCCTACTCTGGCGCCTGCAGTTTTGATCATCAAAGGCATAATGCTCATGGATATCAAGTTATTTAGACTTATTTGGAACCCTTCTGGATGGACTATGGGATTTCACAAATCAATCTTCATTACACCTCTATGATACGGGCCCTGCTCATTTTTTTTGTTCTTACGCTGCGCTTGCTTGCGTTTCTTTGAGTTGGGTTCCTCAATCTCACTTTCACTAGAATCGTTACTGAGTTCCTCTTCGCTGCTCAAAGACCCGATTGGTGGTTCTGGTTCATACTCATCACCCCACAATTTTACGGACTCCATGGTTCCAGAAAAAACTCGATAATTGCAATCAAGATCCAAAAACATTACTTCTTCAGCACAGTTATGTTCATACTTTTCGAGAATTCGGCCACGTTTGGCGTCTACTCTATAAATATTGCCGTCGGTGGATCCACACCACACGCAATGGTCATCTTGCAATGTAGAACAAACACTTTCAATGGAATTGCCCTTGCACACCGGAACACGGTTAATCTGATCATTGAGGTCGTTTTTCATTGGGTTCCAAATCGTAAGGACTCCATCATCTGTTCCGCATATCAGCAAGTTATCACGCTTGTCAATTTCGCCAGATGGATCCAAAAATGTCATACATTGCATGTCTTCGTTTTGCTCTTCACTGAGAAAAACTCTTCTGCGAGCATTTGGATCGTCTTCCCCGCCTTTCGGAGGATGCTGTCGTTGGTACTGATCTCCAGATACTCTTGAATCCCAATGTGCTAGCTGCAAAGAACTTAAGCTAACGTATCGGTGAACCGATCTCCCTGCATAGTGAGCAATGGCAGATACAGTATCGCCATGATGCACTCTTGATATACGATCTTTCACCTGTAAAGTATCAGTGTTGAGAATCCAAATCGAGCCCTCGTCGTCACCTAACAATAATAAAGGATGTGTTCGCGAAAGGACCATTTTATTAAAAGAGGGCAGTACATCACTCCCTTGCGGACCAACTAGTTCTACTTTTATCGCCACACGGCCGTCAATAGTCTTAGCTTTCTTAACAACGTTATCCTTTCCTACAGTGAAGATATAGTCACCATCGCCGGAAATGCAGAGAGATCTAACACTTCCGTGGTGACGCTTGGTTTTCCATAGTAGTTCAACACCATCCTTGGACTCAGCACCATCTATGGTCAACCATTTAGATTCCTCCTTAGTTGGTCTCAAGTTTTCGCGATGAGCATTTAGTTTCTCGGTATCATACCTGTAGCAAAAGACGTGTCCCGTCGCAAACCCAACTACCACAATCTCCTTGTTAGGGTGACAGGCTAATTGGAACACTGGCTCTGAGAATCGCCACTCGCAAATCGTATCACGCATCTCTTGGCTGTATTGCAGCTATATGATGGTAAATTAGATGAGATGAAATAGTCTACGAGATGACCTAGTATTAAGCTATAAAAAAGAACACGCTCAATTGTCATTCAAAGATCATTGTGTCAACGCTATCGGGCAGTGTGATTTAGCAAATGCTATCTGTTAAGTTCAAGACAGTTTTACGTCTGAACATATATCGTGTATCGAGAGATTATTAGATGCTTGGCAGACAAAGAATGTAGCATCGTACGTCTGTAAAACTTCCTTGTAATCAGTGGGAAGTACCTATAACAGCAAAGAAACGTTTATTTGTTCTTTAGTAGTAACCAATCTGATGTTTAATAAGTAGGTTTGAGAGGTATCGCGCAATAGTGTTTAGTTGGCAGCCATGTCGCGATCGCTGCGGCCTCCAGTCCGTTCCAATATGCCGCCAACTACATCAGTCATTTCTGGAAACTCTGCCACTATTTTCTCAGCTAGTTTGTTTCGCAGCTGGCGCAATCCCCGGAGTTTGGCTCGTTGATATTGGTTTGATCTTCTGACAGCTTCCACAAACTCTCTCGTGTATATATTAGGATTTCTGCCATCCTCGATATATTGGACAACCTCTAATGGCACTTGAATCCGTTGGCTCACGTTATCGGGATCATTGGCTTCTTTATTCAGCAGTTCCAATCTTTCGACATTGCGTCGCAGATTCGTTACCATTCCTTGCGAAGCTTCTGGAGTCCCAGGGAAATCATAGACAGATACTCCAAGCTCCACAAAGCTCTCAACAACAGCGCCCACTTGTTGCTCAAGGTCCGGTAATGACATCTTATGTTGCTTTGTAAGCTTTGATGTTAGTTGTTGTAAGTGTTACTTAAGCTCAAATACCATTCCACGTGTAGATGACATCTTATCTAGATTGATATATAAGGACAGGAACAGATCATGGAACTGCCTTTGATCTTGGCTTGCACTGGATAGCACCATTGCCAATGTTGTACAGATTACGAAATGGGTTTGAGATCAGTTCTGAAGAGTTGGATGCCTGGAATGAGCGCCTTGAAGGTCTTGATAGTGTAAGCATTGTAAAGGATGTGTTGCATAAGATTCCACAAACTGGTCAAACGAGTGCATTGGGCCTCTCAGGACTAGTGATACTTGATATGTTAGAAAGACAGGAAATTCATTTGCCCTTGGTGTTCATCGACACGCTACATCATTTCCCACAAACACTTGAGCTACTCGAAAAGGTTGATGATAAATACCAGTTGAGGTCTACTAAACGTTTGCACATCTTTAAGCCTGCACACTGTGCCACTGAGGCGATGTTTGCTCAAAAGTATGGCGACTTTCTCTGGCAATCAGATGAAGATCGTTATGACTATCTTGTGAAGGCTGAGCCAGCACGTCGTGCATACGAAGATCTGGCACTAAGCGCAGTGATTACAGGACGTAGACGTGCACAAGGTGCCGCTAGATCAGCTTTGCCTATTATTGAGGTTGATGAACTCAATGGAATATTGAAGGTGAATCCTCTACATAACTGGTCTTTCGACCAGGTGAAAGATTACATTGATTCCCATGATGTTCCTTACAACGAATTATTGGATTTGGGATATCGCTCTGTAGGTGATTATCACTCAACAGAGCCTGTTAAAGAGGGTGAAGACGAGCGTGCTGGACGTTGGAGAGGGAAGACTAAAACCGAATGTGGTATCCACGAGACCTCCAGATTTGCAAAATATCTTCAAGGCTCTTCAGTTTAGAAAGTCCAGTATAGAAAATGATAATATAGCTTCTATTATTGGTTAGATCAATGTGTTGTTATGTCGGTTAGTCAAAATGGCTTTACATGAAATTGAATTTGGTCGGAGATTGATTTGTGTGGCATTCATTATCAATTGAACTTAAACTTGCAGTCTCATAGATATTTAATATGTGCTTAAGCATACTGTATTGTAGGCTTTTGTTTGTTTCGAGAGTTATTTGCTATGATATGGCTGACTATGAACATTTTCGATGTATTGGGTACCGATTATGCAAACTGAGAGAGAACGCACTAAAATTCGTTCTAATTGATGAGAACTTAGATTCGGACTATTGACTAAATATATGTACTTTTTAGCATTCAGTTGGTTGTGTAGGCCACGACAGTGGAGTTGATACTAAGATATTTCGAAGCATAGATTTTCTGCTATTCATGACTGACTGAGTATTCATGATATTAATCAAGATCTTATAATACGAGAATAGACTCTATAATTTCTGCCCCACATATTACCATAAATTACAAGATTTTGACGTATTAGATTTGATCGATCCTCATGTATTCAGAACTCCAACAGAGAGCTTGAATCAAGAAGAGATATCTAGTAATATGGCTATATATACAAAAAAATAATCATTAATGACTCTTTGCATAACGTGATGTTGGTTTTAGAGCACATGCAACTACATGTGTTACCTTAGTGTCAAGCTATTCAATGCATATTATATTTTTTTACAGAAATTGTACAAAATTCAATTGCACAACTTTAACAGATAGTTAGAAGAGCTAAATAATTAATACAAAACTGTCGATTGCCTACAAAGAAGCTTTGGACGTATATTCTCTGGATTTTTGTTTTCTTATATGCTTGTCTCGGATCGGACCATATACTCTCCACAGCTTAATAGTACACATTAATTAGGAGCGAGCGTTGTACTTCTTGGACAAAAACGAATTTATCACAATGAATATCATGTTAGAGGGCTGGAAAATGGTTAGAAGAACCAACTTTGGACAGCCAAATTTTGGATTGCGTTGGGTATCTATGTTAGGTACATTGAAACCATCCGAAGGCTCAACAAAAAGCTTTAAAAGGTTGGGTCGAGGTCCAAGTAGTGGTAAAGGTAAGACATCAGGAAGAGGTCAAAAGGGTCAAAAGGCGCGTGGTAAAGTAAAGCCATGGTTTGAAGGTGGTCAAACTCCAATATATAAGCTGTTTCCAAAGGTGGGGTTCACAAATGTACATTCAAAGACTTATAATGAACTAAATCTGGAACGTATTCAATCCTTCTATGAAAAAGGGTTGCTACGTTCGGAAGAAATACTAGATATGAGGACAATGAAAAAAGTCGGTCTAGTAACTGGCACCGTGAAGGATGGTGTCAAGATATTGGGTAAGGGAGCCTTCAATTATAAAGTTCCGTTAAAGATTGAAGCATCAGGTGCTTCCCAAAAGGCAATTGAAGCGATCGAACGAGCTGGTGGTAGTTTTGTCGCAAAGTATTTCAATGCTCTTGGGTTACGTGCACACCTTCATCCTGAATGGTTTCTACGCAAAAGAGGAAGAGTACCTCTTCAAGCAAGGCCCACGAAAAGAAAGGTGATAGATTACTACAGCAATCCTGATAAAAGAGGCTACTTGGTGGTCGATAAGAATGTAACTTTTCTGGAAACAATCAAAACATGGCAATCAGAGAAGTCTTCAAGAAATGGTATGCTAGCAAAATCCAAAGGCAGAAAAAGTGCTTTAGAAGCAGAGTTAGAGGTAATCGGTGAAAAGCATCCCGTTCTATCAAAATCAACCGTGCAAGGGTGGAAATCCCTGAGAGCCGAATAAACCATCATCTCTTCATTGTATAATTAGGCTTGTATATAATCTAGTATAGAAACGAGACGCTCATCTCATTGAGCTTTTGATAATCGTGATTTCTTTGATCAAAGCTTACTAAAATCTTTTAGAGATGATAATAAGATGTAGTGTAAATTGTCATCCAGTTAATTTTGGTTAGTGTATTAAACCCATCATAATCCTGCAGATAGCGTTCAATACCTGAGAAACCTCGATCTTTTGTGATGAGTGTTCGGTATCCGGAGGTCGCAGCATTTGACCTTGATTACACAGTTTGGCCATGTTACTGTGATACACATTTATACCCACCTTTCAGACAAATCAGGAGCTCTAATGAAGAGGTATTGACTGTGATTGATTCACATGGTTACGAGGTAACCTTATATAAAGACATTCCAAAGATATTGCGAGACCTCAAAGATCACGATGTAAAGTTAGTTACAGCTTCAAGAACGTGGGCTCCTGATATCGCCAAAGAGCTTCTGGATATATTTGCAATAAAATATGATAACAAGCTTATGACTCTGAAAGAGATATTTGATGCCAGTGGGTGGGGTGAACGAAGCAAGATCGGGCATTTGAGAGATGCACTTCAAATTATATATGGAGATTCTGAGGTAAAGAATAAAGACATATGCTTATTTGACGATGAAAGCAGAAACAAAGAAGTGGAGAGATACGGTGTCGAATTTGTATACGTTAGAGATCCAAAACAGGGCCCAACGTGGCCTTTCTATCAAAAGTTTCTTGAGCAGAGATCATGACCGCGCGTGCACTCAAACTTAATATAGAGCCTACTTTGGAATTAAGTTGTAGAGGCTCGAATATGTCGGAACAAATTCAGATATACAAGTCTATTCAATAGTACTTTACAACCCGTGTAGATAAATAACTTAACGTAAGCCAAGGCTTTTGATATTCTTTGTAATTCTTTACCTACATGGATTAAACAGTAAGGTACGTAGTTTGATCATAACAACCCATAGAGCAATGATGCTATAATTCTTGTTTTTTACGAAGTATGGGCGAAATCAAGCACTAGAGTTCAAGAAAAATTGCTGTGTCATTTGAGTCAGGCAGAGGTCCTTGTGCACAGCGCTATTGCGCGGTGCATTTTGTTTACGAAACTCGACAATGTGTCAGTTAATATAATCTCAAGTAAGTATTGCCATAACCTATTCGATTAGCTGATCGTGTTTTGAGTGTCGCACTATATATACTCAGCTGGTATGCTTATCATTTTGTAAGGTTTTTTCCTTGTATTGAAACGCCATTATCGAACATATAAAAATCAAATACTCAATCAGGGTGAGCACTTATACAAAGGTGTCGTCCATATTTGTCATAACATCAAATAGAATAATATCGTTTTCCTTTTAACTCTCAATTGAGCTATTGTTACTCGTTATTGAGCTCATTGGTCCCGAGTAGTATCTCACCTACTTCTATACTCGTGATTGAATTGACTTTCCCAAATTTGAAGGATTATGTGTGACTAATATCATGGATGTTCTATGGTTTTTAGTAATTGAATCTTGTTACGGTACTAATATTAACATAAGAAAATAATAATAATAGAGAAATACTGAGGGAGGAAATAAACTTTAGATGGGATAAAAGACCAACGATGTTATAGAGAGTTATAAGGATTTGCATCTCGGAAGACAAAAATCAGGAGTATTTTTGGGTTGCGATGTAAATAGGAATTCGAACTTCGTGTTAATTAATAGTAGCATTATTATTTTCTGATAGAAAAACAATAGATCTTTCTTGTATGTGACGATGCCGACGTTATAGGGAGGTGATGGGGAAGGGGGTGTTGAATAAAATGAGACAAAAAAGAAAAATAGAATAGAATTGACATTATTATTTCTTTTTTCTTCCGCCTTGTTGTCTGGGGAGACTTTTTTGAGCTGGTTTCAAGATTTGAAATGAGCACAATAAACTTTCATCGACACTCATCATGGCACCAGCGTTATCGAATTCACCGCAATAGTTGGGGGCACTGAACAGAGTGACCAGCTGTCTTTTGCTGAAAAACTCGTAACCATCCTCGACGACCTGATGCGCTCTACAAATCAGTTCCATATCTTGTTTTTGCAAGAATCTATTTACCACATCAGGACCGAAAGTGAAGGACACGCCTCTATCATTCTCACTCCAGCCCACGATATCTTTATCAGGATCTGACCATAGCAAATCACACAAGAGACCAACGTCAGGGATATCTGTTGGCCGCATTACTCTTCTTATCTGCTCCATGCTATTTAAATCTGGGGATAAGCCACCATGCATGCAAAAGATTTTTTCGTCAATAATGGCAGCAATAGGCAGACAGTTGAAGCAGTCTGTGAAAGTTTTCCAAAGCTTAATGTTATAACGTCTCTTGCACTCATCATAAAAGCCGTAGATTCTATTGATGGAAGCGCATTCATGGTTGCCTCTCAGAATGAAAAAATTTTCTGGGTACTTAATCTTATAAGCCAGAAGCAGGCAGATAGTCTCTAAACTCTGCTTGCCTCTATCCACGTAATCGCCGAGGAAAAGGTAATTTGACTCAGGAGGGAACCCGCCGTACTCGAATAGACGCAAGAGGTCGTAGTACTGGCCGTGTATGTCTCCGCAGATCTTAATGGGTGCCTCAAGTTCCAGGAGGATGGGTTGTTTGATGAAGATGGAGCGAGCCTTTGAGCATAGGTACCGGATCTCTTGCTCGTCAAGGTCGACCTGCTGGCCTGGCTTGGAGCCTCGGACCTCAAGCAGGCGGTCGATGATGTTGTCCACGTCGACTTGCTGTTCCATGGCTGATAATGTCGTTTCTCAGTTCGCGGAGAGACGTGCAAAAGGTGCTGACTTTAGGATGCGGTGCTTTGAGAAACTTTTGTGCCCTGAAAATTTGTATCGTTCGGTACGGTATTGGCAGGGGGAACCGGACACGCGCGAAAGTCAGAGACGCGCACACACACACGTGGACGTTTGGCCGGTATGTCTGCTGTGCAACAGCTGTGATTCAAGGCAAGAGTCCTGAGTGGAGACGGAGGAAACGACGGCAGAGATGTGGGTTTTCTGCTGCTGTCTGGGCGATCAAGAGCTCTCAAAAGGGGATTTGGGTTGGGTAGGAAAACCGCGCTGGATGTGGCCCACAATTAAATGACAATAATGTTATCAATGCTGCTAGCGCTGGTACAGTATCACCGGGCTCTCGGTGCACTCCAGCAGCGTTATTCTGGGGTAGTTATGGAGCTTGGCACAGGAGAGATGGGTGGCAAACCAAGAAAGTGTGTCTAAAAACGTGTTTATTTATATATTTTCAAACAAATTTCGTTACAATATGGCAAGGGTCACGAGGGCGCGAAATGGCGCTTTCGCGCGCGCGCACCTGCGCGTCCTCTTGCACTTGGATCATATACTGGCGTCTCTCATCCAGTGCTCAAACTCATCATGGACCGGAGCTCAAGGCAGACCTATGGGGGGCAAGAGTCGCGCGTTGTGCCAGCTTCGGAGCTTCAATCTGGCGCTTAACTGAGGGGGGCGGCGAGTAGAGAAAATCTGTCCACGTGCCTACTCTTTGCTGGTATCATTGTACAGGCACACACTGCACTAGTTGGCATTTGGGCCCTCTCTGGCTCAACGGTCGATCAGATGGCATTTGGTCAATATTTTGTTGCGAAAAGCCGTGGTTCGAGTGCTCTCGAGCGCGAAATTTCGTTGAAATTACAAAATATTTTCATGTCTCCCAATAATGTAACGACGAGAGATCTAAAAGTAATGCCTACGATTCTAATGATGAACAATGTTAAGTGTGAACAATCTCTGACTCGTATAGTTGCTTAACAACAACTATTGTGATTAGAAAACATACATGTTGCCTTCCTTCTGAACATCAACCGTAATACTTTTTGTTGTTCTTAGAGTCGTTGATCACACACTGTTGGATTGGCACGGGTAAGAAAGGTCAGAGCAGCCAATGCACGTTCAACAGTTGTCATCCAGCGTGTGCTATGGACTTGAGCTGCCACGCGCAAGACGTCATGCTGGTGACGAGGACGACGCTCTGCGGGAGTCCCGCAGCCTTAATTGTCGGACGGGCGCTGCGACCGTGCTTGCGAGATCCGGGATATACGTTTACGGTGGTTTGACACTGCCTCTCAACCTTCCCACAGTGAACACTTCTGCCATTCAGCAGGAGCTCATATTGCACTTTGCTAAGGAGCAGAACAAGTCGCTGAAATTCCGCAACCTGGCACAATGGATCAGTCCCGAGATCTTCTTTCTGGATCTCATCTCGCGGAGATGGCTGCGTTTGCCTACCTACCGTGGCGAGGGCGATCCCAAGGGCCAGCAAGGCGCGGGCGCCGCTATGAAACCTCGGCTTTTCCACTCCATGTGTTACTGGCGCAACGCGCTTTACGTATACGGAGGTCTAGTGGTCTCAGACCGGAATGAGTACGAGTTCAAGCCCACTAACGAACTTTGGAGAATCGATTTGCCCACTAGGAGATGGACCCGTATTGAAGGTGGGCCGGGCTCGAAACAGGTTCCACCAAGATACAACCACCAAATGCATATCAATAATCTTACGAAATCCTCAGAGGGGCCCAAAATCGTGGTCTTTGGCGGCTTGGATTCCGCCGATACTCCGTTGGCTAGAATTGATGTTTTCGATCTCAGTACAAATACCTGGGAAAATGCAGATTCAATGCCGCGCTCTTTGAATTTAGATGGTAAACCTTTACACATTTATCAGGATAACTCCATCTCTGTATTACTTGACGATAGTGAGACCGAGGACTCTAATATCTACATTTACAAATCCTCACAAAATTCATTCGAGTCCGAATTAGATTCCCCTTCACTAGAAACTTCACGATGCTTTTCATTAATCAAATATCCTATGCGAAAAAATGCAAAGGGAGTACTCTTGTCTCCACAAGATATCTGTAGTAATGTCAAAGAATCGATTGAAAATACGCCAGACTTCTTACCCTCGAATTTGAAAAATCCGACGGGCTCGTTTGTCAACAATAATCTTTTCATTTGTGGTTATTACCCTACAAATAGGGATTCAGAGAACTTCCATTGCTTTGTCTACAATTTGGTATCTATGCAATGGGCCAAGATCAATACGACTTGTCCAGACAGTCTGAAAACGCCACATCGATTTTGGAAACTACTTCTCTGGAATTCTCATCATCAAGCACTACTACTGGGCACTCAAAACAACGATGGAACTTCTCCTACTGTGCAAAAATTTGACTATATCTTATCATTCCCGATGTCCATAATGAAGGGTTACAACAAATCTAATGTTCTGGATGAACCAAGTGTCTGGGATACTTATTCAAATAATGTTATCAGGTCTGCAGCTAGTGATCTAGACAATAAATTCATGATGAGTACACCGCTTTCTAACACATCAGTTGCCAAACGTACCATGAATGCACCAACAAATGTCAAGCCTCTGTCAACTGTAACCGAGTCAAGCAAAACAGACGTCAACGATGTTGTACCCAAAGTCAAGAAGGCTTTCTCGGAAACCTCGAACTTTGAGAACTATTCACAATATATAACTGAACCAGTGGATATCGGTTCTACGACTTCCACGTTCCCCCCCTACGCTATGGTTTTGGGGAAAGATGCGCTTGAAATATATGGTGACCAACTCGCTGATTTTCAATTTGTCAGCAAAGATGGCGACGTTATTGGAGTACCATTGCATTTACTTCGCAAACGGTGGGGTAGGTATTTTGACTTGTTGCTCTCTAAGGCCTATATCGACGCGCATTCTCAAGCAGCTGGTCATGGCCCCGATTTCAGAAGATCTAGAAAGGGCAGTTCGCAAGATATATTGAATCCTAACTCTAAATGGAGCATTTCGAGATCGGATCTTGAAATGAACAAAGGTATCTCTAACCAAGGTTCTGCATGTGGAAGTTGGAGCTCTAGAAAATCCTCCAATGCGGCACACATTCCATTGTTCGACGGTGCGCCTAGCATCCTCACCAATTCTGGATATACAGATTCCAAAAGTAATATTCTGTCAGAGAGTGCACTTAAAACTCACAATGAGCATTTGAATACACCACCAGGTAAAAAGAAACAAGTTACATATTCTTCCAATGGTATA
Organism: Oligophagozyma castellii; assembly: GCA_030556345.1. Lineage (NCBI taxonomy): Eukaryota > Fungi > Ascomycota > Saccharomycetes > Saccharomycetales > Saccharomycetaceae > Oligophagozyma > Oligophagozyma castellii. The sequence goes on from JAKTPW010000011.1 coordinate 347,516, forward strand.
TCGTTTAGGATTCCTTTTGAGAATGATGAGATCGAAGAAGTAAGTCCACAAGTGAATAGTCTTCATAATATTGACAGCAGAGCTGTAAAAGAGGTCAATGATATACATTTGAAACATGGTGGGCCGTTAGCTAAGTTTTATTCGCTTGTGAGGCGAGCTTCGTTGGGCGACGAACATATCACCGAAAAACGTAAAGGACGAGCACTCAGCCCCCCTTTGAAACCTTTTATTGATGATCATCACAAAAATTTAACATTGGGCCTCCCTTCGAGCCCGTATCAATCACGAAAGGCTTCGATACACTCACAAACTAGTAATGCCTCTTTAGTGAGTTCTACTACCAGTCGTTTTGGTGGTAAAGCCATGAAAAGAGGAAGTTTGGGGAGTGGTAGCATTGGAATGACTCCAGTGTTAACTCATAGTCTGGATTCAAAATTGCAAAATTATCACGCACTTAGCAAAATGATACCTAGTCCTTCTAGGGAGCCGATGGAGCCATTGCCAGCACCTCCTGCAAATTCGAATACGAGTCGCCAACCTCGATTCAATAGGATTGGCATTGATGCTTCCCACAGAGCATCAGTATCAACCTCAAGGTCTTATAGCCCCAGTGAGCCCGCGAGAAAGACTACGACGCTTGGAAACAATGTCAAATTCACTCAAAATTTCGAAAATGCTTCAGACTATAAAAGTAATGAAAACTCACAGAGTAACCATTTTATTTTGAACGCTGGTTTAGATCATAGTTCTACAATATTTGAGCAGAATGATGGCCACGACGAGAATCATGGCAATGCGGACCAAATTGGTGTATCCTTTCAAGAATGTTTGAATTATAATGGAAATGATAATGATGATGATATTGGTAATGCTAATAATGATGATAACGACGATGATGATAATGACGAAGATGAAGATGACCTGGCTGATGATGATTCAATTGTTTATCGTAAGAGGAAGACTAAGGGAGTGATCACAAATGGCTTTGAAGATGTGGTGTACTTAGATCCACTACTTATACCTAGATCATTGTACGTGCCTTGGTCTACGGCTTCTGTCAAGGCCTTTGCTGAATTTTTTTATATCGGGCAGGCTAGTGGTAAATGGTTATTTTATCCAGTCACTTCAGATCTGTTGATTATGGCCAAGATATACGAGCTGCCGTTATTGGATAGTTTGATTACAGAGGTCGTATACTCGATATTAGCTAAGAAGGAGGTTCATTTGAGTTTGGCATGTAAAAGGTTACTCGTCATCTTTGAATACAAGGTGAGGTCCAAGCTTGGCTCTAATCAAGAACTGATCGATCAATACCTAGAAAACAATAGCGTTTACATATCGCTATTGAATTTGATTATATCTTTACAAGACATCGATAATGGTTTTGTTGACACTGACTTACTGGGCAAAGTTTCTCGAGCGTTCTCATCAGCAGGGATGAATGAAGGGAGTTCTGATCATCGTCAAAGTGTTACAAGGTCTGGGTCTATGCAATATCAGAGGGCGATTGGAGTTCGTCACTTATTATCTCGAGAGAGTCAACAAACATTTGACTATTTGGCGAGTATGGCACCTAGGAATTCATTAGCCAAGACACGTACATCCACATCGACACCACAAACGTCAGAAAAACTGTTCCCGTATGTGTATCGAGAAAAGCAATCGCATCATCGTGAATCGCAACAATATGAGAGCAATCGGCTAAAGGAGTCTAAACTGAGAGAAATGTGTTTCAATTCTCCAAAGGACAGTGCCGAGCAAATGGAATTGCAAAAACTGTCCGATTTACAAGTGGGCGGCGGCACAGCCTCTAAATTGCAAGTGTCGGTGGGTTCACAATCGAATGAGGGATTGAATACATGTTTCAATGAAGGCGATGATTTGATAGGTGCAGAGAGTGCTCCAGATTACGTTGGGCTCGATAGTTTGTTACTGGATTCCGACGAAGAGTTCGAGCCTCCAGGTTTCAATTATGGATTTGAGGAGATGGTGGAAAAAGTGGACAAGGCATTGGACGAGTCTGTGGATCCATTGTGTAAAGTGGACACCAATTGCGCTACGAAAGTGACGGGATCAGATGTGAGAATGGGAGCCAGTGCGTGTCAGGGGCCATGTTTTGGGGCTGCGACGGAAGAATCAAGAGATGACGACAAACAGTTTCAAGGAATCACACTGGAGGATCTTGCGACGCCGAACGCGCCGCCTCCAAGTCCCCAGATAATGAAACGTATCTACGAGACATCGATTATTGTCAATGATGTGAATTTGACACTTCGGAGTGTGGAGTGCCTACAATTCTCGAGGACTCTAGCTGATCTACGCAAGAAGATGTTTGCCTGTTTGGAGTTGCTCGACGGGAAGGACGTGCGCGAGTCGAGCAGATGAGAGGGTGGTAGCAAGTATGATATATATATATAAGAGAAACATGATCACTCAATGATGTGTCAAGTAGAGCAGGCGGTGTTGAGATTTAGTTACGGTTCTTGAAGTAGAGCTTAAGACAGTCTCAGTTGGTTCTAGTCATAGCACCGCTCGTAAGGTGGTGAAGACGGCCGCGGAGCATTCCCCATTGACCCAAAGGGAGGGAGCAAGCCCACGCTGGCGTGGAGTTGCGCATCCCTAGGGTAGCGTATCGGGCGATATTTCGTGCGTAGCCTCTCGTCATCGACTGTTATAGTTGATGAGGATTTTGAGGTAAGTGGCATAGAGGAAGGAGAACGTGAGAGTACGAGAGTTTATATAGAGCGAGAGAGAGAGAGGGAATCGTTGGTAGTGAGATGGCAGCCGGAGCGGCAGCCGGGACGACAGCCGGGACGGGAGCGCCGGGCGCCAGGTGAAGGAGGTGAGTTTCGCTCATTGATGATTTGATCGCTATATGAGTACATAAAAGTATGTGAGCTTATGCGGCCTTCTTGGCGGCGTCTGCAGGGGAGACTCTGTTTTCTCTGTTGAATCTTGGCCTCTGAGGAGGAGTTCTGATTCTTCTGTTTTCCCTGGATCTGACTCTGACGATTCTCGCGTGGATGGCGCACGAGACACAGTAGTGCAGCTTGTTGTATGTCTTGGGCAAGGCGTACTCGGCGTAGACAGAGGCCTCGGACAAGTCTCTGACGGCGGCGGCCTCGACGATGTTCCTGATCGCCATGCGCTTGATGGCCTTGTCCTTGGGGACGGATTTCGAGCAGTTAACGCATCTGACGGGCTTGACGTGGCCTCTGCCCTTCTTGTTTCTACCGTTGGAGGCTCTCTTCTTAGGCATGGTTGATCGGCTTGCTGGAGTGGTTGGCAGTGCAAGAGATGAGCTGGTGCGGGCCGTTTTCATGATCGATGGTTCCGTAGAACTGACCATCTTATACGTAGTTGCTTAGATTTGGTGATCGCATTAGAATGCCAAGAAAGAAGTCTGCTGCTAAGAAAGCCAAAGAAGCCGCATTGAAAGCTGAACTTGGAACAAGT